>OX451741.1:109911193-110511193 GCA_948472305.1 Vicia faba
GTAATAACTAAATTTATATAAAGAGGCTCGATAGCATATATATTCCCCATATTTATATTGTTATATGATATATATGATATAAACAATTTCAATATTTTGCTTCTTTTCCGTCACCAAATTTTAGGTTACTTCATCACTAAGAAATTCAGTTAAAAGACTATTAATTAAGGACACATATTTCAGATACGTTGATAATAACTAAAGTTATATAAAGAGGCTCGATAGTATATCTATTCCCCATATTCATATTGTTATATGTTATATATGATATAAACAATTTCAATATTTTGCTTCTTCCCCTTCAACAAAATTTTAGGTTACTTCATCACTAAGAAACTAAGTTAAAATACTATTACTTAATGACACATATTTCATATACATTGGTAATAACTACAATTATATAAAGAGGCTCGATAGTATATCTATTCCCCATATTCATATTGTTATATGTTATATGTGATATAAACAATTTCATTATTTTGCTTCTTCCCCATCAGCAAATTTTAGGTTACTTCATCACTAAGAAATTAAGTTAAAAGACTATTAATTAATGACACATATTTCATATAAATTGATAATAACTACAATTATATAAAGAGGTTCGATAGTATATCTATACCCCATATTCATATTGTTATATGTTATATATGATATAAACAATTTCAATATTTTTCTTCATCCCCATCAACAAATTCTAGGTTACTTCATAATTAAGAAACTAAGTTAAAAGACTATTACATAATGACACATATTTCATATACATTGGTAATAATTAAAATTATATAAAGAGGCTCGATAGTATATCTATTCCCCATATTCATTTTATTATATGTTATATGTGATATAAACAATTTCAATATTTTTCTTCTTCCCCATCAACAAATTTTAGGTCACTTCATCACTAAGAAACTTAGATAAAAGACTATTAATTTATGACACATATTTCATATACATTGATAATAACTACAATTATATAAATAGGCTCGATAGTATATCTATTCCCATAATTCATATTGTTATATGTTATATATGATATAAACAATTTCAATATTTTGCTTCTTCCCCGTCACCAAATTTTAGGTTACTTCTTCACTAAGAAACTAAGATAAAAGACTATTATATTTCATATACATTGATAATAACTATAATTATATAAAGAGGCTCGATACTATATCTATTCGCCATATTCATATTGTTATATGTTATATATGATATAAACAATTTCAATATTTTGCTTCTTCCCGGTCACCAAATTTTAGGTTACTTCATCACTAAGAAACTAAGTTAAATGACACATATTTAATATACATTGATAAGAACTACAATTATATAAAGAGGCTCGATATTATATCTATTTCCATTATTCATATTGTTATATGTTATATGTGATATAAATAATTTAAATATTTTTTTTCTTCCCCATTAGCAAATTTTAGGTTACTTCTTTATTAAGAAACTAAGTTAAATGACTATTATTTAATGACACATATTTCATATACATTCGTAATAATTAATATTATATAAAGAGGCTCGATAGTATATTTATTCCCAGTATTCATATTGTTATATGTTATATATGATATAAACAATTTCAATATTTTGCTTCTTCCCCGTCACCAAATTTTAGGTTACTTCATCACTAAGAAACTAAGATAAAAGACTATTAATTAAGGACACATATTTCATATACATTGATAATAATTAAAATTCTATAAAGAGGCTCGATAGTATATCTATTCCCCATATTCATATTGTTATATGTTATATATGATATAAACAATTTCAATATTTTGCTTCTTCCCCGTCATCAAATTTTAGGTTATTTCATCACTAAGAAACTAAGTTAAAAGACTATTAATTAATGACACATATTTCATATACATTGGTAATAACTAAAGTTATATAAAGAGGCCCGATAGTATATCTATTGCCCATATTTATATTGTTATATGTTATATATGATATAAACAATTGCAATATTTTCCTACTTCCCCGTCACCAAATTTTAGGTTACTTCATCACTAAGAAACTAATTTAAAAGAGTTTTAATTAAGGACACATATTTCGTATACATCGATAATAACTAAAGTTATATAAAGAGGCTCGATAATATATCTATTCCCCATATTCATATTATTATATGTTATTTATGATATAAACAATTTCAATATTTTGCTTCTTCCCCGTCACCAAATTTTAGGTTACTTCATCACTAATAAACTAAGTTAAAAGACTATTAATTAATGACACATATTTCATATACATTGATAATAACTACAACTATATAAAGAGGCTCGATAGTATATGTATTCCCCATATTCATATTGTTATATGTTATATATGATATAAACAACTTCAATATTTTTCTTCTTCCGCATCAACAAATTTTAGGTTACTTCTTCATTAAGAAACTTAAGTTAAACGACTATTATTTAATGACACATATTTCATATACATTGGTAATAACTAAATTTATATAAAGAGGCTCGATAGTATATCTATTCCCCATATTTATATTGTTATATGATATATATGATATAAACAATTTCTATATTTTGCTTCTTTTCCGTCACCAAATTTTAGGTTACTTCATCACTAAGAAACTCAGTTAAAAGACTATTAATTAAGGACACATATTTCATATACGTTGATAATAACTAAAGTTATATAAAGAGGCTCGATGGTATATCTATTCCCCATATTCATATTGTTATATGTTATATATGATATAAACAATATCAATATTTTGCTTCTTCCCCGTCAACAAAATTTTAGGTTACTTCATCACTAAGAAACTAAGTTAAAAATACTATTACTTAATGACACATACTTCATATACATTGGTAATAACTACAATTATATAAAGAGGCTCGATAGTATATCTATTCCCATATTCATATTGTTATATGTTATATGTGATATAAACAATTTCATTATTTTGCTTCTTCCCCATCAGCAAATTTTAGGTTACTTCATCACTAAGAAACTATGTTAAAAGACTATTAATTAATGACAAATATTTCGTATACATTGATAATAACTACAATTATATAAAGAGGCTCGATAGTATATCTAGTCCCCATATTCATATTGTTATATGTTATATATGATATAAACAATTTCAATATTTTTCTTCATCCCCATCAACAAATTCTAGGTTACTTCATAATTAAGAAACTAAGTTAAAAGACTATTACATAATGACACATATTTCATATACATTGGTAATAATTAAAATTATATAAAGAGGCTCGATAGTATATCTATTCCCCATATTCATTTTATTATATGTTATATGTGATATAAACAATTTCAATATTTTTCTTCTTCCCCATCAACAAATTTTAGGTCACTTCATCACTAAGAAACTTAGATAAAAGACTATTAATTTATGACACATATTCATATACATTGATAATAACTACAATTATATAAATAGGCTCGATAGTATATCTATTCCCATAATTCATATTGTTATATGTTATATATGATATAAACAATTTCAATATTTTGCTTCTTCCCCGTCACCAAATTTTAGGTTACTTCTTCACTAAGAAACTAAGATAAAAGACTATTATATTTCATATACATTGATAATAACTACAATTATATAAAGAGGCTCGATACTATATCTATTCGCCATATTCATATTGTTATATGTTATATATGATATAAACAATTTCATATTTTGCTTCTTCCCGGTCACCAAATTTTAGGTTACTTCATCACTAAGAAACTAAGTTAAATGACACATATTTAATATACATTGATAAGAACTACAATTATATAAAGAGGCTCGATATTATATCTATTTCCATTATTCATATTGTTATATGTTATATGTGATATAAATAATTTAAATATTTTTTTTCTTCCCCATTAGCAAATTTTAGGTTACTTCTTTATTAAGAAACTAAGTTAAATGACTATTATTTAATGACACATATTTCATATACATTCGTAATAATTAATATTATATAAAGAGGCTCGATAGTATATTTATTCCCAGTATTCATATTGTTATATGTTATATATGATATAAACAATTTCAATATTTTGCTTCTTCCCCGTCACCAAATTTTAGGTTACTTCATCACTAAGAAACTAAGATAAAAGACTATTAATTAAGGACACATATTTCATATACATTGATAATAATTAAAATTCTATAAAGAGGCTCGATAGTATATCTATTCCCCATATTCATATTGTTATATGTTATATATGATATAAACAATTTCAATATTTTGCTTCTTCCCCGTCATCAAATTTTAGGTTACTTCATCACTAAGAAACTAAGTTAAAAGACTATTAATTAATGACACATATTTCATATACATTGGTAATAACTAAAGTTATATAAAGAGGCCCGATAGTATATCTGTTGCCCATATTTATATTGTTATATGTTATATATGATATAAACAATTGCAATATTTTCCTACTTCCCCGTCACCAAATTTTAGGTTAATTAATCACTAAGAAACTAATTTAAAAGACTTTTAATTAAGGACACATATTTCGTATACATCGATAATAACTAAAGTTATATAAAGAGGCTCGATAATATATCTATTCCCCATATTCATATTATTATATGTTATTTATGATATAAACAATTTCAATATTTTGCTTCTTCCCCGTCACCAAATTTTAGGTTACTTCATCACTAATAAACTAAGTTAAAAGACTATTAATTAATGACACATATTTCATATACATTGATAATAACTACAACTATATAAAGAGGCTCGATAGTATATGTATTCCCCATATTCATATTGTTATATGTTATATATGATATAAACAATTTCAATATTTTTCTTCTTCCGCATCAACAAATTTTAGGTTACTTCTTCATTAAGAAACTTAAGTTAAACGACTATTATTTAATGACACATATTTCATATACATTGGTAATAACTAAATTTATATAAAGAGGCTCGATAGTATATCTATTCCCCATATTTATATTGTTATATGATATATATGATATAAACAATTTCTATATTTTGCTTCTTTTCCGTCACCAAATTTTAGGTTACTTCATCACTAAGAAACTCATTTAAAAGACTATTAATTAAGGACACATATTTCATATACGTTGATAATAACTAAAGTTATATAAAGAGGTTCGATGGTATATCTATTCCCTATATTCATATTGTTATATGTTATATATGATATAAACAATATCAATATTTTGCTTCTTCCCCGTCAACAAAATTTTAGGTTACTTCATCACTAAGAAACTAAGTTAAAATACTATTACTTAATGACACATACTTCATATACATTGGTAATAACTACAATTATATAAAGAGGCTCGATAGTATATCTATTCCCCATATTCATATTGTTATATGTTATATGTGATATAAACAATTTCATTATTTTGCTTCTTCCCCATCAGCAAATTTTAGGTTACTTCATCACTAAGAAACTAAGTTAAAAGACTATTAATTAATGACAAATATTTCGTATACATTGATAATAACTACAATTATATAAAGAGGCTCGATAGTATATCTATTCCCCATATTCATATTGTTATATGTTATATATGATATAAACAATTTCAATATTTTTCTTCATCCCCATCAGCAAATTCTAGGTTACTTCATAATTAAGAAACTAAGTTAAAAGACTATTACAAAATGACACATATTTCATATACATTGGTAATAATTAAAATTATATAAAGAGGCTCGATAGTACATCCATTCCCCATATTCATTTTGTTATATGTTATATGTGATATAAACAATTTCAATATTTTTCTTCTTCCCCATCAGCAAATTTTAGGTTACTTCATCATTAAGAAACTAAGTTAAAAGACTATTACTTAATGACACATATTTCATATACATTGGTAATAATTAAAATTATATAACGAGGCTCGATAGTATATTTATTCCCCATATTCATATTGTTATATGTTATATATGATATAAATAATTTCTGTATTTTTCTTCTTCCCCATCAACAAATTTTAGGTTACTTCATCACTAAGAAACTTAGATAAAAGACTAATAATTTATGACACATATTGCATATACATTGATAATAACTACAATTATATAAATAGGCTCGATAGTATATCTATTCCCATAATTCATATTGTTATATGTTATATATGATATAAACAATTTCAATATTTTGCTTCTTCCCCGTCACCAAATTTTAGGTTACTTCTTCACTAAGAAACTAAGATAAAAGACTATTATATTTCATATACATTGATAATAACTACAATTATATAAAGAGGCTCGATAGTATATCTATTCCCCATATTCATATTGTTATATGTTATATATGATATAAACAATTTCAATATTTTGCTTCTTCCCGGTCACCAAATTTTAGGTTACTTCATCACTAAGAAACTAAGTTAAATGACACATATTTAATATACATTGATAAGAACTACAATTATATAAAGAGGCTCGATATTATATTTATTTCCCATATTCATATTGTTATATGTTATATGTGATATAAATAATTTAAATATTTTTTTCTTCCCCATTAGCAAATTTTAGGTTACTTCTTTATTAAGAAACTAAGTTAAATGACTATTATTTAATGACACATATTTCATATACATTCGTAATAATTAAAATTATATAAAGAGGCTCGATAGTATATTTATTCCCAGTATTCATATTGTTATATGTTATATATGATATAAACAATTTCAATATTTTGCTTCTTCCCCCGTCATAGAATTTTAGGTTACTTCATCACTAAGAAACTAAGTTAAAAGACTATTAATTAATGACACATATTTCATATACATTGGTAATAACTAAAGTTATATAAAGAGGCCCGATAGTATATCTATTGCCCATATTTATATTGTTATATGTTATATATGATATAAACAATTGCAATATTTTGCTTCTTCCCCGTCACCAAATTTTAGGTTACTTCATCACTAAGAAACTAATTTAAAAGACTTTTAATTAAGGACACATATTTCCTATACATCGATAATAACTAAAGTTATATAAAGAGGCTCGATAATATATCTATTCCCCATATTCATATTATTATATGTTATATATGATATAAACAATTTCAATATTTTGCTTCTTCCCCGTCACCAAATTTTAGGTTACTTCATCACTTATAAACTAAGTTAAAAGACTATTAATTAATGACACATATTTCATATACATTGATAATAACTACAACTATATAAAGAGGCTCGATAGTATATGTATTCCCCATATTCATATTGTTATATGTTATATATGATATAAACAACTTCAATATTTTTCTTCTTCCGCATCAACAAATTTTAGGTTACTTCTTCATTAAGAAACTTAAGTTAAACGACTATTATTTAATGACACATATTTCATATACATTGGTAATAACTAAATTTATATAAAGAGGCTCGATAGTATATCTAATCCCCATATTTATATTGTTATATGATATATATGATATAAACAATTTCTATATTTTGCTTGTTTTCCGTCACCAAATTTTAGGTTACTTCATCACTAAGAAACTCAGTTAAAAGACTATTAATTAAGGACACATATTTCATATACGTTGATAATAACTAAAGTTATATAAAGAGGCTCGATGGTATATCTATTCCCCATATTCATTTTGTTATATGTTATATATGATATAAACAATTTCAATATTTTGCTTCTTCCCCGTCAACAAAATTTTAGGTTACTTCATCACTAAGAAACTAAGTTAAAATACTATTACTTAATGACACATATTTCATATACATTGGTAATAACTACAATTATATAAAGAGGCTCGATAGTATATCTATTCCTCATATTCATATTGTTATATGTTATATGTGATATAAACAATTTCATTATTTTGCTTCTTCCCCATCAGCAAATTTTAGGTTACTTCATCACTAAGAAACTAAGTTAAAAGACTATTAATTAATGACAAATATTTCGTATACATCGATAATAACTACAATTATATAAAGAGGCTTGATAGTATATCTATTCCCCATATTCATATTGTTATATGTTATATATGATATAAACAATTTCAATATTTTTCTTCATCCCCATCAGCAAATTCTAGGTTACTTCATAATTAAGAAACTAAGTTAAAAGACTATTACATAATGACACATATTTCATATACATTGGTAATAATTAAAATTATATAAAGAGGCTTGATAGTACATCCATTCCCCATATTCATTTTGTTATATGTTATATGTGATATAAACAATTTCAATATTTTTCTTCTTCCCCATCAGCAAATTTTAGGTTACTTCATCATTAAGAAACTAAGTTAAAAGACTATTACTTAATGACACATATTTCATATACATTGGTAATAATTAAAATTATATAACGAGGCTCGATAGTATATTTATTCCCCATATTCATATTGTTATATGTTATATATGATATAAATAATTTCTATATTTTTCTTCTTCCCCATCAACAAATTTTAGGTTACTTCATCACTAAGAAACTTAGATAAAAGACTAATAATTTATGACACATATTGCATATACA
The DNA here is from genome assembly GCA_948472305.1 of Vicia faba. NCBI lineage: Eukaryota > Viridiplantae > Streptophyta > Magnoliopsida > Fabales > Fabaceae > Vicia > Vicia faba. The sequence goes on from OX451741.1 coordinate 109,919,713, forward strand.
TTGATAATAACTACAATTATATAAATAGGCTCGATAGTATATCTATTCCCATAATTCATATTGTTATATGTTATATATGATATAAACAATTTCAATATTTTGCTTCTTCCCCGTCACCAAATTTTAGGTTACTTCATCACTAAGAAATTAAGATAAAAGACTATTAATTAAGGACACATATTTCATATACATTGATAATAATTAAAATTCTATAAAGAGGCTTGATAGTATATCTATTCCCCATATTCATATTGTTATATGTTATATATGATATAAACAATTTCAATATTTTGCTACTTCCCCGTCATCAAATTTTAGGTTACTTCATCACTAAGAAACTAAGTTAAAAGACTATTAATTAATGACACATATTTCATATACATTGGTAATAACTAAAGTTATATAAAGAGGCCCGATAGTATATCTATTGCCCATATTTATATTGTTATATGTTATATATGATATAAACAATTGCAATATTTTCCTACTTCCCCGTCACCAAATTTTAGGTTACTTCATCACTAAGAAACTAATTTAAAATACTTTTAATTAAGGACACATATTTCGTATACATCGATAATAACTAAAGTTATATAAAGAGGCTCGATAATATATCTATTCCCCATATTCATATTATTATATGTTATTTATGATATAAACAATTTCAATATTTTGCTTCTTCCCCGTCACCAAATTTTAGGTTACTTCATCACTAATAAACTAAGTTAAAAGACTATTAATTAATGACACATATTTCATATACATTGATAATAACTACAACTATATAAAGAGGCTCGATAGTACATGTATTCCCCATATTCATATTGTTATATGTTATATATGATATAAACAACTTCAATATTTTTCTTCTTCCGCATCAACAAATTTTAGGTTACTTCTTCATTAAGAAACTTAAGTTAAACGACTATTATTTAATGACACATATTTCATATACATTGGTAATAACTAAATTTAAATAAAGAGGCTCGATAGTATATCTATTCCCCATATTTATATTGTTATATGATATATATGATATAAACAATTTCTATATTTTGCTTCTTTTCCGTCACCAAATTTTAGGTTACTTCATCACTAAGAAACTCAGTTAAAAGACTATTAATTAAGGACACATATTTCATATACGTTGATAATAACTAAAGTTATATAAAGAGGCTCGATGGTATATCTATTCCCCATATTCATATTGTTATATGTTATATATGATATAAACAATTTCAATATTTTGCTTCTTCCCCGTCAACAAAATTTTAGGTTACTTCATCACTAAGAAACTAAGTTAAAATACTATTACTTAATGACACATACTTCATATACATTGGTAATAACTACAATTATATAAAGAGGCTCGATAGTATATCTATTCCCCATATTCATATTGTTATATGTTATATGTGATATAAACAATTTCATTATTTTGCTTCTTCCCCATCAGCAAATTTTAGGTTACTTCATCACTAAGAAACTAAGTTAAAAGACTATTAATTAATGACAAATATTTCGTATACATTGATAATAACTACAATTATATAAAGAGGCTCGATAGTATATCTATTCCCCATATTCATATTGTTATATGTTATATATGATATAAACAATTTCAATATTTTTCTTCATCCCCATCAGCAAATTCTAGGTTACTTCATAATTAAGAAACTAAGTTAAAAGACTATTACATAATGACACATATTTCATATACATTGGTAATAATTATAAAGAGGCTCGATAGTACATCCATTCCCCATATTCATTTTGTTATATGTTATATGTGATATAAACAATTTCAATATTTTTCTTCTTCCCCATCAGCAAATTTTAGGTTACTTCATCATTAAGAAACTAAGTTAAAATACTATTACTTAATGACACATATTTCATATACATTGGTAATAATTAAAATTATATAACGAGGCTCGATAGTATATTTATTCCCCATATTCATATTGTTATATGTTATATATGATATAAATAATTTCTATATTTTTCTTCTTCCCCATCAACAAATTTTAGGTTACTTCATCACTAAGAAACTTAGATAAAAGACTAATAATTTATGACACATATTGCATATACATTGATAATAACTACAATTATATAAATAGGCTCGATAGTATATCTATTCCCATAATTCATATTGTTATATGTTTTATATGATATAAACAATTTCAATATTTTGCTTCTTCCCCGTCACCAAATTTTAGGTCACTTCTTCACTAAGAAACTAAGATAAAAGACTATTATATTTCATATACATTGATAATAACTACAATTATATAAAGAGGCTCGATAGTATATCTATTCCCCATATTCATATTGTTATATGTTATATATGATATAAATAATTTCAATATTTTGCTTCTTCCCGGTCACCAAATTTTAGGTTACTTCATCACTAAGAAACTAAGTTAAATGACACATATTTAATATACATTGATAAGAACTACAATTATATAAAGAGGCTCGATATTATATTTATTACCCATATTCATATTGTTATATGTTATATGTGATATAAATAATTTAAATATTTTTTTTCTTCCCCATTAGCAAATTTTAGGTTACTTCTTTATTAAGAAACTAAGTTAAATGACTATTATTTAATGACACATATTTCATATACATTCGTAATAATTAAAATTATATAAAGAGGCTCGATAGTATATTTATTCTCAGTATTCATATTGTTATATGTTATATATGATATAAACAATTTCAATATTTTGCTTCTTCCCCCGTCATCAAATTTTAGGTTACTTCATCACTAAGAAACTAAGTTAAAAGACTATTAATTAATGACACATATTTCATATACATTGGTAATAACTAAAGTTATATAAAGAGGCCCGATAGTATATCTATTGCCCATATTTATATTGTTATATGTTATATATGATATAAACAATTGCAATATTTTGCTTCTTCCCCGTCACCAAATTTTAGGTTACTTCATCACTAAGAAACTAATTTAAAAGACTTTTAATTAAGGACACATATTTCCTATACATCGATAATAACTAAAGTTATATAAAGAGGCTCGATAATATATCTATTCCCCATATTCATATTATTATATGTTATATATGATATAAACAATTTCAATATTTTGCTTCTTCCCCGTCACCAAATTTTAGGTTACTTCATCACTTATAAACTAAGTTAAAAGACTATTAATTAATGACACATATTTCATATACATTGATAATAACTACAACTATATAAAGAGGCTCGATAGTATATGTATTCCCCATATTCATATTGTTATATGTTATATATGATATAAACAACTTCAATATTTTTCTTCTTCCGCATCAGCAAATTTTAGGTTACTTCTTCATTAAGAAACTTAAGTTAAACGACTATTATTTAATGACACATATTTCATATACATTGGTAATAACTAAATTTATATAAAGAGGCTCGATAGTATATCTATTCCCCATATTTATATTGTTATATGATATATATGATATAAACAATTTCAATATTTTTCTTCTTTTCCGTCACCAAATTTTAGGTTACTTCATCACTAAGAAACTCAGTTAAAAGACTATTAATTAAGGACACATATTTCATATACGTTGATAATAACTAAAGTTATATAAAGAGGCTCGATAGTATATCTATTCCCCATATTCATATTGTTATATGTTATATATGATATAAACAATTTCAATATTTTGCTTCTTCCCCGTCAACAAAATTTTAGGTTACTTCATCACTAAGAAACTAAGTTAAAATACTATTACTTAATGACACATATTTCATATACATTGGTAATAACTACAATTATATAAAGAGGCTCGATAGTATATCTATTCCCCATATTCATATTGTTATATGTTATATGTGATATAAACAATTTCATTATTTTGCTTCTTCCCCATCAGCAAATTTTAGGTTACTTCATCACTAAGAAACTAAGTTAAAAGACTATTAATTAATGACACATATTTCATATACATAGATAATAACTACAATTATATAAAGAGGCTCGATAGTATATCTATTCCCCATATTCATATTGTTATATGTTGTATATGATATAAACAATTTCAATATTTTTCTTCATCCCCATCAGCAAATTCTAGGTTACTTCATAATTAAGAAACTAAGTTAAAAGACTATTACATAATGACACATATTTCATATACATTGGTAATAATTAAAATTATATAAAGAGGCTCGATAGTATATCTATTCCCCATATTCATTTTGTTATATGTTATATGTGATATAAACAATTTCAATATTTTTCTTCTTCCCCATCAGCAAATTTTAGGTTACTTCATCATTAAGAAACTAAGTTAAAAGACTATTACTTAATGACACATATTTCATATACATTGGTAATAATTAAAATTATATAACGAGGCTCGATAGTATATTTATTCCCCATATTCATATTGTTATATGTTATATATGATATAAATAATTTCAATATTTTTCTTCTTCCCCATCAACAAATTTTAGGTTACTTCATCACTAAGAAACTTAGATAAAAGACTATTAATTTATGACACATATTTCATATACATTGATAATAACTACAATTATATAAATAGGCTCGATAGTATATCTATTCCTATAATTCATATTGTTATATGTTATATATGATATAAACAATTTCAATACTTTGCTTCTTCCCCGTCACCAAATTTTAGGTTACTTCTTCACTAAGAAACTAAGATAAAAGACTATTATATTTCATATACATTGATAATAACTACAATTATATAAAGAGGCTCGATAGTATATCTATTCCCCATATTCATATTGTTATATGTTATATATGATATAAACAATTTCAATATTTTGCTTCTTCCCAATCACCAAAATTTAGGTTACTTCATCACTAAGAAACTAAGTTAAATGACACATATTTAATATACATTGATAAGAACTACAATTATATAAAGAGGCTCGATATTATATATATTTCCCATATTCATATTGTTATATGTTATATGTGATATAAATAATTTAAACATTTTTTTTCTTCCCCATTAGCAAATTTTAGGTTACTTCTTTATTAAGAAACTAAGTTAAATGACTATTATTTAATGACACATATTTCATATACATTCGTAATAATTAGAATTATATAAAGAGGCTCGATAGTATATTTATTCCCAGTATTCATATTGTTATATGTTATATATGATATAAACAATTTCAATATTTTTCTTCTTCCCCGTCATCAAATTTTAGGTTACTTCATCACTAAGAAACTAAGTTAAAAGACTATTAATTAATGACACATATTTCATATACATTGGTAATAACTAAAGTTATATAAAGAGGCCCGATAGTATATCTATTGCCCATATTTATATTGTTATATGTTATATATGATATAAACAATTGCAATATTTTGCTTCTTCCCCGTCACCAAATTTTAGGTTACTTCATCACTAAGAAACTAATTTAAAAGACTTTTAATTAAGGACACATATTTCATATACATCGATAATAACTAAAGTTATATAAAGAGGCTCGATAATATATCTATTCCCCATATTCATATTATTATATGTTATATATGATATAAACAATTTCAATATTTTGCTTCTTCCCCGTCACCAAATTTTAGGTTACTTCATCACTTATAAACTAAGTTAAAAGACTATTAATTAATGACACATATTTCATATACATTGATAATAACTACAACTATATAAAGAGTCTCGATAGTATATGTATTCCCCATATTCATATTGTTATATGTTATATATGTTATATATGATATAAACAACTTCAATATTTTTCTTCTTCCGCATCAGCAAATTTTAGGTTACTTCTTCATTAAGAAACTTAAGTTAAACGACTATTATTTAATAACACATATTTCATATACATTGGTAATAACTAAATTTATATAAAGAGGCTCGATAGTATATCTATTCCCCATATTTATATTGTTATATGATATATATGATATAAACAATTTCAATATTTTGCTTCTTTTCCTTAACCAAATTTTAGGTTACTTCATCACTAAGAAACTCAGTTAAAAGACTATTAATTAAGGACACATATTTCATATACGTTGATAATAACTAAAGTTATATAAAGAGGCTCGATAGTATATCTATTCCCCATATTCATATTGTTATATGTTATATATGATATAAACAATTTCAATATTTTGCTTCTTCCCCGTCAACAAAATTTTAGGTTACTTCATCACTAAGAAACTAAGTTAAAATACTATTACATAATGACACATATTTCATATACATTGGTAATAACTACAATTATATAAAGAGGCTCGATAGTGTATCTATTCCCCATATTCATATTGTTATATGTTATATGTGATATAAACAATTTCATTATTTTGCTTCTTCCCCATCAGCAAATTTTAGGTTACTTCATCACTAAGAAACTAAGTTAAAAGACTATTAATTAATGACACATATTTCATATACATAGATAATAACTAAAATTATATAAAGAGGCTCGATAGTATATCTATTCCCCATATTCATATTGTTATATGTTATATATGATATAAACAATTTAAATATTTTTCTTCATCCCCATCAGCAAATTCTAGGTTACTTCATAATTAAGAAACTAAGTTAAAAGACTATTACTTAATGACACATATTTCATATACATTGGTAATAATTAAAATTATATAATGAGGCTCGATAGTATATTTATTCCCCATATTCATATTGTTATATGTTATATATGATATAAATAATTTCAACATTTTTCTTCTTCCCCATCAACAAATTTTAGGTTACTTCATCACTAAGAAACTTAGATAAAAGACTATTAATTTATGACACATATTTCATATACATTGATAATAACTACAATTATATAAATAGGCTCGATAGTATATCTATTCCCATAATTCATATTGTTATATGTTATATATGATATAAAAAATTTCAATATTTTGCTTCTTCCCTGTCACCAAATTTTAGGTTACTTCTTCACTAAGAAACTAAGATAAAAGACTATTATATTTCATATACATTGATAATAACTACAATTATATACTGAGGCTCGATAGTATATCTATTCCCCATATTCATATTGTTATATGTTATATATGATATAAACAATTTCAATATTTTGCTTCTTCCCGGTCACCAAATTTTAGGTTACTTCATCACTAAGAAACTAAGTTAAATGACACATATTTAATATACATTGATAAGAACTACAATTATATAAAGAGGCTCGATATTATATTTATTTCCCATATTCATATTGTTATATGTTATATGTGATATAAATAATTTAAATATTTTTTTTCTTCCCCATTAGCAAATTTTAGGTTACTTCATCACTAAGAAACTCAGTTAAAAGACTATTAATTAAGGACACATATTTTATATACGTTGATAATAACTAAAGTTATATAAAGAGGCTCGATAGTATATATATTCCCCATATTCATATTGTTATATGTTATATATGATATAAACAATTTCAATATTTTTCTTCTTCCCCATCCGTAAATTCTAGGTTACTTCATCATTAAGAAACTAAGTTAAAAGACAATTACTTAATGACACATATTTCATATACATTGGTAATAATTAAAACTATATAACGAGGCTCGATAGTATATATATTCCCCATATTCATATTGTTATATGTTATATATGATATAAACAATTTCAATATTTTTCTTCTTCCCCATCAGCAAATTTTAGTTTACTTCATCACTAAGAAATTAAGATAAAAGACTATTAATTAATAAGACATATTTCATATACATTGATAATAATTACAATTATATAAAGAGGCTCGATAGTATATCTATTTCCCATATTTATATTGTTATATGTTATATATGATATAAACAATTTCAATATTTTGCTCCTTCCCCGTCACCAAATTTTAGGTTACTTTATCACTAAGAAACTAATTTAAAAGACTATTAATTAAGGACACATATTTCATATACATCGATAATAACTAAAGTTATATAAAGAGGCTCGATAATATATCTATTCCCCATATTCATATTTTATGTTATATATGATATAAACAATTTCAATATTTTGCTTCATCCCCGTCACCAAATTTTAAGTTACTTCATCACTAATAAACTAAATTAAAAGACTATTAATTAATGTCACATATTTTATTTAAATTGATAATAAATACAATTATATAAAAAGGCTCGATAGTATATGTATTCCCCATATTCATATTATTATATGTTATATATGATATAAACAATTTCAATATTTTTCTTCTTCCCAGTCCGCAAATTTTAGGTTACTTCATTATTAAGAAACTAAGTTAACAGACTATTACTTAATGACACATATTTCATATACATTGGTAATAAATAAAATTATATAACGAGGCTCGATAGTATATTTATTCCCCATATTCATATTATTATATGTTATATATGATATAAATAATTTCAATATTTTTCTTCTTCCCCATCAACAAATTTTAGGTTACTTCATCACTAAGAAACTTAGATAAAAGACTATTAATTTATGACACATATTTCATATACATTGATAATAACTACAATTATATAAATAGGCTCGATAGTATATCTATTCCCATAATTCATATTGTTATATGTTATATATGATATAAACAATTTCAATATTTTGCTTCTTCCCCGTCACCAAATTTTAGGTTACTTCTTCACTAAGAAACTAAGATAAATGACTATTATATTTCATATACATTGATAATAACTACAATTATATAAAGAGGCTCGATAGTATATCTATTCCCCATATTCATATTGTTATATGTTACATATGATATAAACAATTTCAATATTTTGCTTCTTCCCAATCACCAAATTTTAGGTTACTTCATCACTAATAAACTAAATTAAAAGACTATTAATTAATATACATTGATAAGAACTACAATTATATAAAGAGGCTCGATATTATATATATTTCCCATATTCATATTGTTATATGTTATATGTGATATAAATAATTTAAACATTTTTTTTCTTCCCCATTAGCAAATTTTAGGTTACTTCTTTATTAAGAAACTAAGTTAAATGACTATTATTTAATGACACATATTTCATATACATTCGTAATAATTAAAATTATATAAAGAGGCTCGATAGTATATTTATTCCCAGTATTCATATTGTTATATGTTATATATGATATAAACAATTTCAATATTTTGCTTCTTCCCCGTCATCAAATTTTAGGTTACTTCATCACTAAGAAACTAAGTTAAAAGACTATTAATTAATGACACATATTTCATATACATTGGTAATAACTAAAGTTATATAAAGAGTCCCGATAGTATATCTATTGCCCATATTTATATTGTTATATGTTATATATGATATAAACAATTGCAATATTTTGCTTCTTCCCCGTCACCAAATTTTAGGTTACTTCATCACTAAGAAACTAATTTAAAAGACTTTTAATTAAGGACACATATTTCCTATACATCGATAATAACTAAAGTTATATAAAGAGGATCGATAATATATCTATTCCCCATATTCATATTATTATATGTTATATATGATATAAATAATTTCAATATTTTGCTTCTTCCCCGTCACCAAATTTTAGGTTACTTCATCACTTATAAACTAAGTTAAAAGACTATTAATTAATGACACATATTTCATATACATTGATAATAACTACAACTATATAAAGAGGCTGGATAGTATATGTATTCCCCATATTCATATTGTTATATGTTATATATGATATAAACAACTTCAATATTTTTCTTCTTCCGCGTCAGCAAATTTTAGGTTACTTCTTCATTAAGAAACTTAAATTAAACGACTATTATTTAATGACACATATTTCATATACATTGGTAATAACTAAATTTATATAAAGAGGCTCGATAGTATATCTATTCCCCATATTTATATTGTTATATGATATATATGATATAAACAATTTCAATATTTTTCTTCTTTTCCGTCACCAAATTTTGGGTTACTTCATCACTAAGAAACTCAGTTAAAAGACTATTAATTAAGGACACATATTTCATATACGTTGATAATAACTAAAGTTATATAAAGAGGCTCGATAGTATATTTATTCCCCATATTCATATTGTTATATGTTATATATGATATAAACAATTTCAATATTTTGCTTCTTCCCCGTCAACAAAATTTTAGGTTACTTCATCACTAAGAAACTAAGTTAAAATACTATTACTTAATGACACATATTTCATATACATTGGTAATAACTACAATTATATAAAGAGGCTCGATAGTATATCTATTCCCCATATTCATATTGTTATATGTTATATGTGATATAAACAATTTCATTATTTTGCTTCTTCCCCATCAGCAAATTTTAGGTTACTTCATCACTAAGAAACTAAGTTAAAAGACTATTAATTAATGACACATATTTCATATACATAGATAATAACTACAATTATATAAAGAGGCTCGATAGTATATCTATTCCCCATATTCATATTGTTATATGTTATATATGATATAAACAATTTCAATATTTTTCTTCATCCCCATCAGCAAATTCTAGGTTACTTCATAATTAAGAAACTAAGTTAAAAGACTATTACATAATGACACATATTTCATATACATTGGTAATAATTAAAATTATATAAAGAGGCTCGATAGTATATCTATTCCCCATATTCATTTTGTTATATGTTATATGTGATATAAACAATTTCAATATTTTTCTTCTTCCCCATCAGCAAATTTTAGGTTACTTCATCATTAAGAAACTAAGTTAAAAGACTATTACTTAATGACACATATTTCATATACATTGGTAATAATTAAAATTATATAACGAGGCTCGATAGTATATTTATTCCCCATATTCATATTGTTATATGTTATATATGATATAAATAATTTCAATATTTTTCTTCTTCCCCATCAACAAATTTTAGGTTACTTCATCACTAAGAAACTTAGATAAAAGACTATTAATTTATGACACATATTTCATATACATTGATAATAACTACAATTATATAAATAGGCTCGATAGTATATCTATTCCCATAATTCATATTGTTATATGTTATATATGATATAAAAAATTTCAATATTTTGCTTCTTCCCCGTCACCAAATTTTAGGTTACTTCTTCACTAAGAAACTAAGATAAAAGACTATTATATTTCATATACATTGATAATAACTACAATTATATAAATAGGCTCGATAGTATATCTATTCCCCATATTCATATTGTTATATGTTATATATGATATAAACAATTTCAATATTTTGCTTCTTCCCGGTCACCAAATTTTAGGTTACTTCATCACTAAGAAACTAAGTTAAATGACACATATTTAATATACATTGATAAGAACTACAATTATATAAAGAGGCTCGATATTATATCTATTTCCCATATTCATATTGTTATATGTTATATGTGATATAAATAATTTAAATATTTTTTTCTTCCCCATTAGCAAATTTTAGGTTATTTCTTTATTAAGAAACTAAGTTAAATGACTATTATTTAATGACACATATTTCATATACATTCGTAATAATTAAAATTATATAAAGAGGCTCGATAGTATATTTATTCCCAGTATTCGTATTGTTATATGTTATATATGATATAAACAATTTCAATATTTTGCTTCTTCCCCGTCACCAAATTTTAGGTTACTTCATCACTAAGAAACTAAGATAAAAGACTATTAATTAAGGACACATATTTCATATACATTGATAATAATTAGAATTCTATAAAGAGGCTCGATAGTATATCTATTCCCCATATTCATATTGTTATATGTTATATATGATATAAACAATTTCAATATTTTGCTTCTTCCCCGTCATCAAATTTTAGGTTACTTCATCACTAAGAAACTAAGTTAAAAGACTATTAATTAATGACACATATTTCATATACATTGGTAATAACTAAAGTTATATAAAGAGGCCCGATAGTATATCTATTGCCCATATTTATATTGTTATATGTTATATATGATATAAACAATTGCAATATGTTGCTTCTTCCCCGTCACCAAATTTTAGGTTACTTCATCACTAAGAAACTAATTTAAAAGACTTTTAATTAAGGACACATATTTCATATACATAGATAATAACTAAATTTATATAAAGAGGCTCGATAATATATTTATTCCCCATATTCATATTATTATATGTTATATATGATATAAACAATTTCAATATTTTGCTTCTTCCCCGTCATCAAATTTTAGGTTACTTCATCACTAATAAACTAAGTTAAAAGACTATTAATTAATGACACATATTTCATATACATTGATAATAACTACAACTATATAAAGAGGCTCGATAGTATATGTATTCCCCATATTCATATTGTTATATGTTATATATGATATAAACAACTTCAATATTTTTCTTCTTCCGCATCAGCAAATTTTAGGTTACTTCTTCATTAAGAAACTTAAGTTAAACGACTATTATTTAATGACACATATTTCATATACATTGGTAATAACTAAATTTATATAAAGAGGCTCGATAGTATATCTATTCCCCATATTTATATTGTTATATGATATATATGATATAAACAATTTCAATATTTTGCTTCTTTTCCGTCACCAAATTTTAGGTTACTTCATCACTAAGAAACTCAGTTAAAAGACTATTAATTAAGGACACATATTTCAGATACGTTGATAATAACTAAAGTTATATAAAGAGGCTCGATAGTATATCTATTCCCCATATTGATATTGTTAGATGTTATATATGATATAAACAATTTAAATATTTTGCTTCTTCCCCATCAACAAAATTTTAGGTTACTTCATCACTAAGAAACTAAGTTAAAATACTATTACTTAATGACACATATTTCATATACATTGGTAATAACTACAATTATATTAAGAGGCTCGATAGTATATCTATTCCCCATATTCATATTGTTATATGTTATATGTGATATAAACAATTTCAATATTTTTCTTCTTCCCCGTCAGCAAATTCTAGGTTACTTCATAATTAAGAAACTAAGATAAAAGACTATTAATTAATGACACATATTTCATATCATTGGTAATAATTAAAATTATATAAAGAGGCTCGATAGTATATCTATTCCCCATATTCATTTTGTTATATGTTATATGTGATATAAACAATTTCAATATTTTTCTTTTTCCCCATCAGCAAATTTTAGGTTACTTCATCATTAAGAAACTAAGTTAAAAGACTATTACTTAATGACACATATTTCATATACATTGGTAATAAATAAAATTATATAACAAGGCTCGATAGTATATTTATTCCCCATATTCATATTATTATATGTTATATATGATATAAATAATTTCAATATTTTTCTTCTTCCCCATCAACAAATTTTAGGTTACTTCATCACTAAGAAACTTAGATAAAAGACTATTAATTTATGACACATATTTCATATACATTGATAATAACTACAATTATATAAATAGGCTCGATAGTATATCTATTCCCATAATTCATATTGTTATATGTTATATATGATATAAACAATTTCAATACTTTGCTTCTTCCCCGTCACCAAATTTTAGGTTACTTCTTCACTAAGAAATTAAGATAAAAGACTATTATATTTCATATACATTGATAATAACTACAATTATATAAAGAGGCTCGATAGTATATCTATTCCCCATATTCATATTGTTATATGTTATATATGATATAAACAATTTCAATATTTTGCTTCTTCCCAATCACCAAAATTTAGGATACTTCATCACTAAGAAACTAAGTTAAATGACACATATTTAATATACATTGATAAGAACTACAATTATATAAAGAGGCTCGATATTATATATATTTCCCATATTCATATTGTTATATGTTATATGTGATATAAATAATTTAAACATTTTTTTCTTCCCCATTAGCAAATTTTAGGTTACTTCTTTATTAAGAAACTAAGTTAAATGACTATTATTTAATGACACATATTTCATATACATTCGTAATAATTAGAATTATATAAAGAGGCTCGATAGTATATTTATTCCCAGTATTCATATTGTTATATGTTATATATGATATAAACAATTTCAATATTTTGCTTCTTCCCCGTCATCAAATTTTAGGTTACTTCATCACTAAGAAACTAAGTTAAAAGACTATTAATTAATGACACATATTTCATATACATTGGTAATAACTAAAGTTATATAAAGAGGTCCGATAGTATATCTATTGCCCATATTTATATTGTTATATGTTATATATGATATAAACAATTGCAATATTTTGCTTCTTCCCCGTCACCAAATTTTAGGTTACTTCATCACTAAGAAACTAATTTAAAAGACTTTTAATTAAGGACACATATTTCATATACATCGATAATAACTAAAGTTATATAAAGAGGCTCGATAATATATCTATTCCCCATATTCATATTATTATATGTTACATATGATATAAACAATTTCAATATTTTGCTTCTTCCCCGTCACCAAATTTTAGGTTACTTCATCACTTATAAACTAAGTTAAAAGACTATTAATTAATGACACATATTTCATATACATTGATAATAACTACAACTATATAAAGAGTCTCGATAGTATATGTATTCCCCATATTCATATTGTTATATGTTATATATGATATAAACAACTTCAATATTTTTCTTCTTCCGCATCAGCAAATTTTAGGTTACTTCTTCATTAAGAAACTTAAGTTAAACGACTATTATTTAATAACACATATTTCATATACATTGGTAATAACTAAATTTATATAAAGAGGCTCGATAGTATATCTATTCCCCATATTTATATTGTTATATGATATATATGATATAAACAATTTCAATATTTTGCTTCTTTTCCTTCACCAAATTTTAGGTTACTTCATCACTAAGAAACTCAGTTAAAAGACTATTAATTAAGGACACATATTTCATATACGTTGATAATAACTAAAGTTATATAAAGAGGCTCGATAGTATATCTATTCCCCATATTCATATTGTTATATGTTATATATGATATAAACAATTTCAATATTTTGCTTCTTCCCCGTCAACAAAATTTTAGGTTACTTCATCACTAAGAAACTAAGTTAAAATACTATTACATAATGACACATATTTCATATACATTGGTAATAACTACAATTATATAAAGAGGCTCGATAGTATATCTATTCCCCATATTCATATTGTTATATGTTATATGTGATATAAACAATTTCATTATTTTGCTTCTTCCCCATCAGCAAATTTTAGGTTACTTCATCACTAAGAAACTAAGTTAAAAGACTACTAATTAATGACACATATTTCATATACATAGATAATAACTACAATTATATAAAGAGGCTCGATAGTATATCTATTCCCCATATTCATATTGTTATATGTTATATATGATATAAACAATTTAAATATTTTTCTTCATCCCCATCAGCAAATTCTAGGTTACTTCATAATTAAGAAACTAAGTTAAAAGACTATTACTTAATGACACATATTTCATATACATTGGTAATAATTAAAATTATATAACGAGGCTCGATAGTATATTTATTCCCCATATTCATATTGTTATATGTTATATATGATATAAATAATTTCAACATTTTTCTTCTTCCCCATCAACAAATTTTAGGTTACTTCATCACTAAGAAACTTAGATAAAAGACTATTAATTTATGACACATATTTCATAAACATTGATAATAACTACAATTATATAAATAGGCTCGATAGTATATCTATTCCCATAATTCATATTGTTATATGTTATATATGATATAAAAAATTTCAATATTTTGCTTCTTCCCCGTCACCAAATTTTAGGTTACTTCTTCACTAAGAAACTAAGATAAAAGACTATTATATTTCATATACATTGATAATAACTACAATTATATACTGAGGCTCGATAGTATATCTATTCCCCATATTCATATTGTTATATGTTATATATGATATAAACAATTTCAATATTTTGCTTCTTCCCGGTCACCAAATTTTAGGTTACTTCATCACTAAGAAACTAAGTTAAATGACACATATTTAATATACATTGATAAGAACTACAATTATATAAAGAGGCTCGATATTATATCTATTTCCCATATTCATATTGTTATATGTTATATGTGATATAAATAATTTAAATATTTTTTTTCTTCCCCATTAGCAAATTTTAGGTTACTTCATCACTAAGAAACTCAGTTAAAAGACTATTAATTAAGGACACATATTTCATATACGTTGATAATAACTAAATTTATATAAAGAGGCTCGATAGTATATATATTCCCCATATTCATATTGTTATATGTTATATATGATATAAACAATTTCAATATTTTTCTTCTTCCCCATCCGTAAATTCTAGGTTACTTCATCATTAAGAAACTAAGTTAAAAGACTATTACTTAATGACACATATTTCATATACATTGGTAATAATTAAAACTATATAACGAGGCTCAATAGTATATATATTCCCCATATTCATATTGTTATATGTTATATATGATATAAACAATTTCAATATTTTTCTTCTTCCCCATCAGCAAATTTTAGTTTACTTCATCACTAAGAAATTAAGATAAAAGACTATTAATTAATAACACATATTTCATATACATTGATAATAATTACAATTATATAAAGAGGCTCGATAGTATATCTATTGTCCATATTTATATTGTTATATGTTATATATGATATAAACAATTTCAATATTTTGCTCCTTCCCCGTCACCAAATTTTAGGTTACTTTATCACTAAGAAACTAATTTAAAAGACTATTAATTAAGGACACATATTTCATATACATCGATAATAACTAAAGTTATATAAAGAGGCTCGATAATATATCTATTCCCCATATTCATATTTTATGTTATATATGATATAAACAATTTCAATATTTTGCTTCATCCCCGTCACCAAATTTTAAGTTACTTCATCACTAATAAACTAAATTAAAAGACTATTAATTAATGTCACATATTTCATTTACATTGATAATAACTACAATTATATAAAAAGGCTCGATAGTATATGTATTCCCCATATTCATATTATTATATGCTATATATGATATAAACAATTTCAATATTTTTCTTCTTCCCAGTCCGCAAATTTTAGGTTACTTCATCATTAAGAAACTAAGTTAACAAACTATTAATTAATGACACATATTTCATATACATTGGTAATAATTAAAATTATATAACGAGGATCGATAGTATATCTATTCCCCATATTCATATTGTTATATGTTATATATGATATAAACAATTTCAATATTTTGCTTGTTCCCCGTCACCAAATTTTAGGTTACTTCATCACTAAGAAACTAAGTTAAAAGACTATTAATTATTGACACATATTTCATATACATTGATAATAACTACAATTATATAAAGAGGCTCGATAGTATATATATTCCCCATATTCATATTGTTATATGTTATATATGATATAAACAATTTCAATATTTTGCTTCTTCCCGGTCACCAAATTTCAGGTTACTTCATTACTAAGAAACTAAGTTAAAAGACTATTAATTAATGACACATATTACATATACATTGATAATAACTACAATTATATAAAGAGGCTCGATAGTATATCTATTCCCCATATTCATATTATTATATGTTATATATGATATAAACAATTTCAATATTTTTCTTCTTCCCCGTCAGCAAATTTTAGGTTACTTCATCATTAAGAAACTAAGTTATAAGACTATTATTTAATGACACATATTTCATATACATTCGTAATAATTAAAATTGTATAACGAGGCTCGATAGTATATCTATTCCCCATATTCATATTGTTATATGTTATATATGATATAAACAATTTCAATATTTTTCTTCTTCCCCATCAGCAAATTTTAGGTTACTTCATCATAAAGAAACTAAGTTAAACGACTATTATTTAATGACAAATATTTTATATACATTGGCAATAATTAAAATTATATAAAGATGCTCGATAGTATATCTATTCTCCATATTCATATTGTTATATGTTATATATGATATAAACAATTTCAATATTTTGCTTCTTCCCCGTCAACAAATTTTTAGGTTACTTCATAGCTAAGAAACTAAGTTAAAATACTATTACTTAATGACACATATTTCATATACATTGGTAATAACTACAATTATATAAAGAGGCTCGATAGTATATATATTCCCCATATTCATATTGTTATATGTTATATGTGATATAAACAATTTCATTATTTTGCTTCTTCCCCATCAGCAAATTTTAGGTTACTTCATCACTAATAAACTAAGTTAAAAGACTATTACTTAATGACACATATTTCATATACATTGGTAATAATTAAAATTATATAACGAGGCTCGATAGTATATATATTCCACATATTCATATTGTTATATGTTATATATGATATAAACAATTTCAATATTTTTCTTCTTCCCTATCAGCAAATTTTAGGTTACTTCATCACTAAGAAACTAAGATAAAAGACATTTAATTAATGACACATATTTCATATACATTGATAATAACTACAATTATATAAAGAGACTCGATAGTATATCTATTCCCCATATTCATATTGTTATATGTTATATATGATATAAACAATTTCAATATGTTGCTTCTTCCCGGACACCAAATTTTAGGTTACTTCATCACTAAGAAACTAAGTTAAAAGACTATTAATTAATGACACATATTTCATATACATTGATAATAACTACAATTATATAAAGAGGCTCGATAATATATCTATTCCCCATATTCATATTGTTATATTTTATATATGATATAAACAATTTCAATATTTTTCTTCTTCCCCATCAGCAAATTTTAGGTTACTTCATCATTAAGAAACTAAGTTAAAAGACTATTATTTAATGACACATATTTCATATACATTCGTAATAATTAAAATTGTATAACGAGGCTCGATATTATATCTATTCCCCATATTCATATTGTTATATGTTATATATGATATAAACAATTTCAATATTTTGCTTCTTCCCCGTCACCAAATTTTAGGTTTCTTCATCACTAAGAAACTAAGTTAAAAGACTATTAATTAAGGACACATATTTCATATACATTGATAATAACTAAAGTTATATAAAGAGACTCGATAGTATATCTATTCCCCATATTTATATTGTTATATGTTATATATGATATAAACAATTTCAATATTTTGCTTCTTTTCCGTCACCAAATTTTAGGTTACTTCATCACTAAGAAACTCAGTTAAAAGACTATTAATTAATGACACATATTTCATATACGTTGATAATAACTAAAGTTATATAAAGAGGCTCGATAGTATATCTATTCCCCATATTCATATTGTTATATGTTATATATGATATAAACAATTTCAATATTTTGCTTCTTCCCGGTCACCAAATTTCAGGTTACTTCATCACGAAGGAAGTAAGTTAAAAGACTATTAATTAATGACACATATTTCATATACATTGATAATTATTACAATTATATAAAGAGGCTCGATGATATATCTATTCCCCATATTCATATTATTATATGTTATATATGATATAAACAATTTCAATATTTTTCTTCTTCCCCATCAGCAAATTTTAGTTAACTTCATCACTAAGAAATTAAGATAAAAGACTATTAATTAATAACACATATTTCATATACATTGATAATAATTACAATTATATAAAGAGGCTCGATAGTATATCTATTCTCCATATTCATATTGTTATATGTTATATATGATATAAACAATTTCAATATTTTGCTTCTTCCCCGTCAACAAATTTTTAGGTTACTTCATAGCTAAGAAACTAAGTTAAAATACTATTACTTAATGACACATATTTCATATACATTGATAATAACTACAATTATATAAAGAGGCTCGATAGTATATCTATTCCCCATATTCATATTGTTATATGTTATATGTGATATAAACAATTTCGTTATTTTGCTTTTTCCCCATCAGCAAATTTTAGGTTACTTCATCACTAATAAACTAAGTTAAAAGACTATTACTTAATGACACATATTTCATATACATTGGTAATAATTAAAATTATATAACGAGGCTCGATAGTATATATATTGCCCATATTCATATTGTTATATGTTATATATGATATAAACAATTTCAATATTTTTCTTCTTCCCCATCAGCAAATTTTAGGTTACTTCATCACTAAGAAACTAAGATAAAAGACTATTAATTAATGACACATATTTCATATACATTGATAATAACTACAATTATATAAAGAGACTCGATAGTATATCTATTCCCCATATTCATATTGTTATATGTTATATATGATATAAACAATTTCAATATGTTGCTTCTTCCCGGACACCAAATTTTAGGTTACTTCATCACTAAGAAACTAAGTTAAAAGACTATTAATTAATGACACATATTTCATATACATTGATAATAACTACAATTATATAAAGAGGCTCGATAGTATATCTATTCCACATATTCATAATGTTATATGTTACATATGATATAAACAATTTCAATATTTTTCTTCTTCCCCATCAGCAAATTTTAGGTTACTTCATCATTAAGAAACTAAGTTAAAAGACTATTACTTAATGACACATATTTAATATACATTGCTAATAATTAAAATTGTATGGCGAGGCTCGATAGTATATCTATTCCCCATATTCTTATTGTTATATGTTATATATGATATAAACAATTTCAATATTTTGCTTCTTCCCCGTCACCAAATTTTAGGTTACTTCTTCACTAAGAAACTAAGATAAAAGACTATTATATTTCATATACATTGATAATAACTACAATTATATAAATAGACTCTGTAGTATATCTATTCCCCATATTCATATTGTTATATGTTATATATGATATAAACAATTTCAATATTTTGCTTCTTACCCGTCACCAAATTTTAGGTTAATTCATCACTAAGAAACTAAGTTAAAAGACTATTAATTAATGACAAATATTTCATATACATTGATAATAACTACAATTATATAAAGAGGCTCGATAGTATATCTATTCCCCATATTCATATTGGTATATGTTATATGTGATATAAACAATTTCAATATTTTTCTTCTTTCCCATTAGCAAATTTTAGGTTACTTCATCATTAAAAAACTAAGTTAAAAGACTATTATTTAATGACAAATATTTCATATACATTGGTAATAATTAAAATTATATAACGAGGCTCGATAGTATATTTATTCCCCATATTCATATTTTTATATGTTATATATGATATAAATAATTTCAATATTTTTCTTCTTCCCCATCAACAAATTTTAGGTTACTTCATCACTAAGAAACTTAGATAAAAGACTATTAATTAATGACACATATTTCATATACATTCATAATAACTACAATTATATAAAGAGGCTCGATAGTATATCTAGTCCCCATATTCATATTTTTATATGTTATATATGATATAAACAATTTTAATATTTTGCTTCTTCCCCTTCACCAAATTTTAGGTTACTTCTTCACTAAGAAACTAAGATAAAAGACTATTATATTTCATATACATTGATAATAACTACAATTATATAAAGAGGCTCGATAGTATATCTATTCCCCATATTCATATTGTTATATGTTATATATGATATAAACAATTTTAATATTTTGCTTCTTCCCGGTCACCAAATTTTAGGTTACTTCATCACTAAGAAACTAAGTTAAAAGACTATTAATTAATGACACATATTTAATATACATTGATAATAACTACAATTATATAAAGAGACTCGATATTATATCTATTTCCCATATTCATATTGTTATATGTTATATATGATATAAACAATTTCAATATTTTTCTTCTTCCCCATCAGCAAATTTTAGGTTACTTCATCATTAAGAAACTAAGTTAAAACACTATTATTTAATGACATATATTTGATATAAATTTGTAATAATAAAAATTGTATAACAAGGATCGATAGTATATCTATTCCCCATATTCATATTGTTATATGTTATATATGATATAAACAATTTCAATATTTTTCTTCTTCCCCATCAGCAAATTTTAGGTAACTTCATCATTAAGAAACTAAGTTAAACGACTATTATTTAATGACACATATTTTATATACATTGGTAATAATTAAAATTATATAAAGAGGCTCGATAGTATATTTATTCCCAATATTCATATTGCTATATGTTATATATGATATAAACAATTTCAATATTTTGCTTCTTCCCCGTCACCAAATTTTAGGTTACTTCATCACTAAGAAACTAAGATAAAAGACTATTAATTAAGGACACATATTTCATATACATTGATAATAACTAAAATTATATCAAGAGGCTCGATAGTATATCTATTCCCCCTATTCATATTGTTATATGTTATATATGATATAAACAATTTCAATATTTTTCTTCTTCCCGTCACCAAATTTTAAGTTACATTATCACTAAGAAAATATGTCAAAAGACTATTAATTAATGACACATATTTCATATACATTGGTAATAACTAAAGTTATATAAAGAGGATCGATAGTGTATCTATTCCCCATATTAATATTGTTATATGTTATATATGATATAAACAATTTCAATATTTTTCTTCTTCCCCTTCAGCAAATTTTAGGTTACTTAATCACTAAGAAACTAAGTTAAAAGACTATTAATTAAGGACACATATTTCATATACATTGGTAATAATTAAAATTATATAATGAGGCTCGATAGTATATCTATTCCCCATATTTATATTGTTATATGTTATATATGATATAAACAATTTCAATATTTTGCTTCTTTTCCGTCACCAAATTTTAGGTTACTTCATCACTAAGAAACTCAGTTAAAAGACTATTAATTAAGGACACATATTTCATATACGTTGATAATAACTAAAGTTATATAAAGAGGCTCGATAGTATAGCTATTCCCCATATTCATATTGTTATATGTTATATATGATATAAACAATTTCAATATTTTTCTTCTTCCCCGTCAGCAAATTTTAGGTTACTTCATCACTAAGAAACTAAGTTAAAAGACTATTAATTAAGGACACATATTTCATATACATTGGTAATAATTAAAATTATATAATGAGGCTCGATAATATATCTATTCCCCATATTCATATTGTTATATGTTATATATAATATAAACAACTTCAATATTTTTCTTCTTCCCCGTCAAAAAATTTTAGGTTACTTCTTCATTAAGAAACTTAAGTTAAACGACTATTATTTAATTACACATATTTCATATACATTGGTAATAACTAAATTTATATAAAGAGGCTCGATAGTATAATTATTCCCCATATTCATATTGTTATATGTTATATATGATATAAACAATTTCAATATTTTTCTTCTTCCCCATCAGCAAATTTTAGGTAACTTCATCATTAAGAACCTAAGTTAAACGACTATTATTTAATGACATATATTTTATATACATTGGTAATAATTAAAATTATATAAAGAGGCTCGATAGTATATTTATTCCCAATATTCATATTGCTATATGTTATATATGATATAAACAATTTCATTATTTTGCTTCTTCCCCGTCACCAAATTTTAGGTTACTTCATCACTAATAAACTAAGTTAAAAGACTATTAATTAATGACACATATTTCATATACATTGATAATAACTACAACTATATAAAGAGGCTCGATAGTATATGTATTCCCCATATTCATATTGTTATATGTTATATATGATATAAACAACTTCAATATTTTTCTTCTTCCGCATCAGCAAATTTTAGGTTACTTCTTCATTAAGAAACTTAAGTTAAACGACTATTATTTAATGACACATATTTCATATACATTGGTAATAACTAAATTTATATAAACAGGCTCGATAGTATATCTATTCCCCATATTCATATTGTTATATGTTATAATGACATAAACAATTTCATTATTTTGCTTCTTCCCCGTCACCAAATTTTAGGTTACTTCATCACTAATAAACTAAGTTAAAAGACTATTAATTAATGACACATATTTCATATACATTGATAATAATTAAAATTATATAATGAGGCTCGATAGTATATCTATTCCCCATATTCATATTGTTATATGTTATATATGATATAAACAACTTCAATATTTTTCTTCTTTCCCATCAGCAAATTTTAGGTTACTTCTTCATTAAGAAACTTAAGTTAAAAGACTATTATTTAATGACACATATTTCATATACATTGGTAATAACTAAATTTATATAAATAGGCTCGATAGTATATCTATTCCCCATATTTATATTGTTATATGTTATATATGATATAAACAATTTCAATATTTTGCTTCTTTTCCGTCACCAAATTTTAGGTTACTTCATCACTAAGAAACTCAGTTAAAAGACTATTAATTAAGGACACATATTTCATATACGTTGATAATAACTAAAGTTATATAAAGAGGCTCGATAGTATAGCTATTCCCCATATTCATATTGTTATATGTTATATATGATATAAACAATTTCAATATTTTTCTTCTTCCACGACAGCAAATTTTAGGTTACTTCATCACTAAGAAACTAAGTTAAAAGACTATTAATTAAGGACACATATTTCATATACATTGGTAATAATTAAAATTATATAATGAGGCTCGATAATATATCTATTCCCCATATTCATATTGTTATATGTTATATATGATATAAACAATTTCAATATTTTGCTTCTTCCCCGTCACCAAATTTTAGGTTACTTCTTCACTTAGAAACTAAGATAAAAGACTATTATATTTCATATACATTGATAATAACTACAATTATATAATTAGGCTCGATAGTATATCTATTTCCCATATTCATATTGTTATATGCTATATATGATATAAACAATTTCAATATTCCCCATCAGCAAATTTTAGGTTACTTCATCATTAAGAAACTAAGTTAAAAGACTATTATTTAATGACACATATTTCATATACATTCGTAATAATAAAAATTGTATAACGAGGATTGATAGTATATCTATTCCCCATATTCATATTGTTATATGTTATATATGTTATAAACAATTTCAATATTTTTCTTCTGCCCCATCTGCAAATTTTAGGTAACTTCATCACTAAGAAACTAAGTTAAACGACTATTATTTAATAAAACATATTTTATATACATTGGTAATAATTAAAATTATATAAAGAGGCTCGATATTATATTTATTCCCAATTTTCATATTGTTATATGTGATATATGATATAAACAATTTCAATATTTTTCTTCTTCCCCATCACCAAATTTTAGGTTACTTCATCACTAAGAAAATAAGTTAAAAGACTATTAATTAATGACACATATTTCATATACATTGGTAATAACTAAAGTTATATAAAGAGGCTCGATAGTGTATCTATTCCCCATATTTATATTGTTATATGTTATATATGATATAAACAATTTCAATATTTTTCTTCTTCCCCTTCAGCAAATTTTAGGTTACTTCATCACTAAGAAACTAAGTTAAAAGACTATTGATTAAGGACACATATTTCTTATACATTGGTAATAATTAAAATTATATAATGAGGCTCGATAGTATATCTATTCCCCATATTCATATTGTTATATGTTATATATGATATAAAGAACTTCAATATTTTTCTTCTTCCCCATCAGCAAATTTTAGGTTACTTCTTCATTAAGAAACTTAAGTTAAACGACTATTATTTAATGACACATATTTCATATACATTGGTAATAACTAAATTTATATAAAGAGGCTCGATAGTATATCTATTCCCCATATTTATATTTTTATATGTTATATATGATATAAACAATTTCAATATTTTGCTTCTTTTCCGTCACCAAATTTTAGGTTACTTCATCACTAAGAAACTCAGTTAAAAGACTATTAATTAAGGACACATATTTCATATACGTTGATAATAACTAAAGTTATATAAAGAGGCTCGACAGTATATCTATTTCCCATATTCATATTGTTATATGTTATATATGATATAAACAATTTCAATATTTTGCTTCTTTCCCGTCACCAAATTTTAGGTTACTTCATCACTAAGTAACTAAGTTAAAAGACTATTACTTAATGACACATAGTTCATATACATTGGTAATAACTAAAGTTATATAAAGAGGCCTAATAGTATATCTATTCCCCATATTCATATTGTTATATGTTATACATGATATAAACAATTTCAATATTTTGTTTCTTCCCCGTCACCAAATTTTAGGTTGCTTCATCACTAAGAAACTAAGTTAAAACACTATTAATTAATGAAACATATTTTATATACATTGGTAATAATTACAATTATATAAAGAGGCTAGATAGTATATCTATTCCCCATATTCATATTGTTATATGTTATATATGATATAAACAATTTCAGTATTTTGCTTCTTCCCTGTCACCAAATTTTAGGTTACTGCTTCACTAGGAAACTAAGATAAAAGACTATTATATTTCATATACATAAATAATAACTACAATTATATAAATAGGCTCGATAGTATATCTATTCCCCATATTTATATTGTTATATGTTATATATGATATAAACAATTTCAATATTTTGCTTCTTTTCCGTCACCAAATTTTAGGTTACTTCATCACTAAGAAACTCAGTTAAAAGACTATTAATTAAGGACACATATTTCATATACGTTGATAATAACTAAAGTTATATAAAGAGGCTCGATAGTATATCTATTACCCATATTCATATTGTTATATGTTATATATGATATAAACAATTTCAATATTTTGCTTCTTCCCCGTCACCAAATTTTAGGTTACTTCATCACTAAGAAACTAAGTTAAAAGACTATTACTTAATGACACATATTTCATATACATTGGTAATAACTAAAGTTATATAAAGAGGCTCGATAGTATATCTATTCCCCATATTGATATTGTTATATGTTATATATGATATAAACAATTTCAATATTTTGCTTCTTTTCCGTCACTAAATTTTAGGTTACTTCATCACTAAGAAACTCAGTTAAAAGACTATTAATTAAGGACACATATTTCAGATACGTTGATAATAACTAAAGTTATATAAAGAGGCTCGATAGTATATTTATTCCCCATATTCATATTGTTATATGTTATATATGATATAAATAATTTCAATATTTTTCTTTCTCCCCGTCAACAAAATTTTAGGTTACTTCATCACTAAGAAACTAAGTCAAAATACTTTTACTTAATGACACATATTTCATATACATTGGTAATAACTAAAGTTATATAAAGAGGCTCGATAATATATCTATTCCCCATCTTTATATTGTTATATGTTATATATGATATAAACAATTTCAATATTTTGCTTCTTCCCTGTAACCAAATTTTAGGTTGCTTCATCACTAAGAAACTAAGTTAAAAGACTATTAATTAAGGACACGTATTTCATATACATTGATAATAACTAAAGTTATATAAAGACACGCGATGGTATATCTATTCCCCATATTCATATTGTTATATGTTATATATGATATAAACAATTTCATTATTTTGCTTCTTCCCCGTCACCAAATTTTAGGTTACTTCATCACTAAGAAACTAAGTTAAAAGACTATTAATTAATGACACATATTTCATATACATTGATAATAACTACAATTATATAAAGAGGCTCGATAGTATATCTAATCCCCATATTCATATTGTTATATGTTATATATGATATAAACAATTTCAATATTTTTCTTCTTCCCCATAAGCAAATTCTAGGTTACTTCATAATTAAGAAACTAAGTTAAAAGACTATTACATAATGTCACATATTTCATATACATTGGTAATAATTAAAATTATATAAAGAGGCTCGATAGTATATCTATTCCCCATATTCATTTTGTTATATGTTATATGTGATATAAACAATTTCAATATTTTTCTTCTTCCCCATCAGCAAATTTTAGGTTACTTCATCATTAAGAAACTAAGTTAAAAGAATATTACTTAATGACACATATTTCATATACATTGGTAATAATTAAAATTATATAACGAGGCTCGATAGTATATTTATTCCCCATATTCATTTTGTTATATGTTATATATGATATAAATAATTTCAATATTTTTCTTCTTCCCCATCAACAAATTTTAGGTTACTTCATCACTAAGAAACTTAGATAAAAGACTATTAATTTATGACACATATTTCATATACATTGATAATAACTACAATTATATAAATAGGCTCGATAGTATATCTATTCCCATAATTCATATAGTTATATGTTATATATGATATAAACAATTTCAATATTTTGCTTCTTCCCCGTCACCAAATTTTAGGTTACTTCTTCACTAAGAAACTAAGATAAAAGACTATTATATTTCATATATATTGATAATAACTACAATTATAAAAAGAGGCTCGATAGTATATCTATTCCCCATATTTATATTGTTATATGTTATATATGATATAAACAATTTCAATATTTTGCTTCTTCCCGGTCACCAAATTTTAGGTTACTTCATCACTAAGAAACTAAGTTAAATGACACATATTTAATATACATTGATAAGAACTACAATTATATAAAGAGGCTCGATATTATATCTATTTCCCATATTAATATTGTTATATGTTATATGTGATATAAATAATTTAAATATTTTTTTTCTTCCCCATTAGCAAATTTTAGGTTACTGCTTTATTAAGAAACTAAGTTAAATGACTATTATTTAATGACACATATTTCATATACATTCGTAATAATTAAAATTATATAAAGAGGCTCGATAGTATATTTATTCCCAGTATTCATATTGTTATATGTTATATATGATATAAACAATTTCAATATTTTGCTTCTTCCCCGTCACCAAATTTTAGGTTACTTCATCACTAAGAAACTAAGATAAAAGACTATTAATTAAGGACACATATTTCATATACATTGATAATAATTAAAATTCTATAAAGAGGCTCGATAGTATATCTATTCCCCATATTCATATTGTTATATGTTATATATGATATAAACAATTTCAATATTTTGCTTCTTCCTCGTCATCAAATTTTAGGTTACTTCATCACTAAGAAACTAAGTTAAAAGACTATTAATTAATGACACATATTTCATATACATTGGTAATAACTAAAGTTATATAAAGAGGCCCGATAGTATATCTATTGCCCATATTTATATTGTTATATGTTATATATGATATAAACAATTGCAATATTTTGCTACTTCCCCGTCACCAAATTTTAGGTTACTTCATCACTAAGAAACTAATTTAAAAGACTTTTAATTAAGGACACATATTTCGTATACATCGATAAAAACTAAAGTTATATAAAGAGGCTCGATAATATATCTATTCCCCATATTCATATTATTATATGTTATATATGATATAAACAATTTCAATATTTTGCTTCTTCCCCGTCACCAAATTTTAGGTTACTTCATCACTAACAAACTAAGTTAAAAGACTATTAATTAATGACACATATTTCATATACATTGATAATAACTACAACTATATAAAGAGGCTCGATAGTATATGTATTCCCCATATTCATATTGTTATATGTTATATATGATATAAACAACTTCAATATTTTTCTTCTTCCGCATTAGCAAATTTTAGGTTACTTCTTCATTAAGAAACTTAAGTTAAACGACTATTATTTAATGACACATATTTCATATACATTGTTAATAACTAAATTTATATAAAGAGGCTCGATAGTATATCTATTCCCCATATTTATATTGTTATATGATATATATGATATAAACAATTTCAATATTTTGCTTCTTTTCCGTCACCAAATTTTAGGTTACTTCATCACTAAGAAACTCAGTTAAAAGACTATTAATTAAGGACACATATGTCATATACGTTGATAATAACTAAAGTTATATAAAGAGGCTCGATAGTATATCTATTCCCCATATTCATATTGTTATATGTTATATATGATATAAACAATTTCAATATTTTGCTTCTTCCCCGTCAACAAAATTTTAGGTTACTTCATCACTAAGAAACTAAGTTAAAATACTATTACTTAATGACACATATTTCATATACATTGGTAATAACTACAATTATATAAAGAGGCTCGATAGTATATCTATTCCCCATATTCATATTGTTATATGTTATATGTGATATAAACAATTTCATTATTTTGCATCTTCCCCATCAGCAAATTTTAGGTTACTTCATCACTAAGAAACTAAGTTAAAAGACTATTAATTAATGACACATATTTCATATACATTGATAATAACTACAATTATATAAAGAGGCTCGATAGTATATATATTCCCCATATTCATATTGTTATATGTTATATATGATATAAACAATTTCAATATTTTGCTTCTTCCCGGTCACCAAACTTTAGGTTAGTTCATCACTAAGAAACTAAGTTAAATGACACATATTTAATATACATTGATAAGAACTACAATTATATAAAGAGGCTCGATATTATATCTATTTCCCATATTAATATTGTTATATGTTATATGTGATATAAATAATTTAAATATTTTTTTTGTTCCCCATTAGCAAATTTTAGGTTACTTCTTTATTAAGAAACTAAGTTAAATGAATATTATTTAATGACACATATTTCATATACATTCGTAATAATTAAAATTATATAAAGAGGATCAATAGTATATTTATTCCCAGTATTCATATTGTTATATGTTATATATGATATAAACAATTTCAATATTTTGCTTCTTCCCCGTCACCAAATTTTAGGTTACTTCATCACTAAGTAACTAAGATAAAAGACTATTAATTAAGGACACATATTTCATATACATTGATAATAATTAAAATTCTATAAAGAGGCTCGATAGTATATATATTCCCCATATTCATATTGTTATATGTTATATATGATATAAACAATTTCAATATTTTGCTTCTTCCCCGTCATCAAATTTTAGGTTACTTCATCACTAAGAAACTAAGTTAAAAGACTATTAATTAATGACACATATTTCATATACATTGGTAATAACTAAATTTATATAAAGAGGCCCGATAGTATATCTATTGCCCATATTTATATTGTTATATGTTATATATGATATAAACAATTACAATATTTTTCTACTTCCCCGACACCAAATTTTAGGTTACTTCATCACTAAGAAACTAATTTAAAAGACTTTTAATTAAGGACACATATTTTGTATACATCGATAATAACTAAAGTTATATAAAGAGGCTCGATAATATATCTATTCCCCATATTCATATTATT
Source organism: Vicia faba (assembly GCA_948472305.1). Classification (NCBI taxonomy): domain Eukaryota; kingdom Viridiplantae; phylum Streptophyta; class Magnoliopsida; order Fabales; family Fabaceae; genus Vicia; species Vicia faba. Next base: position 109,951,026 of record OX451741.1, read on the forward strand.
ATATGTTATATATGATATAAACAATTTCAATATTTTGCTTCTTCCCCGTCACCAAATTTTAGGTTACTTCATCACTAATAAACTAAGTTAAAAGACTATTAATTAATGACACATATTTCATACACATTTATAATAACTACAACTATATAAAGAGGCTCGATAGTATATGTATTCCCCATATTCATATTGTTATATGTTATATATGATATAAACAACTTCAATATTTTTCTTCTTCCACATCAGCAAATTTTAGGTTACTTCTTCATTAAGAAACTTAAGTTAAACGACTATTATTTAATGACTTATATTTCATATACATTGGTAATAACTAAATTTATATAAAGAGGCTCGATAGTATATCTATTCCCCATATTTATATTGTTATATGATATATATGATATAAACAATTTCAATATTTTGCTTCTTTTCCGTCACCAAATTTTAGGTTACTTCATCACTAAGAAACTCAGTTAAAAGACTATTAATTAAGGACACATATTTCATATACGTTGATAATAACCAAAGTTATATAAAGAGGCTCGATAGTATATCTATTCCCCATATTCATATTGTTATATGTTATATATGATATAAACAATTTCAATATTTTGCTTCTTCCCCGTCAACAAAATTTTATGTTACTTCATCACTAAGAAACTAAGTTAAAATACTATTACTTAATGACACATATTTCATATACATTGGTAATAACTACAATTATATAAAGAGGCTCGATAGTATATCTGTTCCCCATATTCATATTGTTATATGTTATATGTGATATAAACAATTTCATTATTTTGCTTCTTCCCCATCAGCAAATTTTAGGTTACTTCATCACTAAGAAACTAAGTTAAAAGACTATTAATTAATGACACATATTTCATATACATTGATAATAACTACAATTATATAAAGAGGCTCGATAGTATATCTATTACCCATATTCATATTGTTATATGTTATATATGATATAAACAATTTCAATATTTTTCTTCATCCCCATCAGCAAATTCTAGGTTACTTCATAATTAAGAAACTAAGTTAAAAGACTATTACATAATGACACATATTTCATATACATTGGTAATAATTAAAATTATATAAAGAGGCTCGATAGTATATCTATTCCCCATATTCATTTTGTTATATGTTATATGTGATATAAACAATTTCAATATTTTTCTTCTTCCCCATCAACAAATTTTAGGTTACTTCATCATTAAGAAACAAAGTTAAAAGACTATTACTTAATGACACATATTTCATATACATTGGTAATAATTAAAATAATATAACGAGGTTCGATAGTATATTTATTCCCCATATTCACATTGTTATATGTTATATATGATATAAATAATTTCAATATTTTTCTTCTTCCCCATCAACAAATTTTAGGTTACTTCATCACTAAGAAACTTAGATAAAAGACTATTAATTTATGACACATATTGCATATACATTGATAATAACTACAATTATATAAATAGGCTCGATAGTATATCTATTCCCATAATTCATATTGTTATATGTTATATATGATATAAACAATTTCAATATTTTGCTTCTTCCCCGTCACCAAATTTTAGGTTACTTCTTCACTAAGAAACTAAGATAAAAGACTATTATATTTCATATACATTGATAATAACTACAATTATATAAAGAGGCTCGATAGTATATCTATTCCCCATATTCATATTGTTATATGTTATATATGATATAAACAATTTCAATATTTTGCTTCTTCCCGGTCACCAAATTTTAGGTTACTTCATCACTAAGAAACTAAGTTAAATGACACATATTTAATATACATTGATAAGAACTACAATTATATAAAGAGGCTCGATATTATATCTATTTCCCATATTCATATTGTTATATGTTATATGTGATATAAATAATTTAAATATTTTTTTACTTCCCCATTAGCAAATTTTAGGTTACTTCTTTATTAAGAAACTAAGTTAAATGACTATTATTTAATGACACATATTTCATATACATTCGTAATAATTAAAATTATATAAAGAGGCTCGATAGTATATTTATTCCCAGTATTCATATTGTTATATGTTATATATGATATAAACAATTTCAATATTTTCCTTCTTCCCCGTCACCAAATTTTAGGTTACTTCATCACTAAGAAACTAAGATAAAAGACTATTAATTAAGGACACATATTTCATATACATTGATAATAATTAAAATTCTATAAAGAGGCTCGATAGTATATCTATTCCCCATATTCATATTGTTATTAGTTATATATGATATAAACAATTTCAATATTTTGCTTCTTCCTCGTCATCAAATTTTAGGTTACTTCATCACTAAGAAACTAAGTTAAAAGACTATTAATTAATGACACATATTTCATATACATTGGTAATAACTAAAGTTATATAAAGAGGCCCGATAGTATATCTATTGCCCATATTTATATTGTTATATGTTATATATGATATAAACAATTGCAATATTTTGCTACTTCCTCGTCACCAAATTTTAGGTTACTTCATCACTAAGAAACTAATTTAAAAGACTTTTAATTAAGGACACATATTTCGTATACATCGATAATAACTAAAGTTATATAAAGAGGCTCGATAATATATCTATTCCCCATATTCATATTATTATATGTTATATATGATATAAACAATTTCAATATTTTGCTTCTTCCCCGTCACCAAATTTTAGGTTACTTCATCACTAACAAACTAAGTTAAAAGACTATTAATTAATGACACATATTTCATATACATTGATAATAACTACAACTATATAAAGAGGCTCGATAGTATATGTATTCCCCATATTCATATTGTTATATGTTATATATGATATAAACAACTTCAATATTTTTCTTCTTCCGCATTAGCAAATTTTAGGTTACTTCTTCATTAAGAAACTTAAGTTAAACGACTATTATTTAATGACACATATTTCATATACATTGTTAATAACTAAATTTATATAAAGAGGCTCGATAGTATATCTATTCCCCATATTTATATTGTTATATGATATATATGATATAAACAATTTCAATATTTTGCTTCTTTTCCGTCACCAAATTTTAGGTTACTTCATCACTAAGAAACTCAGTTAAAAGACTATTAATTAAGGACACATATTTCATATACGTTGATAATAACTAAAGTTATATAAAGAGGCTCGATAGTATATCTATTCCCCATATTCATATTGTTATATGTTATATATGATATAAACAATTTCAATATTTTGCTTCTTCCCCGTCAACAAAATTTTAGGTTACTTCATCACTAAGAAACTAAGTTAAAATACTATTACTTAATGACACATATTTCATATACATTGGTAATAACTACAATTATATAAAGAGGCTCGATAGTATATCTATTCCCCATATTCATATTGTTATATGTTATATGAGATATAAACAATTTCGTTATTTTGCATCTTCCCCATCAGCCAATTTTAGGTTACTTCATCACTAAGAAACTAAGTTAAAAGACTATTAATTAATGACACATATTTCATATACATTGATAATAACTACAATTATATAAAGAGGCTCGATAGTATATATATTCCCCATATTCATATTGTTATATGTTATATATGATATAAACAATTTCAATATTTTGCTTCTTCCCGGTCACCAAACTTTAGGTTAGTTCATCACTAAGAAACTAAGTTAAATGACACATATTTAATATACATTGATAAGAACTACAATTATATAAAGAGGCTCGATATTATATCTATTTCCCATATTAATATTGTTATATGTTATATGTGATATAAATAATTTAAATATTTTTTTTCTTCCCCATTAGCAAATTTTAGGTTACTTCTTTATTAAGAAACTAAGTTAAATGAATATTATTTAATGACACATATTTCATATACATTCATAATAATTAAAATTATATAAAGAGGATCAATAGTATATTTATTCCCAGTATTCATATTGTTATATGTTATATATGATATAAACAATTTCAATATTTTGCTTCTTCCCCGTCACCAAATTTTAGGTTACTTCATCACTAAGTAACTAAGATAAAAGACTATTAATTAAGGACACATATTTCATATACATTGATAATAATTAAAATTCTATAAAGAGGCTCGATAGTATATATATTCCCCATATTCATATTGTTATATGTTATATATGATATAAACAATTTCAATATTTTGCTTCTTCCCCGTCATCAAATTTTAGGTTACTTCATCACTAAGAAACTAAGTTAAAAGACTATTAATTAATGACACATATTTCATATACATTGGTAATAACTAAATTTATATAAAGAGGCCCGATAGTATATCTATTGCCCATATTTATATTGTTATATGTTATATATGATATAAACAATTACAATATTTTGCTACTTCCCCGACACCAAATTTTAGGTTACTTCATCACTAAGAAACTAATTTAAAAGACTTTTAATTAAGGACACATATTTTGTATACATCGATAATAACTAAAGTTATATAAAGAGGCTCGATAATATATCTATTCCCCATATTCATATTATTATATGTTATATATGATATAAACAATTTCAATATTTTGCTTCTTCCCCGTCACCAAATTTTAGGTTACTTCATCACTAATAAACTAAGTTAAAAGACTATTAATTAATGACACATATTTCATACACATTTATAATAACTACAACTATATAAAGAGGCTCGATAGTATATGTATTCCCCATATTCATATTGTTATATGTTATATATGATATAAACAACTTCAATATTTTTCTTCTTCCACATCAGCAAATTTTAGGTTACTTCTTCATTAAGAAACTTAAGGTAAACGACTATTATTTAATGACTTATATTTCATATACATTGGTAATAACTAAATTTATATAAAGAGGCTCGATAGTATATCTATTCCCCATATTTATATTGTTATATGATATATATGATATAAACAATTTCAATATTTTGCTTCTTTTCCGTCACCAAATTTTAGGTTACTTCATCACTAAGAAACTCAGTTAAAAGACTATTAAGTAAGGACACATATTTCATATACGTTGATAATAACCAAAGTTATATAAAGAGGCTCGATAGTATATCTATTCCCCATATTCATATTGTTATATGTTATATATGATATAAACAATTTCAATATTTTGCTTCTTCCTCGTCAACAAAATTTTATGTTACTTCATCACTAAGAAACTAAGTTAAAATACTATTACTTAATGACACATATTTCATATACATTGGTAATAACTACAATTATATAAATAGGCTCGATAGTATATTTGTTCCCCATATTCATATTGTTATATGTTATATGTGATATAAACAATTTCATTATTTTGCTTCTTCCCCATCAGCAAATTTTAGGTTACTTCATCACTAAGAAACTAAGTTAAAAGACTATTAATTAATGACACATATTTCATATACATTGATAATAACTACAATTATATAAAGAGGCTCGATAGTATATCTATTACCCATATTCATATTGTTATATGTTATATATGATATAAACAATTTCAATATTTTTCTTCATCCCCATCAGCAAATTCTAGGTTACTTCATAATTAAGAAACTAAGTTAAAAGACTATTACATAATGACACATATTTCATATACATTGGTAATAATTAAAATTATATAAAGAGGCTCGATAGTATATCTATTCCCCATATTCATTTTGTTATATGTTATATGTGATATAAACAAGTTCAATATTTTTCTTCTTCCCCATCAGCAAATTTTAGGTTACTTCATCATTAAGAAACAAAGTTAAAAGACTATTACTTAATGACACATATTTCATATACATTGGTAATAATTAAAATAATATAACGAGGTTCGATAGTATATTTATTCCCCATATTCACATTGTTATATGTTATATATGATATAAATAATTTCAATATTTTTCTTCTTCCCCATCAACAAATTTTAGGTTACTTCATCACTAAGAAACTTAGATAAAAGACTATTAATTTATGACACATATTGCATATACATTGATAATAACTACAATTATATAAATAGGCTCGATAGTATATCTATTCCCATAATTCATATTGTTATATGTTATATATGATATAAACAATTTCAATATTTTGCTTCTTCCCCGTCACCAAATTTTAGGTTACTTCTTCACTAAGAAACTAAGATAAAAGACTATTATATTTCATATACATTGATAATAACTACAATTATATAAAGAGGCTCGATAGTATATCTATTCCCCATATTCATATTGTTATATGTTATATATGATATAAACAATTTCAATATTTTGCTTCTTCCCGGTCACCAAATTTTAGGTTACTTCATCACTAAGAAACTAAGTTAAATGACACATATTTAATATACATTGATAAGAACTACAATTATATAAAGAGGCTCGATATTATATTTATTTCCCATATTCATATTGTTATATGTTATATGTGATATAAATAATTTAAATATTTTTTTTCTTCCCCATTAGCAAATTTTATGTTACTTCTTTATTAAGAAACTAAGTTAAATGACTATTATTTAATGACACATATTTCATATACATTCGTAATAATTAAAATTATATAAAGAGGCTCGATAGTATATTTATTCCCAGTATTCATATTGTTATATGTTATATATGATATAAACAATTTCAATATATTGCTTCTTCCCCGTCACCAAATTTTAGGTTACTTCATCACTAAGAAACTAAGATAAAAGACTATTAATTAAGGATACATATTTCATATACATTGATAATAATTAAAATTCTATAAAGAGGCTCGATAGTATATCTATTCCCCATATTCATATAGTTATATGTTATATATGATATAAACAATTTCAATATTTTGCTTCTTCCCCGTCATCAAATTTTAGGTTACTTCATCACTAAGAAACTAAGTTAAAAGACTATTAACTAATGACACATATTTCATATACATTGGTAATAACTAAAGTTATATAAAGAGGCCCGATAGTATATCTATTGCCCATATTTATATTGTTATATGTTATATATGATATAAACAATTGCAATATTTTGCTTCTTCCCCGTCACCAAATTTTAGGTTACTTCATCACTAAGAAACTAATTTAAAAGACTTTTAATTAAGGACAAATATTTCATATACATCGATAATAACTAAATTTATATAAAGAGGCTCGATAATATATTTATTCCCCATATTCATATTATTATATGTTATATATGATATAAACAATTTCAATATTTTGCTTCTTCCCCGTCACCAAACTTTAGGTTACTTCATCACTAATAAACTAAGTTAAAAGAAAATTAATTAATGACACATATTTCATATACATTGATAATAACTACAACTATATAAAGAGGCTCGATAGTATATGTATTCCCCATATTCATATTGTTATATGTTATATATGATATAAACAACTTCAATATTTTTCTTCTTCAACATCAGCAAATTTTAGGTTACTTCTTCATTAAGAAACTTAAGTTAAACGACTATTATTTAATGACACATATTTCATATACATTGGTAATAACTAAATTTATATAAAGAGGCTCGATAGTATATCTATTCCCCATATTTATATTGTTATATGATATATATGATATAAACAATTTCAATATTTTGCTTCTTTTCCGTCACCAAATTTTAGGTTACTTCATCACTAAGAAACTCAGTTAAAAGACTATTAATTAAGGACACATATTTCAGATACGTTGATAATAACTAAAGTTATATAAAGAGGCTCGATAGTATATCTATTCCCCATATTCATATTGTTATATGTTATATATGATATAAACAATTTCAATATTTTGCTTCTTCCCCGTCAACAAAATTTTAGGTTACTTCATCACTAAGAAACTAAGTTAAAATACTATTACTTAATAACACATATTTCATATACGTTGGTAATAACTACAATTAGATTAAGAGGCTCGATAGTATATCTATTCTCCATATTCATATTGTTATATGTTATATGTGATATAAACAATTTCAATATTTTGCTTCTTCCCCGTCATCAAATTTTAGGTTACTTCATCACTAATAAACTAAGTTAAAAGACTATTACTTAGTGACACATATTTCATATACATTGGTAATAATTAAAATTATATAAGGAGGCTCGATAATATATCTATTCCCCATGTTCATATTGTTATATGTTATATATGATATAAACAATTTCAATATTTTTCTTCTTCCCCATCAGCAAATTCTAGGTTACTTCATAATTAAGAAACTAAGATAAAAGACTATTAATTAATGACACATATTTCATATACATTGGTAATAATTAAAATTATATAAAGAGGCTCGATAGTATATCTATTCCCCATATTGATTTTGTTATATGTTATATGTGATATAAACAATTTCAATATTTTTCTTCTTCCCCATCAGCAAATTTTAGGTTACTTCATCATTAAGAAACTAAGTTAAAATACTATTACTTAATGACACATATTTCATATACATTGGTAATAATTAAAATTATATAACGAGGCTCGATAGTATATTTATTCCCCATATTCATATTGTTATATGTTATATATGATATAAATAATTTCAATATTTTTCTTCTTCCCCATCAACAAATTTTAGGTTACTTCATCACTAAGAAACTTAGATAAAAGACTATTAATTTATGACACATATTTCATATACATTGATAATAACTACAATTATATAAATAGGCTCGATAGTATATCTATTCCCATAATTCATATTGTTATATGTTATATATGATATAAACAATTTCAATATTTTGCTTCTTCCCCGTCACCAAATTTTAGGTTACTTCTTCACTAAGAAACTAAGATAAAAGACTATTATATTTCATATACATTGATAATAACTACAATTATATAAAGAGGCTCGATAGTATATCTATTCCCCATATTCATATTGTTATATGTTATATATGATATAAACAATTTCAATATTTTGCTTCTTCCCGGACACCAAATTTTAGGTTACTTCATCACTAAGAAACTAAGTTAAATGACACATATTTAATATACATTGATAAGAACTACAATTATATAAAGAGGCTAGATATTATATCTATTTCCCATATTCATATTGTTATATGTTATCTGTGATATAAATAATTTAAATATATTTTTTTCTTCCCCATTAGCAAATTTTAGGTTATTTCTTTATTAAGAAACTAAGTTAAATGACTATTATTTAATGACACATATTTCATATACATTCATAATAATTAAAATTATATAAAGAGGCTCGATAGTATATTTATTCCCAGTATTCATATTGTTATATGTTATATATGATATAAACAATTTCAATATTTTGCTTCTTCCCCGTCACCAAATTTTAGGTTACTTCATCACTAAGAAACTAAGATAAAAGACTATTAATTAAGGATACATATTTCACATACATTGATAATAATTAAAATTCTATAAAGAGGCTCGATAATATATCTATTCCCCATATTCATATTGTTATATGTTATATATGATATAAACAATTTCAATATTTTGCTTCTTCCCCGTCATCAAATTTTAGGTTACTTCATCACTAAGAAACTAAGTTAAAAGACTATTAACTAATGACACATATTTCATATACATTGGTAATAACTAAAGTTATATAAAGAGGCCCGATAGTATATCTATTGCCCATATTTATATTGTTATATGTTGTATATGATATAAACAATTGCAATATTTTGCTTCTTCCCCGTCACCAAATTTTAGGTTACTTCATCACTAAGAAACTAATTTAAAAGACTTTTAATTAAGGACACATATTTCATATACATCGATAATAACTAAATTTATATAAAGAGGCTCGATAATATATTTATTCCCCATATTCATATTATTATATGTTATATATGATATAAACAATTTCAATATTTTGCTTCTTCCCCGTCACCAAATTTTAGGTTACTTCATCACTAATAAACTAAGTTAAAAGACTATTAATTAATGACACATATTTCATATACATTGATAATAACTACAACTATATAAAGAGGCTCGATAGTATATGTATTCCCCATATTCATATTGTTATATGTTATATATGATATAAACAACTTCAATATTTTTCTTCTTCCGCATCAGCAAATTTTAGGTTACTTCTTCATTAAGAAACTTAAGTTAAACGACTATTATTTAATGACACATATTTCATATACATTGGTAATAACTAAATTTATATAAAGAGGCTCGATAGTATATCTATTCCCCATATTTATATTGTTATATGATATATATGATATAAACAATTTCAATATTTTGCTTCTTTTCCGTCACCAAATTTTAGGTTACTTCATCACTAAGAAACTCAGTTAAAAGACTATTTATTAAGGACACATATTTCAGATACGTTGATAATAACTAAAGTTATATAAAGAGGCTCGATAGTATATCTATTCCCCATATTCATATTGTTATATGTTATATATGATATAAACAATTTCAATATTTTGCTTCTTCCCCGTCAACAAAATTTTAGGTTACTTCATCACTAAGAAACTAAGTTAAAATACTATTACTTAATGACACATATTTCATATACATTGGTAATAACTACAATTAGATTAAGAGGCTCGATAGTATATCTATTCCCCATATTCATATTGTTATATGTTATATGTGATATAAACAATTTCAATATTTTGCTTCTTCCCCATCATCAAATTTTAGGTTACTTCATCACTAATAAACTAAGTTAAAAGACTATTACTTAGTGACACATATTTCATATACATTGGTAATAATTAAAATTATATAACGAGGCTCGATAATATATTTATTCCCCATGTTCATATTGTTATATGTTATATATGATATAAACAATTTCAATATTTTTCTTCTTCCCCGTCAGCAAATTCTAGGTTACTTCATAATTAAGAAACTAAGAGAAAAGACTATTAATTAATGACACATATTTCATATACATTGGTAATAATTAAAATTATATAAAGAGGCTCGATAGTATATCTATTCCCCATATTGATTTTGTTATATGTTATATGTGATATAAACAATTTCAATATTTTTCTTCTTCCCCATCAGCAAATTTTAGGTTACTTCATCATTAAGAAACTAAGTTAAAAGACTATTACTTAATGACACATATTTCATATACATTGGTAATAATTAAAATTATATAACGAGGCTCGATAGTATATTTATTCCCCATATTCATATTATTATATGTTATATATGATATAAATAATTTTAATATTTTTCTTCTTCCCCATCAACAAATTTTAGGTTACTTCATCACTAAGAAACTTAGATAAAAGACTATTAATTTATGACACATATTTCATAAACATTGATAATAACTATAATTATATAAATAGGCTCGATAGTATATCTATTCCCATAATTCATATTGTTATATGTTATATATGATATAAACAATTTCAATATTTTGCTTCTTCCCCGTCACCAAATTTTAGGTTACTTCTTCACTAAGAAACTAAGATAAAAGACTATTATATTTCATATACATTGATAATAACTACAATTATATAAAGAGGCTCGATAGTATATCTATTCCCCATATTCATATTGTTATATGTTATATATGATATAAACAATTTCAATATTTTGCTTCTTCCCAGTCACCAAATTTTAGGTTACTTCATCACTAAGAAACTAAGTTAAATGACACATATTTAATATACATTGATAAGAACTACAATTATATAAAGAGGCTCGATAGTATATCTATTCCCCATATTCATATTGTTATATGTTATATATGATATAAACAATTTCAATATTTTGCTTCTTCCCAGTCACCAAATTTTAGGTTACTTCATCACTAAGAAACTAAGTTAAATGACACATATTTAATATACATTGATAAGAACTACAATTATATAAAGAGGCTCGATATTATATCTATTTCCCATATTCATATTGTTATATGTTATATGTGATATAAATAATTTAAACATTTTTTTTCTTCCCCATTAGCAAATTTTAGGTTACTTCTTTATTAAGAAACTAAGTTAAATGACTATTATTTAATGACACATATTTCATATACATTCGTAATAATTAAAATAATATAAAGAGGCTCGATAGTATATTTATTCCCAGTATTCATATTGTTATATGTTATATATGATATAAACAATTTCAATATTTTGCTTCTTCCCCGTCATCAAATTTTAGGTTACTTCATCACTAAGAAACTAAGTTAAAAGACTATTAATTAATGACACATATTTCATATACATTGGTAATAACTAAAGTTATATAAAAAGGCCCGATAGTATATCTATTGCCCATATTTATATTGTTATATGTTATATATGATATAAACAATTGCAATATTTTGCTTCTTCCCCGTCACCAAATTTTAGGTTACTTCATCACTAAGAAACTAATTTAAAAGACTTTTAATTAAGGACACATATTTCATATACATCGATAATAACTAAAGTTATATAAAGAGGCTCGATAATATATCTATTCCCCATATTCATATTATTATATGTTATATATGATATAAACAATTTCAATATTTTGCTTCTTCCCCGTCACCAAATTTTAGGTTACTTCATCACTAATAAACTAAGTTAAAAGACTATTAATTAATGACACATATTTCATATACATTGATAATAACTACAACTATATAAAGAGGCTCGATAGTATATGTATTCCCCATATTCATATTGTTATATGTTATATATGATATAAACAACTTCAATATTTTTCTTCTTCCGCATCAGCAAATTTTAGGTTACTTCTTCATTAAGAAACTTAAGTTAAACCACTATTATTTAATGACACATATTTCATATACATTGATAATAACTAAATTTATATAAAGAGGCTCGATAGTATATCTATTCCCCATATTTATATTGTTATATGATATATATGATATAAACAATTTCAATATTTTGCTTCTTTTCCGTCACCAAATTTTAGGTTACTTCATCACTAAGAAACTCAGTTAAAAGACTATTAATTAAGGACACATATTTCATATACGTTGATAATAACTAAAGTTATATAAAGAGGCTCGATAGTATATCTATTCCCCATATTCATATTGTTATATGTTATATATGATATAAACAATTTCAATATTTTGCTTCTTCCCCGTCAACAAAATTTTAGGTTACTTCATCACTAAGAAACTAAGTTAAAATACTATTACTTAATGACACATATTTCATATACATTGGTAATAACTACAATTATATTAAGAGGCTCGATAGTATATCTATTCCCCATATTCATATTGTTATATGTTATATGTGATATAAACAATTTCATTATTTTGCTTCTTCCCCATCAGCAAATTTTAGGTTACTTCATCACTAATAAACTAAGTTAAAAGACTATTACTTAGTGACACATATTTCATATACATTGGTAATAATTAAAATTATATAACGAGGCTCGATAGTATATCTATTCCCCATATTCATATTCTTATATGTTATATATGATATAAACAATTTCAATATTTTTCTTCTTCCCCATCAGCAACTTTTAGGTTACTTCATCACTAAGAAACTAAGATAAAAGACTATTAATTAATGACACATATATCATATACATTGATAATAACTACAATTATATAAAGAGGATCGATAGTATATCTATTCCCCATATTCATTTTGTTATACGTTATATGTGATATAAACAATTTCAATATTTTTCTTCTTCCCCATCAGCAAATTTTAGGTTACTTCATCATTAAGAAACTAAGTTAAAAGACTATTACTTAATGACACATATTTCATATGCATTGGTAATAATTAAAATTATATAACGAGGCTCGATAGTATAGTTATTCCCCATATTCATATTATTATATGTTATATATGATATAAATAATTTCAATATTTTTCTTCTTCCCCATCAACAAATTTTAGGTTACTTCATCACTAAGAAACTTAGATAAAAGACTATTAATTTATGACACATATTTCATATACATTGATAATAACTATAATTATATAAATAGGCTCGATAGTATATCTATTCCCATAATTCATATTGTTATATTTTATATATGATATAAACAATTTCAATATTTTGCTTCTTCCCCGTCACCAAATTTTAGGTTACTTCTTCACTAAGAAACTAAGATAAAAGACTATTATATTTCATATACATTGATAATAACTACAATTATATAAAGAGGCTCGATAGTATATCTATTCCCCATATTCATATTGTTATATGTTATATATGATATAAACAATTTCAATATTTTGCTTCTTCCCGGTCACCAAATTTTAGGTTACTTCATCACTAAGAAACTAAGTTAAATGACACATATTTAATATACATTGATAAGAACTACAATTATATAAAGAGGCTCGATATTATATTTATTTCCCATATTCATATTGTTATATGTTATATGTGATATAAATAATTTAAATATTTTTTTTCTTCCCCATTAGAAAATTTTAGGTTACTTCTTTATTAAGAAACTAAGTTAAATGACTATTATTTAATGACACATATTTCATATACATTCGTAATAATTAAAATTATATAAAGAGGCTCGATAGTATATTTATTCCAAGTATTCATATTGTTATATGTTATATATGATATAAACAATTTCAATATTTTGCTTCTTCCCCGTCATCAAATTTTAGGTTACTTCATCACTAAGAAACTAAGTTAAAAGACTATTAATTAATGACACATATTTCATATACATTGGTAATAACTAAAGTTATATAAATAGGCCCGATAGTATATCTATTGCCCATATTTATATTGTTATATGTTATATATGATATAAACAATTGCAATATTTTGCTTCTTCCCCGTCACCAAATTTTAGGTTACTTCATCACTAAGAAACTAATTTAAAAGACTTTTAATTAAGGACACATATTTCCTATACATCGATAATAACTAAAGTTATATAAAGAGGCTCGATAATATATATATTCCCCATATTCATATTATTATATGTTATATATGATATAAACAATTTCAATATTTTGCTTCTTCCCCGTCACCAAATTTTAGGTTACTTCATCACTTTTAAACTAAGTTAAAAGACTATTAATTAATGACACATATTTCATATACATTGATAATAACTACAACTATATAAAGAGGCTCGATAGTATATGTATTCCCCATATTCATATTGTTATATGTTATATATGATATAAACAACTTCAATATTTTTCTTCTTCCGCATCAGCAAATTTTAGGTTACTTCTTCATTAAGAAACTTAAGTTAAACGACTATTATTTAATGACACATATTTCATATACATTGGTAATAACTAAATTTATATAAAGAGGCTCGATAGTATATCTATTCCCCATATTTATATTGTTATATGATATATATGATATAAACAATTTCAATATTTTTCTTCTTTTCCGTCACCAAATTTTAGGTTACTTCATCACTAAGAAATTCAGTTAAAAGACTATTAATTAAGGACACATATTTCATATACGTTGATAATAACTAAAGTTATATAAAGAGGCTCGATAGTATATCTATTCCCCATATTCATATTGTTATATGTTATATATGATATAAACAATTTCAATATTTTGCTTCTTCCCCGTCAACAAAATTTTAGGTTACTTCATCACTAAGAAACTAAGTTAAAATACTATTACTTAATGACACATATTTCATATACATTGGTAATAACTACAATTATATAAAGAGGCTCGATAGTATATCTATTCCCCATATTCATATTGTTATATGTTATATGTGATATAAACAATTTCATTATTTTGCTTCTTCCCCATCAGCAAATTTTAGGTTACTTCATCACTAAGAAACTAAGTTAAAAGACTATTAATTAATGACACATATTTCATATACATAGATAATAACTACAATTATATAAAGAGGCTCGATAGTATATCTATTCCCCATATTCATATTGTTATATGTTATATATGACATAAACAATTTCAATATTTTTCTTCATCCCCATCAGCAAATTCTAGGTTACTTCATAATTAAGAAACTAAGTTAAAAGACTATTACATAATGACACATATTTCATATACATTGGTAATAATTAAAATTATATAACGAGGCTCGATAGTATATTTATTCCCCATATTCATATTGTTATATGTTATATATGATATAAATAATTTCAACATTTTTCTTCTTCCCCATCAACAAATTTTAGGTTACTTCATCACTAAGAAACTTAGATAAAAGACTATTAATTTATGACACATATTTCATATACATTGATAATAACTACAATTATATAAATAGGCTCGATAGTATATCTATTCCCATAATTCATATTGTTATATGTTATATATGATATAAAAAATTTCAATATTTTGCTTCTTCCCTGTCACCAAATTTTAGGTTACTTCTTCACTAAGAAACTAAGATAAAAGACTATTATATTTCATATACATTGATAATAACTACAATTATATACTGAGGCTCGATAGTATATCTATTCCCCATATTCATATTGTTATATGTTATATATGATATAAACAATTTCAATATTTTGCTTCTTCCCGGTCACCAAATTTTAGGTTACTTCATCACTAAGAAACTAAGTTAAATGACACATATTTAATATACATTGATAAGAACTACAATTATATAAAGAGGCTCGATATTATATCTATTTCCCATATTCATATTGTTATATGTTATATGTGATATAAATAATTTAAATATTTTTTTTCTTCCCCATTAGCAAATTTTAGGTTACTTCATCACTAAGAAACTCAGTTAAAAGACTATTAATTAACGACACATATTTTATATACGTTGATAATAACTAAAGTTATATAAAGAGGCTCGATAGTATATATATTCCCCATATTCATATTGTTATATGTTATATATGATATAAACAATTTCAATATTTTTCTTCTTCCCCATCCGTAAATTCTAGGTTACTTCATCATTAAGAAACTAAGTTAAAAGACTATTACTTAATGACACATATTTCATATACATTGGTAATAATTAAAACTATATAACGAGGCTCGATAGTATATATATTCCCCATATTCATATTGTTATATGTTATATATGATATAAACAATTTCAATATTTTTCTTCTTCCCCATCAGCAAATTTTAGTTTACTTCATCACTAAGAAATTAAGATAAAAGACTATTAATTAATAACACATATTTCATATACATTGATAATAATTACAATTATATAAAGAGGCTCGATAGTATATCTATTGCCCATATTTATATTGTTATATGTTATATATGATATAAACAATTGCAATATTTTGCTTCTTCCCCGTCACCAAATTTTAGGTTACTTCATCACTAAGAAACTAATTTAAAAGACTTTTAATTAAGGACACATATTTCCTATACATCGATAATAACTAAAGTTATATAAAGAGGCTCGATAATATATCTATTCCCCATATTCATATTATTATATGTTATATATGATATAAACAATTTCAATATTTTGCTTCTTCCCCGTCACCAAATTTTAGGTTACTTCATCACTTATAAACTAAGTTAAAAGACTATTAATTAATGACACATATTTCATATACATTGATAATAACTACAACTATATAAAGAGGCTCGATAGTATATGTATTCCCCATATTCATATTGTTATATGTTATATATGATATAAACAACTTCAATATTTTTCTTCTTCCGCATCAGCAAATTTTAGGTTACTTCTTCATTAAGAAACTTAAGTTAAACGACTATTATTTAATGACACATATTTCATATACATTGGTAATAACTAAATTTATATAAAGAGGCTCGATAGTATATCTATTCCCCATATTTATATTGTTATATGATATATATGATATAAACAATTTCAATATTTTGCTTCTTTTCCGTCACCAAATTTTAGGTTACTTCATCACTAAGAAACTCAGTTAAAAGACTATTAATTAAGGACACATATTTCAGATACGTTGATAATAACTAAAGTTATATAAAGAGGCTCGATAGTATATCTATTCCCCATATTGATATTGTTAGATGTTATATATGATATAAACAATTTCAATATTTTGCTTCTTCCCCATCAACAAAATTTTAGGTTACTTTATCACTAAGAAACTAAGTTAAAATACTATTACTTAATGACACATATTTCATATACATTGGTAATAACTACAATTATATTAAGAGGCTCGATAGTATATCTATTCCCCATTTTCATATTGTTATATGTTATATGTGATATAAACAATTTCATTATTTTGCTTCTTCCCCATCAACAAATTTTAGGTTACTTCATCACTAATAAACTAAGTTAAAAGACTATTACTTAGTGACACATATTTCATATACATTGGTAATAATTAAAATTATATAACGAGGCTCGATAGTAAATCTATTCCCCATATTCATATTGTTATATGTTATATATGATATAAACAATTTCAATATTTTTATTCTTCCCCGTCAGCAAATTCTAGGTTACTTCATAATTAAGAAACTAAGATAAAAGACTATTAATTAATGACACATATTTCATATCATTGGTAATAATTAAAATTATATAAAGAGGCTCGATAGTATATCTATTCCCCATACTCATTTTGTTATATGTTATATGTGATATAAACAATTTCAATATTTTTCTTTTTCCCCATCAGCAAATTTTAGGTTACTTCATCATTAAGAAACTAAGTTAAAAGACTATTACTTAATGACACATATTTCATATACATTGGTAATAAATAAAATTATATAACAAGGCTCGATAATATATTTATTCCCCATATTCATATTATTATATGTTATATATGATATAAATAATTTCAATATTTTTCTTCTTCCCCATCAACAAATTTTAGGTTACTTCATCACTAAGAAACTTAGATAAAAGACTATTAATTTATGACACATATTTCATATACATTGATAATAACTACAATTATATAAATAGGCTCGATAGTATATCTATTCCCATAATTCATATTGTTATATGTTATATATGATATAAACAATTTCAATACTTTGCTTCTTCCCCGTCACCAAATTTTAGGTTACTTCTTCACTAAGAAACTAAGATAAAAGACTATTATATTTCATATACATTGATAATAACTACAATTATATAAAGAGGCTCGATAGTATATCTATTCCCCATATTCATATTGTTATATGTTATATATGATATAAACAATTTCAATATTTTGCTTCTTCCCAATCACCAAATTTTAGGATACTTCATCACTAAGAAACTAAGTTAAATGACACATATTTAATATACATTGATAAGAACTACAATTATATAAAGAGGCTCGATATTATATATATTTCCCATATTCATATTGTTATATGTTATATGTGATATAAATAATTTAAACATTTTTTTTCTTCCCCATTAGCAAATTTTAGGTTACTTCTTTATTAAGAAACTAAGTTAAATGACTATTATTTAATGACACATATTTCATATATATTCGTAATAATTAGAATTATATAAAGAGGCTCGATAGTATATTTATTCCCAGTATTCATATTGTTATATGTTATATATGATATAAACAATTTCAATATTTTGCTTCTTCCCCGTCATCAAATTTTAGGTTACTTCATCACTAAGAAACTAAGTTAAAAGACTATTAATTAATGACACATATTTCATATACATTGGTAATAACTAAAGTTATATAAAGAGGCCCGATAGTATATCTATTGCCCATATTTATATTGTTATATGTTATATATGATATAAACAATTGCAATATTTTGCTTCTTCCCCGTCACCAAATTTTAGGTTACTTCATCACTAAGAAACTAATTTAAAAGACTTTTAATTAAGGACACATATTTCATATACATCGATAATAACTAAAGTTATATAAAGAGGCTCGATAATATATCTATTCCCCATATTCATATTATTATATGTTACATATGATATAAACAATTTCAATATTTTGCTTCTTCCCCGTCACCAAATTTTAGGTTACTTCATCACTTATAAACTAAGTTAAAAGACTATTAATTAATGACACATATTTCATATACATTGATAATAACTACAACTATATAAAGAGTCTCGATAGTATATGTATTCCCCATATTCATATTGTTATATGTTATATATGTTATATATGATATAAACAATTTAAATATTTTTCTTCATCCCCATCAGCAAATTCTAGGTTACTTCATAATTAAGAAACTAATTTAAAAGACTTTTAATTAAGGACAAATATTTCATATACATCGATAATAACTAAATTTATATAAAGAGGCTCGATAATATATTTATTCCCCATATTCATATTATTATATGTTATATATGATATAAACAATTTCAATATTTTGCTTCTTCCCCGTCACCAAACTTTAGGTTACTTCATCACTAATAAACTAAGTTAAAAGAAAATTAATTAATGACACATATTTCATATACATTGATAATAACTACAACTATATAAAGAGGCTCGATAGTATATGTATTCCCCATATTCATATTGTTATATGTTATATATGATATAAACAACTTCAATATTTTTCTTCTTCCGCATCAGCAAATTTTAGGTTACTTCTTCATTAAGAAACTTAAGTTAAACGACTATTATTTAATGACACATATTTCATATACATTGGTAATAACTAAATTTATATAAATAGGCTCGATAGTATATCTATTCCCCATATTTATATTGTTATATGATATATATGATATAAACAATTTCAATATTTTGCTTCTTTTCCGTCACCAAATTTTAGGTTACTTCATCACTAAGAAACTCAGTTAAAAGACTATTAATTAAGGACACATATTTCAGATACGTTGATAATAACTAAAGTTATATAAAGAGGCTCGATAGTATATCTATTCCCCATATTCATATTGTTATATGTTATATATGATATAAACAATTTCAATATTTTGCTTCTTCCCCGTCAACAAAATTTTAGGTTACTTCATCACTAAGAAACTAAGTTAAAATACTATTACTTAATAACACATATTTCATATACATTGGTAATAACTACAATTAGATTAAGAGGCTCGATAGTATATCTATTCCCCATATTCATATTGTTATATGTTATATGTGATATAAACAATTTCAATATTTTGCTTCTTCCCCGTCATCAAATTTTAGGTTACTTCATCACTAATAAACTAAGTTAAAAGACTATTACTTAGTGACACATATTTCATATACATTGGTAATAATTAAAATTATATAACGAGGCTCGATAATATATCTATTCCCCATGTTCATATTGTTATATGTTATATATGATATAAACAATTTCAATATTTTTCTTCTTCCCCATCAGCAAATTCTAGGTTACTTCATAATTAAGAAACTAAGATAAAGGACTATTAATTAATGACACATATTTCATATACATTGGTAATAATTAAAATTATATAAAGAGGCTCGATAGTATATCTATTCCCCATATTGATTTTGTTATATGTTATATGTGATATAAACAATTTCAATATTTTTCTTCTTCCCCATCAGCAAATTTTAGGTTACTTCATAATTAAGAAACTAAGTTAAAAGACTATTACTTAATGACACATATTTCATATACATTGGTAATAATTAAAATTATATAACGAGACTCGATAGTATATTTATTCCCCATATTCATATTGTTATATGTTATATATGATATAAATAATTTCAATATTTTTCTTCTTCCCCATCAACAAATTTTAGGTTACTTCATCACTAAGAAACTTAGATAAAAGACTATTAATTTATGACACATATTTCATATACATTGATAATAACTACAATTATATAAAGAGGCTTGATAGTATATCTATTCCCCATATTCATATTGTTATATGTTATATATGATATAAACAATTTCAATATTTTGCTTCTTCCCGGACACCAAATTTTAGGTTACTTCATCACTAAGAAACTAAGTTAAATGACACATATTTAATATACATTGATAAGAACTACAATTATATAAAGAGGCTCGATATTATATCTATTTCCCATATTCATATTGTTATATGTTATCTGTGATATAAATAATTTAAATATTTTTTTCTTCCCCATTAGCAAATTTTAGGTTATTTCTTTATTAAGAAACTAAGTTAAATGACTATTATTTAATGACACATATTTCATATACATTCATAATAATTAAAATTATATAAAGAGGCTCGATAGTATATTTATTCCCAGTATTCATATTGTTATATGTTATATATGATATAAACAATTTCAATATTTTGCTTCTTCCCCGTCACCAAATTTTAGGTTACTTCATCACTAAGAAACTAAGATAAAAGACTATTAATTAAGGATACATATTTCATATACATTGATAATAATTAAAATTCTATAAAGAGGCTCGATAATATATCTATTCCCCATATTCATATTGTTATATGTTATATATGATATAAACAATTTCAATATTTTGCTTCTTCCCCGTCATCAAATTTTAGGTTACTTCATCACTAAGAAACTAAGTTAAAAGACTATTAACTAATGACACATATTTCATATACATTGGTAATAACTAAAGTTATATAAAGAGGCCCGATAGTATATCTATTGCCCATATTTATATTGTTATATGTTATATATGATATAAACAATTGCAATATTTTGCTTCTTCCCCGTCACCAAATTTTAGGTTACTTCATCACTAAGAAACTAATTTAAAAGACTTTTAATTAAGGACACATATTTCATATACATCGATAATAACTAAATTTATATAAAGAGGCTAGATAATATATTTATTCCCCATATTCATATTATTATATGTTATATATGATATAAACAATTTCAATATTTTGCTTCTTCCCCGTCACCAAATTTTAGGTTACTTCATCACTAATAAACTAAGTTAAAAGACTATTAATTAATGACACATATTTCATATATATTGATAATAACTACAACTATATAAAGAGGCTCGATAGTATATGTATTCCCCATATTCATATTGTTATATGTTATATATGATATAAACAACTTCAATATTTTTCTTCTTCCGCATCAGCAAATTTTAGGTTACTTCTTCATTAAGAAACTTAAGTTAAACGACTATTATTTAATGACACATATTTCATATACATTGGTAATAACTAAATTTATATATAGAGGCTCGATAGTATATCTATTCCCCATATTTATATTGTTATATGATATATATGATATAAACAATTTCAATATTTTGCTTCTTTTCCGTCACCAAATTTTAGGTTACTTCATCACTAAGAAACTCAGTTAAAAGATTATTAATTAAGGACACATATTTCAGATACGTTGATAATAACTAAAGTTATATAAAGAGGCTCGATAGTATATCTATTCCCCATATTCATATTGTTATATGTTATATATGATATAAACAATTTCAATATTTTGCTTCTTCCCCGTCAACAAAATTTTAGGTTACTTCATCACTAAGAAACTAAGTTAAAATACTATTACTTAATGACACATATTTCATATACATTGGTAATAACTACAATTAGATTAAGAGGCTCGATAGTATATCTATTCCCCATATTCATATTGTTATATGTTATATGTGATATAAACAATTTCAATATTTTGCTTCTTCCCCATCATCAAATTTTAGGTTACTTCATCACTAATAAACTAAGTTAAAAGACTATTACTTAGTGACACATATTTCATATACATTGGTAATAATTAAAATTATATAACGAGGCTCGATAATATATCTATTCCCCATGTTCATATTGTTATATGTTATATATGATATAAACAATTTCAATATTTTTCTTCTTCCCCGTCAGCAAATTCTAGGTTACTTCATAATTAAGAAACTAAGAGAAAAGACTATTAATTAATGACACATATTTCATATACATTGGTAATAATTAAAATTATATAAAGAGGCTCGATAGTATATCTATTCCCCATATTGATTTTGTTATATGTTATATGTGATATAAACAATTTCAATATTTTTCTTCTTCCCCATCAGCAAATTTTAGGTTACTTCATCATTAAGAAACTAAGTTAAAAGACTATTACTTAATGATACATATTTCATATACATTGGTAATAATTAAAATTATATAACAAGGCTCGATAGTATATTTATTCCCCATATTCATATTATTATATGTTATATATGATATAAATAATTTTAATATTTTTCTTCTTCCCCATCAACAAATTTTAGGTTACTTCATCACTAAGAAACTTAGATAAAAGACTATTAATTTATGACACATATTTCATATACATTGATAATAACTATAATTATATAAATAGGCTCGATAGTATATCTATTCCCATAATTCATATTGTTATATGTTATATATGATATAAACAATTTCAATATTTTGCTTCTTCCCCGTCACCAAATTTTAGGTTACTTCTTCACTAAGAAACTAAGATAAAAGACTATTATATTTCATATACATTGATAATAACTACAATTATATAAAGAGGCTCGATAGTATATCTATTCCCCATATTCATATTGTTATATGTTATATATGATATAAACAATTTCAATATTTTGCTTCTTCCCAGTCACCAAATTTTAGGTTACTTCATCACTAAGAAACTAAGTTAAATGACACATATTTAATATACATTGATAAGAACTACAATTATATAAAGAGGCTCGATATTATATCTATTTCCCATATTCATATTGTTATATGTTATATGTGATGTAAATAATTTAAACATTTTTTTTCTTCCCCATTAGCAAATTTTAGGTTACTTCTTTATTAAGAAACTAAGTTAAATGACTATTATTTAATGACACATATTTCATATACATTCGTAATAATTAAAATAATATAAAGAGGCTCGATAGTATATTTATTCCTAGTATTCATATTGTTATATGTTATATATGATATAAACAATTTCAATATTTTGCTTCTTCCCCGTCATCAAATTTTAGGTTACTTCATTACTAAGAAACTAAGTTAAAAGACTATTAATTAATGACACATATTTCATATACATTGGTAATAACTAAAGTTATATAAAAAGGCCCGATAGTATATCTATTGCCCATATTTATATTGTTATATGTTATATATGATATAAACAATTGCAATATTTTGCTTCTTCCCCGTCACCAAATTTTAGGTTACTTCATCACTAAGAAACTAATTTAAAAGACTTTTAATTAAGGACACATATTTCATATACATCGATAATAACTAAAGTTATATAAAGAGGCTCGATAATATATCTATTCCCCATATTCATATTATTATATGTTATATATGATATAAACAATTTCAATATTTTGCTTCTTCCCCGTCACCAAATTTTAGGTTACTTCATCACTAATAAACTAAGTTAAAAGACTATTAATTAATGACACATATTTCATATACATTGATAATAACTACAACTATATAAAGAGGCTCGATAGTATATGTATTCCCCATATTCATATTGTTATATGTTATATATGATATAAACAACTTCAATATTTTTCTTCTTCCGCATCAACAAATATTAGGTTACTTCTTCATTAAGAAATTTAAGTTAAACCACTATTATTTAATGACACATATTTCATATACATTGGTAATAACTAAATTTATATAAAGAGGCTCGATAGTATATCTATTCCCCATATTTATATTGTTATATGATATATATGATATAAACAATTTCAATATTTTGCTTCTTTTTCATCACCAAGTTTTAGGTTACTTCATCACTAAGAAACTCAGTTAAAAGACTATTAATTAAGGACACATATTTCATATACGTTGATAATAACTAAAGTTATATAAAGAGGCTCGATAGTAAATCTATTCCCAATATTCATATTGTTATATGTTATATATGATATAAACAATTTCAATATTTTGCTTCTTCCCCGTCAACAAAATTTTAGGTTACTTCATCACTAAGAAACTAAGTTAAAATACTATTACTTAATGACACATATTTCATATACATTGGTAATAACTACAATTAGATTAAGAGGCTCGATAGTATATCTATTCTCCATATTCATATTGTTATATGTTATATGTGATATAAACAATTTCAATATTTTGCTTCTTCCCCGTCATCAAATTTTAGGTTACTTCATCACTAATAAACTAAGTTAAAAGACTATTACTTAGTGACACATATTTCATATACATTGGTAATAATTAAAATTAGATAACGAGGCTCGATAATATATCTATTCCCCATGTTAATATTGTTATATGTTATATATGATATAAACAATTTCAATATTTTTCTTCTTCCCCATCAGCAAATTCTAGGTTACTTCATAATTAAGAAACTAAGAGAAAAGACTATTAATTAATGACACATATTTCATATACATTGGTAATAATTAAAATTATATAAAGAGGCTCGATAGTATATCTATTCCCCATATTGATTTTGTTATATGTTATATGTGATATAAACAATTTCAATATTTTTCTTCTTCCCCATCAGCAAATTTTAGGTTACTTCATCATTAAGAAACTAAGTTAAAAGACTATTACTTAATGACACATATTTCAGATACATTGGTAATAATTAAAATTATATAACGAGGCTCGATAGTATATTTATTCCCCATATTCATATTATTATATGATATAAATAATTTCAATATTTTTCTTCTTCCCCATCAACAAATTTTAGGTTACTTCATCACTAAGAAACTTAGATAAAAGACTATTAATTTATGACACATATTTCATATACATTGATAATAACTACAATTATATAAATAGGCTCGATAGTATATCTATTCCCATAATTCATATTGTTATATGTTATATATGATATAAACAATTTCAATATTTTGCTTCTTGCCCGTCACCAAATTTTACGTTACTTCTTCACTAAGAAACTAAGATAAAAGACTATTATATTTCATATACATTGATAATAACTACAATTATATAAAGAGGCTCGATAGTATATCTATTCCCCATATTGATATTGTTATATGTTATATATGATATAAACAATTTCAATATTTTGCTTCTTCCCAGTCACCAAATTTTAGGTTACTTCATCATTAAGAAACTAAGTTAAATGACACATATTTAATATACATTGATAAGAACTACAATTATATAAAGAGGGTCGATATTATATCTATTTCCCATATTCATATTGTTATATGTTATATGTGATATAAATAATTTAAACATTTTTTTCTTCCCCATTAGCAAATTTTAGGTTACTTCTTTATTAAGAAACTAAGTTAAATGACTATTATTTAATGACACATATTTCATATACATTCGTAATAATTAAAATTATATAAAGAGGCTCGATAGTATATTTATTCCCAGTATTCATATTCTTATATGTTATATATGATATAAACAATTGCAATATTTTGCTTCTTCCCCGTCACCAAATTTTAGGTTACTTCATCACTAAGAAACTAATTTAAAAGACTTTTAATTAAGGACACATATTTCATATACATCGATAATAACTAAAGTTATATAAAGAGGCTCGATAATATATCTATTCCCCATATTCATATTATTATATGTTATATATGATATAAACAATTTCAATATTTTGCTTCTTCCCCGTCACCAAATTTTAGGTTACTTCATCACTAATAAACTAAGTTAAAAGACTATTAATTAATGACACATATTTCATATACATTGATAATAACTAAAACTATATAAAGAGGCTCGATAGTATATGTATTCCCCATATTCATATTGTTATATGTTATATATGATATAAACAACTTCAATATTTTTCTTCTTCCGCATCAGCAAATTTTAGGTTACTTCTTCATTAAGAAACTAAAGTTAAACCACTATTATTTAATGACACATATTTCATATACATTGGTAATAACTAAATTTATATAAAGAGGCTCAATAGTATATCTATTCCCCATATTTATATTGTTATATGATATATATGATATAAACAATTTCAATATTTTGCTTCTTTTCCGTCACCAAATTTTAGGTTACTTCATCACTAAGAAACTCAGTTAAAAGACTATTAATTAAGGACACATATTTCATATACGTTGATAATAACTAAAGTTATATAAAGAGGCTCGATAGTATATCTATTCCCCATATTCATATTGTTATATGTTATATATGATATAAATAATTTCAATATTTTGCTTCTTCCCCGTCAACAAAATATTAGGTTACTTCATCACTAAGAAACTAAGTTAAAATACTATTACTTAATGACACATATTTCATATACATTGGTAATAACTACAATTATATTAAGAGGCTCGATAGTATATCTATTCCCCATATTCATATTGTTATATGTTATATGTGATATAAAAGATTTCATTATTTTTCTTCTTCCCCATCAGCAAATTTTAGGTTACTTCATCACTAATAAACTAAGTTAAAAGACTATTACTTAGTGACACATATTTCATATACATTGGTAATAATTAAAATTATATAACGAGGCTCGATAGTCTATCTATTCCCCATATTCATATTGTTATATGTTATATATGATATAAACAATTTCAATATTTTTCTTCTTCCCCATCAGCAAATTTTAGGTTACTTCATCACTAAGAAACTAAGATAAAAGACTATTAATTAATGACACATATTTCATATACATTGATAATAACTACAATTATATAAAGAGGATCGATAGTATATCTATTCCCCATATTCATTTTGTTATACGTTATATGTGATATAAACAATTTCAATATTTTTCTTCTTCCCCATCAGCAAATTTTAGGTTACTTCATCATTAAGAAACTAAGTTAAAAGACTATTACTTAATGACACATATTTCATATACATTGGTAATAATTAAAATTATATAACGAGGCTCGATAGTATATTTATTCCCCATATTCATATTATTATATGTTATATATGATATAAATAATTTCAATATTTTTCTTCTTCTCCATCAACAAATTTTAGGTTACTTCATCACTAAGAAACTTAGATAAAAGACTATTAATTTATGACACATATTTCATAAACATTGATAATAACTATAATTATATAAATAGGCTCGATATTATATCTATTCCCATAATTCATATTGTTATATGTTATATATGATATAAACAATTTCAATATTTTGCTTCTTCCCCGTCACCAAATTTTAGGTTACTTCTTCACTAAGAAACTAAGATAAAAGACTATTATATTTCATATACATTGATAATAACTACAATTATATAAAGAGGCTCGATAGTATATCTATTCCCCATATTCATATTGTTATATGTTATATATGATATAAACAATTTCAATATTTTGCTTCTTCCCAGTCACCAAATTTTAGGTTACTTCATCACTAAGAAACTAAGTTAAATGACACATATTTAATATACATTGATAAGAACTACAATTATATAAAGAGGCTCGATATTATATCTATTTCCCATATTCATATTGTTATATGTTATATGTGATATAAATAATTTAAACATTTTTTTTCTTCCCCATTAGCAAATTTTAGGTTACTTCTTTATTAAGAAACTAAGTTAAATGACTATTATTTAATGACACATATTTCATATACATTCGTAATAATTAAAATAATATAAAGAGGCTCGATAGTATATTTATTCCCAGTATTTATATTGTTATATGTTATATATGATATAAACAATTTCAATATTTTGCTTCTTCCCCGTCATCAAATTTTAGGTTACTTCATCACTAAGAAACTAAGTTAAAAGACTATTAATTAATGACACATATTTCATATACATTGGTAATAACTAAAGTTATATAAAAAGGCCCGATAGTATATCTATTGCCCATATTTATATTGTTATATGTTATATATGATATAAACAATTGCAATATTTTGCTTCTTCCCCGTCACCAAATTTTAGGTTACTTCATCACTAAGAAACTAATTTAAAAGACTTTTAATTAAGGACACATATTTCATATACATCGATAATAACTAAAGTTATATAAAGAGGCTCGATAATATATATATTCCCCATATTCATATTATTATATGTTATATATGATATAAACAATTTCAATATTTTGCTTCTTCCCCGTCACCAAATTTTAGGTTACTTCATCACTAATAAACTAAGTTAAAAGACTATTAATTAATGACACATATTTCATATACATTGATAATAACTACAACTATATAAAGAGGCTCGATAGTATATGTATTCCCCATATTCATATTGTTATATGTTATATATGATATAAACAACTTCAATATTTTTCTTCTTCCGCATCAGCAAATTTTAGGTTACTTCTTCATTAAGAAACTTAAGTTAAACCACTATTATTTAATGACACATATTTCATATACATTGATAATAACTAAATTTATATAAAGAGGCTCGATAGTATATCTATTCCCCATATTTATATTGTTATATGATATATATGATATAAACAATTTCAATATTTTGCTTCTTTTCCGTCACCAAATTTTAGGTTACTTCATCACTAAGAAACTCAGTTAAAAGACTATTAATTAAGGACACATATTTCATATACGTTGATAATAACTAAAGTTCTATAAAGAGGCTCGATAGTATATCTATTCCCCATATTCATATTGTTATATGTTATATATGATATAAACAATTTCAATATTTTGCTTCTTCCCCGTCAACAAAATTTTAGGTTACTTCATCACTAAGAAACTAAGTTAAAATACTATTACTTAATGACACATATTTCATATACATTGGTAATAACTACAATTATATTAAGAGGCTCGATAGTATATCTATTCCCCATATTCATATTGTTATATGTTATATGTGATATAGACAATTTCATTATTTTGCTTCTTCCCCATCAGCAAATTTTAGGTTACTTCATCACTAATAAACTAAGTTAAAAGACTATTACTTAGTGACACATATTTCATATACATTGGTAATAATTAAAATTATATAACGAGGCTCGATAGTATATCTATTCCCCATATTCATATTGTTATATGTTATATATGATATAAACAATTTCAATATTTTTCTTCTTCCCCATCAGCAACTTTTAGGTTACTTCATCACTAAGAAACTAAGATAAAAGACTATTAATTAATGACACATATATCATATATATTGATAATAACTACAATTATATAAAGAGGATCGATAGTATATCTATTCCCCATATTCATTTTGTTATACGTTATATGTGATATAAACAATTTCAATATTTTTCTTCTTCCCCATCAGCAAATTTTAGGTTACTTCATCATTAAGAAACTAAGTTAAAAGACTATTACTTAATGACACATATTTCATATGCATTGGTAATAATTAAAATTATATAACGAGGCTCGATAGTATATTTATTCCCCATATTCATATTATTATATGTTATATATGATATAAATAATTTCAATATTTTTCTTCTTCCCCATCAACAAATTTTAGGTTACTTCATCACTAAGAAACTTAGATAAAAGACTATTAATTTATGACACATATTTCATATACATTGATAATAACTATAATTATATAAATAGGCTCGATAGTATATCTATTCCCATAATTCATATTGTTATATGTTATATATGATATAAACAATTTCAATATTTTGCTTCTTCCCCGTCACCAAATTTTAGGTTACTTCTTCACTAAGAAACTAAGATAAAAGACTATTATATTTCATATACATTGATAATAACTACAATTATATAAAGAGGCTCGATAGTATATTTATTCCCCATATTCATATTGTTATATGTTATATATGATATAAACAATTTCAATATTTTGCTTCTTCCCAGTCACCAAATTTTAGGTTACTTCATCACTAAGAAACTAAGTTAAATGACAGATATTTAATATACATTGATAAGAACTACAATTATATAAAGAGGCTCGATATTATATCTATTTCCCATATTCATATTGTTATATGTTATATGTGATATAAATAATTTAAACATTTTTTTTCTTCCCCATTACCAAATTTTAGGTTACTTCTTTATTAAGAAACTAAGTTAAATGACTATTATTTAATGACACATATTTCATATACATTCGTAATAATTAAAATAATATAAAGAGCCTCGATAGTATATTTATTCCCAGTATTCTTATTGTTATATGTTAAATATGATATAAACAATTTCAATATTTTGCTTCTTCCCCGTCATCAAATTTTAGGTTACTTCATCACTAAGAAACTAAGTTAAAATACTATTAATTAATGACACATATTTCATATACATTGGTAATAACTAAAGTTATATAAAAAGGCCCGATAGTATATCTATTGCCCATATTTATATTGTTATATGTTATATATGATATAAACAATTGCAATATTTTGCTTCTTCCCCGTCACCAAATTTTAGGTTACTTCATCACTAAGAAACTAATTTAAAAGACTTTTAATTAAGGACACATATTTCATATACATCGATAATAACTAAAGTTATATAAAGAGGCTCGATAATATATCTATTCCCCATATTCATATTATTATATGTTATATATGATATAAGCAATTTCAATATTTTGCTTCTTCCCCGTCACCAAATTTTAGGTTACTTCATCACTAATAAACTAAGTTAAATGACTATTAATTAATGACACATATTTCATATACATTGATAATAACTACAACTATATAAAGAGGCTCGATAGTATATGTATTCCCCATATTCATATTGTTATATGTTATATATGATATAAACAACTTCAATATTTTTCTTCTTCCGCATCAGCAAATTTTAAGTTACTTCTTCATTAAGAAACTTAAGTTAAACCACTATTATTTAATGACACATATTTCATATACATTGGTAATAACTAAATTTATATAAAGAGGCTCGATAGTATATCTATTCCCCATATTTATATTGTTATATGATATATATGATATAAACAATTTCAATATTTTGCTTCTTTTCCGTCACCAAATTTTAGGTAACTTCATCACTAAGAAACTCAGTTAAAAGACTATTAATTAAGGACACATATTTCATATACGTTGATAATAACTAAAGTTATATAAAGAGGCTCGATAGTATATCTATTCCCCATATTCATATTGTTATATGTTATATATGATATAAACAATTTCAATATTTTGCTTCTTCCCCGTCAACAAAATTTTAGGTTACTTCATCACTAAGAAACTAAGTTAAAATACTATTACTTAATGACACATATTTCATATACATTGGTAATAACTACAATTATATTAAGAGGCTCGATAGTATATCTATTCCCCATATTCATATTGTTATATGTTATATGTGATATAAACAATTTCATTATTTTGCTTCTTCCCCATCAGCAAATTTTAGGTTACTTCATCACTAATAAACTAAGTTAAAAGACTATTACTTAGTGACACATATTTCATATACATTGGTAATAATTAAAATTATATAACGAGGCTCGATAGTATATCTATTCCCCATATTCATATTGTTATATGTTATATATGATATAAACAATTTCAATATTTTTCTTCTTCCCCATCAGCAAATTTTAGGTTACATCATCACTAAGAAACTAAGATAAAAGACTATTAATTAATGACACATATTTCATATACATTGATAATAACTACAATTATATAAAGAGGATCGATAGTATATCTATTCCCCATATTCATTTTGTTATACGTTATATGTGATATAAACAATTTCAATATTTTTCTTCTTCCCCATCAGCAAATTTTAGGTTACTTCATCATTAAGAAACTAAGTTAAAAGACTATTACTTAATGACACATATTTCATATGCATTGGTAATAATTAAAATTATATAACGAGGCTCGATAGTATATTTATTCCCCATATTCATATTATTATATGTTATATATGATATAAATAATTTCAATATTTTTCTTCTTCCCCATCAACAAATTTTAGGTTACTTCATCACTAAGAAACTTAGATAAAAGACTATTAATTTATGACACATATTTCATATACATTGATAATAACTATAATTATATAAATAGGCTCGATAGTATATCTATTCCCATAATTCATATTGTTATATGTTATATATGATATAAACAATTTCAATATTTTGCTTCTTCCCCGTCACCAAATTTTAGGTTACTGCTTCACTAAGAAACTAAGATAAAAGACTATTATATTTCATATACATTGATAATAACTACAATTATATAAAGAGGCTCGATAGTATATCTATTCCCCATATTCATATTGTTATATGTTATATATGATATAAACAATTTCAATATTTTGCTTCTTCCCAGTCACCAAATTTTAGGTTACTTCATCACTAAGAAACTAAGTTAAATGACACATATTTAATATACATTGATAAGAACTACAATTATATAAAGAGGCTCGATATTATATCTATTTCCCATATTCATATTGTTATATGTTATATGTGATATAAATAATTTAAACATTTTTTTTCTTCCCCATTAGCAAATTTTAGGTTACTTCTTTATTAAGAAACTAAGTTAAATGACTATTATTTAATGACACATATTTCATATACATTCGTAATAATTAAAATAATATAAAGAGGCTCGATAGTATATTTATTCCCAGTATTCATATTGTTATATGTTATATATGATATAAACAATTTCAATATTTTGCTTCTTCCCCGTCATCAAATTTTAGGTTACTTCATCACTAAGAAACTAAGTTAAAAGACTATTAATTAATGACACATATTTCATATACATTGGTAATAACTAAAGTTATATAAAAAGGCCCGATAGTATATCTATTGCCCATATTTATATTGTTATATGTTATATATGATATAAACAATTGCAATATTTTGCTTCTTCCCCGTCACCAAATTTTAGGTTACTTCATCACTAAGAAACTAATTTAAAAGACTTTTAATTAAGGACACATATTTCATATACATCGATAATAACTAAAGTTATATAAAGAGGCTCGATAATATATCTATTCCCCATATTCATATTATTATATGTTATATATGATATAAACAATTTCAATATTTTGCTTCTTCCCCGTCACCAAATTTTAGGTTACTTCATCACTAATAAACTAAGTTAAAAGACTATTAATTAATGACACATATTTCATATACATTGATAATAACTACAACTATATAAAGAGGCTCGATAGTATATGTATTCCCCATATTCATATTGTTATATGTTATATATGATATAAACAACTTCAATATTTTTCATCTTCCGCATCAGCAAATTTTAGGTTACTTCTTCATTAAGAAACTTAAGTTAAACCACTATTATTTAATGACACATATTTCATATACATTGATAATAACTAAATTTATATAAAGAGGCTCGATAGTATATCTATTCCCCATATTTATATTGTTATATGATATATATGATATAAACAATTTCAATATTTTGCTTCTTTTCCGTCACCAAATTTTAGGTTACTTCATCACTAAGAAACTCAGTTAAAAGACTATTAATTAAGGACACATATTTCATATACGTTGATAATAACTAAAGTTATATAAAGAGGCTCGATAGTATATCTATTCCCCATATTCATATTGTTATATGTTATATATGATATAAACAATTTCAATATTTTGCTTCTTCCCCGTCAACAAAATTTTAGGTTACTTCATCACTAAGAAACTAAGTTAAAATACTATTACTTAATGACACATATTTCATATACATTGGTAATAACTACAATTATATTAAGAGGCTCGATAGTATATTTATTCCCCATATTCATATTGTTATATGTTATATGTGATATAAACAATTTCATTATTTTGCTTCTTCCCCATCAACAAATTTTAGGTTACTTCATCACTAATAAACTAAGTTAAAAGACTATTACTTAGTGACACATATTTCATATACATTGGTAATAATTAAAATTATATAACGAGGCTCGATAGTATATCTATTCCCCATATTCATATTGTTATATGTTATATATGATATAAACAATTTCAATATTTTTCTTCTTCCCCATCAGCAAATTTTAGGTTACTTCATCACTAAGAAACTAAGATAAAAGACTATTAATTAATGACACATATATCATATGCATTGATAATAACTACAATTATATAA
Organism: Vicia faba; assembly: GCA_948472305.1. Lineage (NCBI taxonomy): Eukaryota > Viridiplantae > Streptophyta > Magnoliopsida > Fabales > Fabaceae > Vicia > Vicia faba. The sequence goes on from OX451741.1 coordinate 109,986,949, forward strand.
AGAGGATCGATAGTATATCTATTCCCCATATTCATTTTGTTATACGTTATATGTGATATAAACAATTTCAATATTTTTCTTCTTCCCCATCAGCAAATTTTAGGTTACTTCATCATTAAGAAACTAAGTTAAAAGACTATTACTTAATGACACATATTTCATATGCATTGGTAATAATTAAAATTATATAACGAGGCTCGATAGTATATTTATTCCCCATATTCATATTATTATATGTTATATATGATATAAATAATTTCAATATTTTTCTTCTTCCCCATCAACGAATTTTAGGTTACTTCATCACTAAGAAATTTAGATAAAAGACTATTAATTTATGACACATATTTCATATACATTGATAATAACTATAATTATATAAATAGGCTCGATAGTATATCTATTCCCATAATTCATATTGTTATATGTTATATATGATATAAACAATTTCAATATTTTGCTTCTTCCCCGTCACCAAATTTTAGGTTACTTCTTCACTAAGAAACTAAGATAAAAGACTATTATATTTCATATACATTGATAATAACTACAATTATATAAAGAGGCTCGATAGTATATTTATTCCCCATATTCATATTGTTATATGTTATATATGATATAAACAATTTCAATATTTTGCTTCTTCCCAGTCACCAAATTTTAGGTTACTTCATCACTAAGAAACTAAGTTAAATGACACATATTTAATATACATTGATAAGAACTACAATTATATAAAGAGGCTCGATATTATATCTATTTCCCATATTCATATTGTTATATGTTATATGTGATATAAATAATTTAAACATTTTTTTTCTTCCCCATTAGCAAATTTTAGGTTACTTCTTTATTAAGAAACTAAGTTAAATGACTATTATTTAATGACACATATTTCATATACATTCGTAATAATTAAATTAATATAAAGAGGCTCGATAGTATATTTATTCCCAGTATTCATATTGTTATATGTTATATATGATATAAACAATTTCAATATTTTGCTTCTTCCCCGTCATCAAATTTTAGGTTACTTCATCACTAAGAAATTAATTAATGACACATATTTCATATACATTGGTAATAACTAAAGTTATATAAAAAGGCCCGATAGTATATCTATTGCCCATATTTATATTGTTATATGTTATATATGATATAAACAATTGCAATATTTTGCTTCTTCCCCGTCACCAAATTTTAGGTTACTTCATCACTAAGAAACTAATTTAAAAGACTTTTAATTAAGGACACATATTTCATATACATCGATAATAACTAAAGTTATATAAAGAGGCTCGATAATATATCTATTCCCCATATTCATATTATTATATGTTATATATGATATAAACAATTTCAATATTTTGCTTCTTCCCCGTCACCAAATTTTAGGTTACTTCATCACTAATAAACTAAGTTAAAAGACTATTAATTAATGACACATATTTCATATACATTGATAATAACTACAACTATATAAAGAGGCTCGATAGTATATGTATTCCTCATATTCATATTGTTATATGTTATATATGATATAAACAACTTCAATATTTTTCTTCTTCCGCATCAGCAAATTTTAGGTTACTTCTTCATTAAGAAACTTAAGTTAAACCACTATTATTTAATGACACATATTTCATATACATTTGTAATAACTAAATTTATATAAAGAGGCTCGATAGTATATCTATTCCCCATATTTATATTGTTATATGATATATATGATATAAACAATTTCAATATTTTGCTTCTTTTCTGTCACCAAATTTTAGGTTACTTCATCACTAAGAAACTCAGTTAAAAGACTATTAATTAAGGACACATATTTCATATACGTTGATAATAACTAAAGTTATATAAAGAGGCTCGATAGTATATTTATTCCCCATATTCATATTGTTATATGTTATATATGATATAAACAATTTCAATATTTTGCTTCTTCCCTGTCAACAAAGTTTTAGGTTACTTCATCACTAAGAAACTAAGTTAAAATACTATTACTTAATGACACATATTTCATATACATTGGTAATAACTACAACTATATTAAGAGGCTCGATAGTATATCTATTCCCCATATTCATATTGTTATATGTTATATGTGATATAAACAATTTCATTATTTTGCTTCTTCCCCATCAGCAAATTTTAGGTTACTTCATCACTAATAAACTAAGTTAAAAGACTATTACTTAGTGACACATATTTCATATACATTGGTAATAATTAAAATTATATAACGAGGCTCGATAGTATATCTATTCCCCATATTCATATTGTTATATGTTATATATGATATAAACAATTTCAATATTTTTCTTCTTCCCCATCAGCAAATTTTAGGTTACTTCATCACTAAGAAACTAAGATAAAAGACTATTAATTAATGACACATATATCATATACATTGATAATAACTACAATTATATAAAGAGGATCGATAGTATATCTATTCTCCATATTCATTTTGTTATACGTTATATGTGATATAAACAATTTCAATATTTTTCTTCTTCCCCATCAGCAAATTTTAGGTTACTTCATCATTAAGAAACTAAGTTAAAAGACTATTACTTAATGACACATATTTCATTTGCATTGGTAATAATTAAAATTATATAACGAGGCTCGATAGTATAATTATTCCCCATATTCATTTTATTATATGTTATATATGATATAAATAATTTCAATATTTTTCTTCTTCCCCATCAACAAATTTTAGGTTACTTCATCACTAAGAAACTTAGATAAAAGACTATTAATTTATGACACATATTTCATATACATTGATAATAACTATAATTATATAAATAGGCTCGATAGTATATCTATTCCCATAATTCATATTGTTATATGTTATATATGATATAAACAATTTCAATATTTTGCTTCTTCCCCGTCACCAAATTTTAGGTTACTTCTTCACTAAGAAACTAAGATAAAAGACTATTATATTTCATATACATTGATAATAACTACAATTATATAAAGAGGCTCGATAGTATATTTATTCCCCATATTCATATTGTTATATGTTATATATGATATAAACAATTTCAATATTTTGCTTCTTCCCAGTCACCAAATTTTAGATTACTTCATCACTAAGAAACTAAGTTAAATGACACATATTTAATATACATTGATAAGAACTACAATTATATAAAGAGGCTCGATATTATATCTATTTCCCATATTCATATTGTTATATGTTATATGTGATATAAATAATTTAAACATTTTTTTTCTTCCCCATTAGCAAATTTTAGGTTACTTCTTTATTAAGAAACTAAGTTAAATGACTATTATTTAATGACACATATTTCATATACATTCGTAATAATTAAAATAATATAAAGAGCCTCGATAGTATATTTATTCCCAGTATTCATATTGTTATATGTTAAATATGATATAAACAATTTCAATATTTTGCTTCTTCCCCGTCATCAAATTTTAGGCTACTTCATCACTAAGAAACTAAGTTAAAAGACTATTAATTAATGACACATATTTCATATACATTGGTAATAACTAAAGTTATATAAAAAGGCCCGATAGTATATCTATTGCCCATATTTATATTGTTATATGTTATATATGATATAAACAATTGCAATATTTTGCTTCTTCCCCGTCACCAAATTTTAGGTTACTTCATCACTAAGAAACTAATTTAAAAGACTTTTAATTAAGGACACATATTTCATATACATCGATAATAACTAAAGTTATATAAAGAGGCTCGATAACATATCTATTCCCCATATTCATATTATTATATGTTATATATGATATAAGCAATTTCAATATTTTGCTTCTTCCCCGTCACCAAATTTTAGGTTACTTCATCACTAATAAACTAAGTTAAAAGACTATTAATTAATGACACATATTTCATATACATTGATAATAACTACAACTATATAAAGAGGCTCGATAGTATATGTATTCCCCATATTCATATTGTTATACGTTATATGTGATATAAACAATTTCAATATTTTTCTTCTTCCCCATCAGCAAATTTTAGGTTACTTCATCATTAAGAAACTAAGTTAAAAGACTATTACTTAATGACACATATTTCATATACATTGGTAATAATTAAAATTATATAACGAGGCTCGATAGTATATTTATTCCCCATATTCATATTATTATATGTTATATATGATATAAATAATTTCAATATTTTTCTTCTTCCCCATCAACAAATTTTAGGTTACTTCATCACTAAGAAACTTAGATAAAAGACTATTAATTTATGACACATATTTCATATACATTGATAATAACTATAATTATATAAATAGGCTCGATAGTATATCTATTATCATAATTCATATTGTTATATGTTATATATGATATAAACAATTTCAATAGTTTGCTTCTTCCCCGTCACCAAATTTTAGGTTACTTCTTCACTAAGAAACTAAGATAAAAGACTATTATATTTCATATACATTGATAATAACTATAAGTATATAAAGAGGCTCGATAGTATATCTATTCCCCATATTCATATTGTTATATGTTATATATGATATAAACAATTTCAATATTTTGCTTCTTCCCAGTCACCAAATTTTAGGTTACTTCATCACTAAGAAACTAAGTTAAATGACACATATTTAATATACATTGATAAGAACTACAATTATATAAAGAGGCTCGATATTATATCTATTTCCCATATTCATATTGTTATATGTTATATGTGATATAAATAATTTAAACATTTTTTTTCTTCCCCATTAGCAAATTTTAGGTTACTTCTTTATTAAGAAACTAAGTTAAATGACTATTATTTAATGACACATATTTCATATACATTCGTAATAATTAAAATAATATAAAGAGCCTCGATAGTATATTTATTCCCAGTATTCATATTGTTATATGTTATATATGATATAAACAATTTCAATATTTTGCTTCTTCCCCGTCATCAAATTTTAGGTTACTTCATCACTAAGAAACTAAGTTAAAAGACTATTAATTAATGACACATATTTCATATACATTGGTAATAACTAAAGTTATATAAAAAGGCCCGATAGTATATCTATTGCCCATATTTATATTGTTATATGTTATATATGATATAAACAATTGCAATATTTTGCTTCTTCCCCGTCACCAAATTTTAGGTTACTTCATCACTAAGAAACTAATTTAAAAGACTTTTAATTAAGGACACATATTTCATATACATCGATAATAACTAAAGTTATATAAAGAGGCTCGATAATATATTTATTCCCCATATTCATATTATTATATGTTATATATGATATAAACAATTTCAATATTTTGCTTCTTCCCCGTCACCAAATTTTAGGTTACTTCATCACTAATAAACTAAGTTAAAAGACTATTAATTAATGACACATATTTCATATACATTGATAATAACTACAACTATATAAAGAGGCTCGATAGTATATGTATTCCCCATATTCATATTGTTATATGTTATATATGATATAAACAACTTCAATATTTTTCTTCTTCCGCATCAGCAAATTTTAGGTTACTTCTTCATTAAGAAACTTAAGTTAAACCACTATTATTTAATGACACATATTTCATATACATTGGTAATAACTAAATTTATATAAAGAGGTTCGATAGTATATCTATTCCCCATATTTATATTGTTATATGATATATATGATATAAACAATTTCAATATTTTGCTTCTTTTCCGTCACCAAATTTTAGGTTACTTCATCACTAAGAAACTCAGTTAAAAGACTATTAATTAAGGACACATATTTCATATACGTTGATAATAACTAAAGTTATATAAAGAGGCTCGATAGTATATCTATTCCCCATATTCATATTGTTATATGTTATATATGATATAAACAATTTCAATATTTTGCTTCTTCCCCGTCAACAAAATTTTAGGTTACTTCATCACTAAGAAACTAAGTTAAAATACTATTACTTAATGACACATATTTCATATACATTGGTAATAACTACAATTATATTAAGAGGCTCGATAGTATATCTATTCCCCATATTCATATTGTTATATGTTATATGTGATATAAACAATTTCATTATTTTGCTTCTTCCCCATCAGCAAATTTTAGGTTACTTCATCACTAATAAACTAAGTTAAAAGACTATTACTTAGTGACACATATTTCATATACATTGGTAATAATTAAAATTATATAACGAGGCTCGATAGTATATCTATTCCCCATATTCATATTGTTATATGTTATATTTGATATAAACAATTTCAATATTTTTCTTCTTCCCCATCAGCAAATTTTGGGTTACTTCATCACTAAGAAACTAAGATAAAAGACTATTAATTAATGACACATATTTCATATACATTGATAATAACTACAATTATATAAAGAGACTCGATAGTATATTTATTCCCCATATTCATATTGTTATATGTTATATGTGATATAAACAATTTCAATATGTTGCTTCTTCCCGGACACCAAATTTTAGGTTACTTCATCACTAACAAACTAAGTTAAAAGACTATTAATTAATGACACATATTTCATATACATTGATAATAACTACAATTATATAAAGAGGCTCGATAGTATATCTATTCCACATATTCATAATGTTATATGTTATATATGATATAAAGAATTTCAATATTTTTCTTCTTCCCCATCACCAAATTTTAGGTTACTTCATTATTAAGAAACTAAGTTAAAAGACTATTACTTAATGACACATATTCAATGTACATTGGTAATAATTAAAATTGTATAACGAGGCTCGATAGTATATTTATTCCCCATATTCTTATTGTTATATGTTATATATGATATAAATAATTTCAATATTTTTCTTCTTCGCCACCAGCAAATTTTAGGATACTTCATCACTAAGAAACTTAGATAAAAGACTATTAATTAGTGACACATATTTCATATATATTTATAATAACTACAGTTATATAAAGAGGCTTTATAGTATATTTATTCCCCATATTCATATTGTTATATGTTATATATGATATAAACAATTTCAATATTTTGCTTCTTCCCCGTCACCAAATTTTAGGTTACTTCTTCACTAAGAAACTAAGATAAAAGACTATTATATTTCATATACATTGATGATAACTACAATAATATAAAGAGGCTCGATAGTATATCGATTCCCCATATTCATATTGTTATATGTTATATATGATATAAATAATTTCAATATTTTGCTTCTCCCCGGTCACCAAATTTCAGGTTACTTCATTACTAAGAAACTAAGTTAAAATACTATTAATTAATGACACATATTTCATATACATTGATAATAACTACAATTATATAAAGAGGCTCGATAATATATCTATTCCCCATATTCATATTGTTATATGTTATATATGATATAAATAATTTCAATATTTTTCTTCTTCCCCATCAACAAATTTTAGGTTACTTCATCATTAAGAAACTAAGTTAAAAGACTATTATTTAATGACACATATTTCATATACATTGGTGTTGTACCCCAAAATTTGCCTTCCCATATTCTTCAAGAAATTGCCAAGTCAAGCTTCAAAATCTCCCCAAGGGTTGCACAGTTCAAGGGCCTCCTAACAGTCAAAATTAGGGTTTTGGTTCTGACAAAGAAAATGAAGTTTCCAAGGGTCCAATCAAGTCCCACATGCCTATAAATATGGTCAAGCATCCTCATACCAAGTTTCAAGACTTACAGCATAAAATTGCACAGTCAAAAACCCTAATTGCACTACAGTCAACTGTAGGGGCAAAATGGTCATTTGACAGTCAAAAGTTCAAATTTTTGGTCAACATCTCTTTTTGAAGCCACAAACATCATTTGATCAATGCTTGATCATGATTCTCAAAGCTTGGCTCAAAAATCATCAAGATGCAAAAGTTTCCATATTTGGACAGTTGAAAAAGTCAACTGTAAATTGACCAGGGCATAACTTTCACATGGATTATCAGAAAAATTCCATCCAAAGCTCATTTTGAAGACAAAGACATTTCCTACAACTCCTATTCATACTTCAAGTCCAAGAAATGCTCTCACAAAAAGTTATCAATTTCAACATTATAGGTCATTTTCAAAAGTCAACAAAAAGGGACTTTAAGTCAAAGGCCATAACTTGAGATTGGTAAATCAAAATGACATGGAACAAAAGACATTGGTTATAGGACTCAAAGACCTTTCCAAAATGTCCACGAACATGAGCAAAGCCTAAAAATTGAGCAAGTTATGCCTTGTGGAAGTTGGGAAAGTTTTGGATATTTTGAAAAGTCAACATTGATTCAAATAACCTAAAAATGCTAATGGGCCTCTTTTTCTTCCACAATTCATCATCCAAGGCATGTGCACGACCATGTGGCCCAAAGGGAAGTTTTTATCATTTTTTATTTATTTATTTGGATTTTTAATCATTAATAATTCATTTAATTAAAATAAATAGGTAAAAAATACTAAACCTAACTTTTTGAATCTTTTTGTGCATAAAATAATCTCAAGATTTTGTGTATAATCAGATTTGGAAAGTATCTTGGTGATTGAACATGATTTGGACTAAGTTTGCATGAAAAAGATTGAAAGAATAATGCCATAAAAATCAAATATTGATTCATCAATTCAAGGATTCTTTGATCAATTTTCTTAACCTAAATCATCCACACATAAATACAAAACGCAACCCTAGTGATCATGACTCTCAGCTGCGCCATAGACAAAGAAAAAAGCTTGCACTTTTGCCTAAAATTTTTGAAACTGAAAACAAGGTTCCAAGAGGTTTCGAGCCAAAAGAACCATCTCATCACCTTCATAAGACATCAAGCAACGTGTCTGAATAGGTTTCCACATTCCTAACGCCCAGAATCGGTATAGGGGATTCAAGCTTTTTCACATTTTTTCCATAATCGTATTTTGATATTCAAGCGTTTCTATTGCATTTTTTCCATGGATTCATACTAATTGGACTATTCTGGAACTAACCATATGATTTAATTGAATTTTTATGCGCTATATGAAGAATCACCATGAATGATTTTTAGGGTTCTTCAGGTTTCAATTTGGGAACTTTCACATACTGTAAAATTGAGACTCCTGAGTACCACCATTGAAACAAGCGTGCTTGGACGATCTAGACCCAACCCTCGCGCCTAATTTATGAGGCCATATGGCCTATTCGCTATTTTCTAGAATGGTGCCTTTTGGGACGGTTCAAAACCGTTGCCAATGTTTTTTTGTGTTTCAGGAAATAAACGAAAGAGGAAGACGATGGCTCGGTGGCAGGCAGTGAGTGGTTGGTTTGAATGTTCGCGCCAGATTTCCACTAATCCTTATTTTTCTATTATATTATTTGTGCGTTATTTCAGGTACAAACGCGCATCCCTAGCTCCGTTGGTCAGGCTTGGCATTGGTATTCTCTAGGACCTGGGTTCGAGCCCCAGGTCCCCCACCCCTTTCATGTTATTTTTCTATTGACGCTTGCGTGCAATCTCAGGGCTAGGGTGTATCATACATCCTCAAATCCAGCTTGCCATCTGGTCAACAATACCAATCCAAAGGCCATCGTTGGAAGAACATCATGGACGTGAGTCAAAAGTGGTACACGCTAGCTGAAAAGTCAAAGAGGCCAAAGGACAAATGGGCCTGAATTACTGACTAAAGCCTCCCAATTTGGGGACAGATCCCCCTAGGTTTGCATTGTTCTCTTCATTATTTTGGTATTTATTTTGATTATTGTTTCTTTTATTTATTAATTTCTTTAATTTAAATACTTTCATAAAAAATATAAAAAACAATATAAAATCAAAAAAAGACAAAAATAAGTATTTTTATTTAATATTTTCATATTTTGTAAATAAAATTCATTAATTAATTTAGTTTTAAATCTAGGATTAATCTTAACATTTTTCAATAAAAACCTAAAATTTGGTAGAATTAGGGTTTCAAATCTTTTTTCATCCTTTTTTCCTTTTTACCACATTAATTATTAATTCTTCCTATTATTTTTTTTATAAATTAAAATTGCATGTAAATAATTAGGTTAATTTAGGTTTAACTTTAATACTTTCTTAATGAAAAAAAAACAATTAGAATTAGGGTTAGCATTTTAATTTCAATTAATTTCATTAAATTCTCATAAATACAAAAAAACCAAAAAAATAATAATTTCTTTTTTCTTTAATTTAATTAATTTGCTAATAATTTAATTCCGTTAAAAGGGGTCCAACGCCCTCATTTTTTTAAGTTCAATTCAATTCTCGTACTTATTTCTTTTTTTCTTTTAATTATTTATGTACCTCTCCCAAAGCCATGTAAATATTAATTTCTCGCATTTTACTTTACTTTCTTTATTTTTCTGTCAAATCGGGTTCTGGAAATTTTGGCGATGTGGACCCGCGCCTTTTGTAATAGTTTAAAACTTTACCTTTCTTGCTCTTTTAACTGTTAAATAAATGCATGCAAGAATGAATGGCCTTAAATAAAAACAAGCGTATAGATCACCAACAACATGATAAGATAAAATATCTGAATCTGACACACAAATCACACACCACCCCTAGGGTACGCCTCACTGTTGCCTTGCCTCGAAGGGTGATCGTCGAGTAGAGGATGTCTTAGTAAGTCCTCATGATCCGGGAACCTGTCATGAGGGTAGCTTCTAAGGTGTCTTCCCGTTGCTCTGGTGATCACCATGTCCCAAACCTCGAATTGACCCGAACACCTCCAACGGTGGTGCTACCTACCTCTCAATGGTGGGATGGCACTACTTTAAAGGACATTTACACAGACGAATTCCTTAGGGTAGGTAGACGACTCTAGATACTTGCTCTAAATTCAAAACAAATTCAAAAATACTTTTCACACCGACACCTTTTCAAAAAGCTTTCGAAAGCAACTTTTCAAACACTCTTGAGGACCGATACAAGAGTCGAACTGAAATTTTCAAAGAAACTTTTTAAAACCCACAGTTGAAAAGCAAACAAACCATTTTTGAAAACACAATGAGCAAGTATCTAAGAGCCCATGGATAACCATGGATAGTGAAATTCTGGCTGCAGATACTCAATGTCACGTTCAATGTTATGACACCGTATCTGACTTACTATATGACAGTAAATACAAAAACAATAAAGAACACAGTCAATTGTTTACCCAGTTCAGTGTGCAACAACACCTACTCTGGGGGCTACCAAGCCAGGGAGGAAATCCACTATAAGAGATGTTAATTCAGGAATAAACCAACCAGTTTATCTCCTTCACTTAAGACCTACCCAATGCAATTTCAATCTAAGTACAACTTAAACCTGAGTTCCCACTCACTCCCCCTCAATCACAGCAGTGATACATTAAAACAATTTGACAAATGAATTGATGAAGACACTCTTCAAAAACCATACACTTGATTAAGCTTCACAGCTTTTTAATCAAGCAACACAATCACTCTTGCTTCACAGCTTTGAGTGGTACACAACTTAACTTGACTCTGCTTCACAGCTTTAGTCAAGAAACATTCAAACACTCTTGCTTCAAAGCTTTGAGTGCTACACAACCCTTACAATTAAAAACCTATTCCAAGTCACTTATCACAATGATAATTGCTTGGAGTACAATAATTAAACCTATACAGTTTACAAATGATCTTCTGACCAAGAAGGGATTGTTTGCAAAACAGCAGCTCTGTTGAATATATAGCAGCTGCAACTTCAGTTAGGGTTTCCACAAAAACCTAGGGTTAATTCTGTTTAACCTTAAGACTAGGTCACAGGAATTAATTAACCAGGTTAGGGTTGAGCTAGGTTAACCCTCAAAAAACGCAGGAGTCTGTTATGGAAAGACTGAGTTATTTTCCTGAAAAAACTCAGAATTAACCAACCTGCATATCTGTTAGTTCAGAACAAGATGTCTTAACATCTGTTATGACATCTGAAAAACCTGTCTACTGATTTTAGGAAAATGTGATCATTTTGCAAAATGCTCAGATACACACTTATAAACATCAGTACCTGAATGACAATATTTTTCTGCAAAGGTACCTAATGAATCAGTACAAACTAAACTAGAATGTTATGACATCAGTCATGACATTCACACATACACTTGGGTTTTACTAAAAATGCAAGCCAATACCTAAACAACTACAAACTCCCCCTTTGGCAGATTTTTGGCTAAAGACCCTAAGCAATCAGAGATAGATAGCAGTAGAAATAAGTGACTGCAGAAAAATAGAATGTCTAATTGAGCAAGTACTAATTAAGTAAGTACCAAAATATTCTCCCCCTCTTTAGCCACAAATGGGCCAAAGATACATGTTTATAAAGATTATACAGTTATCCAAAACAAATAATAAGAGCAGCAGCAGAAAAAAAAACTGAACACACTTCCAAACTCTACCAGATATCAGCACCAACCAGCAACACCACCAAACAGAAACCAACCTTTAAGCATTGTCATCAGACTCAGAGGATTCAGGCTTCTTCCTTTTCTTGTGAGTAATGTCAGCATTCTTCTCTTTGTTTGATGTCTCAACATTCTTAGAGACATCTGGATTTGTTTCAGCATTTGAACTTTCTTGGTTCAGAGGAGCAGAGATGCCAGGAACTGAGAGGTTCTCGTTCAGAATTCTTGAAACAATTTTTGCTATTGCTTGATTAACATAGGCTGTCCCTTCCCTATTTGCAATTTCAAGGGGAAACTGAAGAAGAAGGATGAGATGGATTACCATAGGCAGAAGCTTGGGACTTTCCTGTATGTCTTGTTCTCAACTCTTTGACCTTGGTGGGGTTAGTTCCCACTTTTCTACGAGAAGAGATCTCCAGAACTTCAGAGTCCAGACAGGAAGAGATTGTCCTAGAATCTTGATCAGAGGAAGAGGTTGAAATAGTCGTATTGGATGATGATGGTGTTTGAGACATTCTGACAGTTTTAGAGGACCAATAGCAACTGAAGAGAGAATTCTGATTGAGAGACTGGGTTTTGATGAGGAGACGAGAGGGGCAGAAAGAAAAGGAGTGTCTATTCAACTTCTTAAAAGAATTGAAGGAAATGGGAAAAACTAATTTTAACCCAATCAAAACAAGCATAACTCCTTTAATCCTTGTTTTAAGCAAAATTAATTGCTACAATTCCTCATGTTGGCAAATACCCAACTTACCCCTCAAGTTTTCAAATTGATTTGCATCCAGTGCCTTGGTTAAAATGTCAGCCAGCTGAATCTCAGAGACAACATGTTCCAATTTAATTGTCTTCTCTTCTACAAGGTCTCTGATAAAGTGATGTCGTATGTCAATATGTTTGGTCCTACTATGCTGAATGGGATTCTTGGAAATGTTGATTGTGCTCAGATTGTCACAGTACAATGTCATAACATCTTGTGTGACATTATACTCAGTGAGCATCTGTTTCATCCAGATCATTTGAAAGCAGCTACTACCAGCTGCAATGTATTCAGCTTCAGCAGTAGAAAGAGACACACAGTTCTGTTTCTTGCTAAACCAGGAAACCAGATTATTTCCCAAGAAGAAACATCCTCCAGAGGTGCTTTTTCTATCATCAGCACTACCAGCCCAATCAGCATCACAGTAGCCAGTCAGAGCTGGTTCACATCCATGAGAATACATCAACCCATAGTTGTAAGTTCCACTCACATACTTCAAAATTCTCTTCACTTGGTTGATATGACTGACTTTGGGATCAACTTGGTATCTAGCACAAACTCCAACTGCAAAGGCAATATCAGGTCTGCTGGCAGTTAAGTACAACAAGCTTCCTATCATGCTTCTGTACAGAATTTGATCCACCTTAACCCCACTTGAATCTTTGGAAAGCTTTAGATGAGTAGGAGCAGGAGTCCTTTTGTGACTTGCATTCTCCATACCAAACTTCTTTACAATGTTCTTAGCATACTTGCTTTGAGATAAGAAGATTGAGTCCTCCATCTGTGAGACTTGCAGTCCAAGAAAATAAGTTAGTTCTCCCATGAGACTCATTTCGAATTCAGCCTGCATCTGGTCAGCAAAGTGTTTAACCATATGTTCTGACATTCCTCCAAACACTATGTCATCAACATATATTTGGGCAACCATCAACTTCCCTCCTTCAGTTTTGACAAAGAGAGTTTTGTCCAAACCTCCTTTTCTGTAGCCTTTGTCTGAGAGAAACTTTGTTAACCTGTCATACCATGCTCTAGGAGCTTGTTTCAGGCCATATAGAGCTTTTCTCAATTTGTAGACATGATCAGGGTGGGTTGGATCCACAAAGCCTTTAGGTTGTTCCACATAAGCTTCCTCATTTAAGTACCCATTTAGAAAGGCACTTTTCACATCCATCTGAAATAATTTGAACTTCAGAAGACAAGCAATTGACAATAGGAGTCTGATTGATTCCAGCCTGGCTACAGGTGCAAAGGTTTCATCAAAATCAACCCCTTCAACCTGGGTGTATCCTTGAGCAACAAGTCTTGCCTTATTTCTGGTGACAACTCCTTCAGCATCTAACTTGTTCTTGAATATCCATTTTGTCCCAATGATGTTAGTTCCTTCAGGTCTAGGAACCAGTTCCCAAACTTCATGTTGCTTGAATTGGTTCAGTTCATCTTGCATTGCACCAATCCAGTATTCATCAGTTAAAGCTTCCTTGACATTTCTTGGTTCCATTTTGGACACAAAACAAGAGTTTGAGATGATTTCTCTAGATCTTGTGATGACTCCACTGTTGGGATCTCCTATGATGAGCTCTTTTGGATGATCCTTCTGAATTCTGATGGAAGGGATCTTGCTAGCTTCCTTTGATTCAGATTCTGTTGTGGTGGAGTTGGGTAGGTCATTATGTTGGGTTGAAGTCTCAAAGAATGTCTCAACAGTACAAGGAACATCTATTTCTTCATGATAGTCATCAATTATAACATTTATTGATTCCATCATGGTTTTGGTTCTGGAGTTGAATACTCTATAAGCTCTGCTGTTTGAGGAGTATCCTAGAAATATGCCTTCATCACTTTTAGGGTCCAGTTTTCTTCTTTGTTCACGATCAGCTAGAATATAGCATTTGCTGCCAAACACATGGAAGTACTTCACAGTTGGTTTTCTTCCTTTCTAGAGTTCATATATGGTGGATGAGGTTCCCTTCCTCAAGGTGACCCTGTTATGAACATAGCAGGCTGTATTCATAGCTTCAGCCCAAAAATACATAGGAAGTCTTTTGGCATGTAACATTGCTCTGGCAGATTCCTGTATGGTCCTGTTTTTTCTTTCCACAACTCCATTTTGCTGAGGTGTTATAGGAGAAGAAAACTCATGACTAATTCCCTCTGAAGAACAGAAATCATCAAATTTGCTGTTTTCAAATTCCTTGCCATGATCACTTCTGATTCTGACAATACACCCTTCCTTTTCTCTTTGAATTCTTTTGCACAGTTCTTTAAAAACTTCAAATACATCAGATTTTTCCCTGATGAAATTAATCCAGGTGAATCTGGAAAAATCATCCACAACCACATAGGTATATCTTTTTCCACCAAGACTCTCTACTTGCATTGGTCCCATCAGATCCATATGAAGAAGTTCTAGAACCTTAGAGGTGGTCAGATGTCTTGACTTTGGATGTGACATCCTAGTCTGCTTACCAACCTGACATTCACCACAAACTCTTTCTTCATCAATTTGCAGTCTTGGAATCCCTCTGACTGCCTCCAAGGAGATAATCCCCTTCATACCTCTTAGATGAAGATGGCCAAGTTTTTGGTGCCATAGTTTCACCTCTTTTTCTTCTTTTGCAATGGAACACACAGATGAGAAATTAGTGTTCTCAGGCTCCCACAAGTAACAGTTGTCTTTGGATCTGACTCCTTTCATTACTATCTCTTGTTTGTCATTGATTACAAGACATTCAGATTTTGAGAAATTGACCTTGAATCCTAGATCACACAATTGACTGATACTAATGAGATTAGCAGTCAGCCCTTTTACCAGCAGTACTTCATTCAGACTTGGAACTCCAGGGCAGTCCAAATCACCAACTCCTTTGATTTCACCTTTAGCACCATCTCCAAAGGTCACAAAGCTGGTGGTGTGAGGCTTAACATTATTGAGGAGGTACTTGATTCCAGTCATGTGTCTAGAACATCCACTGTCAAAGTACCAGTCTTCCTTTGCAGAAACCCTCAGGGAAGTGTGGGCTATCAGGGCAGTAGCCTTTTTCTTCCATTTAGGAGCATGTGGTACCTTTTTAGACTTAGGTTTGACACCTGAGTTCTGATTAGGGTATCCATACAATCTGAAGCAGAAGGGCTTTATGTGGCCATATCTCCCACAATGATGACATCTCCATCTTTGGTACCTTTTCTTCATATGTCTCTGTTCCTGATGTTGAGAGTTGTGTTGAGACATCTGTTTTGACATTTGCTTATCAGTACCAGATTTCTTTGCTTCCATAAATCCTAGTCCAGATTTATTTCCCACATTTTGTCCAACCTGGAGGATCTCTTCCAATTTGTCTGTTCCATTTGTCAGCATCTTGACAGATTTAGTCATTTGATTCAGTTGTGAGTTCAGCAATTGAACTTCTCCTTCTAGATGACTTATAGTTTCAAGGTTTGCCCTTTTTTCAGCCTCCAGCTTTTTGATGAGTTTTGATTGTTTCTCATTCTGCACACAGACTTCAGTACTTCTGATACACAATTTCTTGTAAGTATCAGCCAGTTCTTCAAAAGTCACCTCTTCATCACTGATGTCACTTTCAGAGGTACAAATACCAGTTAAAGCAGTAACTAGTTTGGCAGATTCTTCTTCAGAGTTACTTTCTGAATCACAGTCAGACCAAGTAACTGTCATTCCTTTCTTTTGTTTCTTAAGAAAGGTAGGACATTCAGCTCGAATATGCCCATATCCTTCACAACCATGGCATTGAATTCCTCTGCCTTGATTTCCCTTCTCTTCTGACCTTGGTCTTCTGCTGGAACTGTCAATGTCAGAGGAAATGTTATGAACATTAGACCTTGACTTTGGATCTATTCTTTTGATGAGTTTGTTGAACTGTCTTCCAAGCATGGCTATAGCTTCTGAAAAATTTTCTTCAACATCAGTGTTGGACACAAGTGCTATGCTCTTGTTCTTCTTGTCACCATTATCAGTGATCCCCATCTCAAAAGTCTGAAGAGACCCAATAAGTTCATCTACTTTCAACTTGCTGATGTCCTGGGCTTCCTCTATGGCAGTTACTTTCATTGCAAATCTTTTAGGCAAGGATCTGAGAATCTTCCTCACCAGTTTTTCTTCTGACATCTTTTCTCCCAGTGCTCCTGAGGTGTTGGCAATCTCCAAGATGTTCATGTGAAACTCATGAATGGTTTCATCTTCCATCATTTTTAGATTCTCAAACTTGGTAGTCAACATCTGAAGCCTTGACATTTTTACTTTGGAAGTGCCCTCATGAGTAGTTTTGAGAGTGTCCCAAACTTCCTTGGCCAGTTCATATTGATGTACTAGTCTGAAAATGTTTCTATCAATTCCATTGAACAAGGCATTTAAAGCTTTGGAATTTCCCAGAGCTAACTCATCTTCTTCTTTACTCTAATCTTCCTCAAGCTTCAGACTGATTGTCCCATCTTTCTCAGTTATGGTGGGATGGATCCATCCTTTGTAAGCAACTCTCCAAGCCTTTTTGTCCAGAGATTTTAGGAAGGCAATCATACGAGGTTTCCAGTAGTCATAATTAGTTCCATCCAGAATGGGTGGTCTATTTCCAAAAACTCCTTCTTTGTCCATAGTGCCAGAAAGTGATATCCCTAGATCTCACCTAGTAATACAGGCAGGGTGCCTGCTCTGATGCCAATTGAAATTCTGGCTGCAGATACTCAATGTCACGTTCAATTTTATGACACCGTATCTGACTTACTATATGACAGTAAATACAAAAACAATAAAGAACACAGTCAATTGTTTACCCAGTTCAGTGTGCAACAACACCTACTCTGGGGGCTACCAAGCCAGGGAGGAAATCCACTATAAGAGATGTTAATTCAGGAATAAACCAACCAGTTTATCTCCTTCACTTAAGACCTACCCAATGCAATTTCAATCTAAGTACAACTTAAACCTGAGTTCCCACTCACTCCCCCTCAATCACAGCAATGATACATTAAAACAATTTGACTAATGAATTGATGAAGACACTCTTCAAAAACCATACACTTGATTAAGCTTCACAACTTTTTAATCAAGCAACACAATCACTCTTGCTTCACAGCTTTGAGTGGTACACAACTTAACTTGACTCTGCTTCAAAGCTTTAGTCAAGAAACATTCAAACACTCTTGATTCAAAGCTTTGAGTGCTACACAACCCTTACAATTAAAAACCTATTCCAAGTCACTTATCACAATGATAATTGCTTGGAGTACAATAATTAAACCTATACAGTTTACAAATGATCTTCTGACCAAGAAGGGATTGTTTACAAAATAGCAGCTCTGTTGAATATATAGCAGCTGCAAATTCAGTTAGGGTTTCCACAAAAACCTAGGGTTAATTCCGTTTGACCTTAAGACTAGGTCACAGGAATTAATTAACCAGGTTAGGGTTGAGCTAGGTTAACCCTCAGAAAACGCAGGAGTCTGTTCTGGAAAGACTGAGTTATTTTCCTGAAAAAACTCAATTAACCAACCTACATATCTGTTAGTTCAGAACAGGATGTCTTAACATCTGTTATGACATCTGAAAAACCTGTCTACTGATTTTAGGAAAATGTGATCTTTTTGCAAAATGCTCAGATACACACTTATAAACATCAGTACCTGAATGACAATATTTTTCTGTAAAGGTACCTAATGAATCAGTACAAACTAAACTAGAATGTTATGACATCAGTCATGACATTCACACATACACTTGGGTTTTACCAAAAATGCAAGCCAATACCTAAACAACTACAGATAGAAAGGGTGCTAACACCTTCCCTTTCTATAATCTACCTCCCGAACCGAGAGAAATCTCTTTAAGGAATTTTTCTGTGCTTTTGTCCTTTCCATTTGGAGAAAATAAAAGATGGTGGCGACTCTTGCTTCCGTGACATTTCGCGAACCAGCGTTAAACAGTCAGTTCCAGATCCACCGATCACAGAACTGGCGACTCTGCTGGGGACAAACTTAAAGTGAGGTGTACCTTAGGACTAAGATCACTGTGTTTTCAATTTCTTTCCTTGCTTGCTTTATTATTGTGGGTTGCTTGGGAGTTCTATAGGTCCTAACCCGGATCTGGGGATACCTTCTTAGAAAGTAGCAACAAGGCTGTGAGGGAACTGTGTGGGGTATGCCGACATGGTTGAAACAGTCTGCTACGTTGATGTGGCACTTTGGTGTGTACCGGTAACCCTTGAGTTCAGTCAAGGAGAGTACGGGGCCTCCGCGTGGTGTCGTGAAGCATCAACAGACCTTAGGAACCTTAATTGAACTATCTTGGCCTCTTTAGGGTAGTGAGATAACTGACTTTGGTGCAGTGTGAGGTTGGTTGATACTCGATACTACGCTCAATTGAGGGTTGCTTTCCTGGAATATTTTGGTCGCCAGTTCAATGGCTAAATCGAAACGATGAACAATGAAAGCAATCCCGTGATATTGGGACCCTTAGAACCCGGTTACTTCTAATAGGACAGGTTGAGCCCACCAACTATAAGAGGGTACTACCCAGACCCCATGCTGGCCTTAAACCCTAAGGGCTTGTCTTGTGTGCCTTGTTTGCCTTACATGTTTGTCTTTGTAAATATCTGTGGTGTGTTTAATCATAGCATCATGACATCATCCAGCATCATATGCATTGACTAACCATTTCAGGGGTTCGAATCTTCATCTTTGTTCTTGTTTTGTAGGACATGGAAACTGTTCGTAGAAAGACAATTCAAATCAATCTTGTAAGGATCCCTCCTCAGCTTAAGGAACTTATATCCAGGATTCCCGAGAACTCTTCATTCAGTGAAAGACATGGAAGACTCATCAGCTTGGTCAACACCAACATTGAGGAAGATATGATAAAGGTCCTATTCCAGTTCTTTGACCCTCTGAATCACTGTTTCACATTCTTGGACTATCAGCTGGTACCTACATTGGAGGAGTTCTCCCGGCTCCTGAAGATCCCTATCCTTGATCAACTACCCTACAACGGTACGGAAAAGGAACCCAAGCTTGAAGAAATTGCTAAAGCCTTGCACCTACAGTCATCTGACCTCAAGGGACATTGGGAAGTTAGAAGTGGTATCAAAGGGTTCTTAGCCAGGTTTCTGTTTGAAAAGGCCCATGAATGTTGGAACTCCCTTGACTTACAAGCTTTTGAAGAAGTCGTGGCCCTCCTTGTTTATGGTTTGGTGTTGTTCCCTAACCCAGATCAGCTTATAGATATCAGTTATGTCCAGATCTTTATGTCCAGGAATCCTATACCTACGTTGCTGGGGGACATCCTTCACTCATGTTACACTCGAACCATGAGAAAAAGAGGTGTCCTTATGTGTTGCACTCCTCTCCTGGGAAGGTGGTTTATTTCGCACCTTCCACAATCAGTTTTGAAGAATGAGCGGGGTTTGAGATGGTCACAACGGTTGATGACTCTTACACATGCAGATATACATTGGTGCCCTAGGTCCAGAGAGGACGTCACTATCATTGATCGTTGCGGAGAGTACCCTAATGTTCCTTTACTTGGAATCAGAGGAGGTATTACTTACAACCCATGCCTGGCTTGGAGACAGTTTGGTTATGCTCGGAGGGATGGTCCCCATGACATGTTAATTCCTGACATAGTTTTTGACTTCGACAACGATACTCAAGGACTTCGCCAGAGATTTATCAGAGCCTGGAGGATGCCAAGCAGGATAGACAGTAAGACACTGGGGCACAGGAACTCCATCCCGTTTGAACCTTATCTCAAGTGGGTACAAGCCCGCTCCCAGAAGTTAGTAATGCCTTATCCTCATATGCTCCCTGTGATCAAAGAGCCAGTCTTGGAAGGAGAAGTGTCCTACACCATTCAGCATCCTGATATGCCCACATCCTGGGAAGAGATACAGAAGAGCTGGATCCAGCTTAAGGAAGAACGGAATTCTCTTGAGACCAGTCTACATGCTAGTGAAAAGAAGGTCTTGGAACTCACCCGCCTATTGCATGAGGAGAGGAACCTCAACACCTACATAGCTCCGAAGAGGATGCGTAGTGTCTTTTGGGATTGATTTGCTTTTGTATTATTTTGCCCATGAGGCTTTGATGTACTAAACAATTATTTCCTTAATGATAACGTGTGTTCCTTTTGGTCTACAACAAATTTGAACTTTCGAACCCTTGAATGCATTGCATAAACACATATCATTCATCATGTGCATAGCAGGTTTTCCCCTTTTCAGGTTGCTTACAGTTCTTCGCTGTTTATTTCAGCATCATGAATCCTGACTCATCATCAACTGAGATGTCCATCAAAGCTCTTCAGGCGCAGAATGCGCAATTTCAGGAACTAATCATGGGTTTGGCTAAGGGCCAAGAAGAGCTGAAGGCTCTGCTCCTGAAGAAGGAAAAGAAGAAGAAGAGGAGAACTGTCCTTTTTAACTCGGGCCGAAGGTTTGGCAATACTCTGCAAAATGAAGAGGCTGGTTCTTCTATTGGCAAGGGCACTCCTCAAGCGGAAAAAGGTCCTAGTCCGGTAGTCTCTGATAACGAGACTGATTTTGATGAAGAGCAGTATCCTCCTGCAGAAGACCGTTACAAGCAGTTGGAGGACAGGTTGAATGCTATGGAGATACAACAGGTACCTGGGCTGGATTTCGGAGATTTGGGTTTGTCTACCGGTGTGATTATTCCTCGTAAGTTCAAAGCACCATCTTTCACTAAGTACGACGGGGCATCTTGTCCCAAGCTACATCTCAGGTCCTATGTTTGGAAAATTCAACCGTACTCAGTGGACAAGAATTTGTGGATCCACTTCTTCCAGGAGAGTCTTTCAGGGACTCATCTCGAATGGTTCTATCAGCTGGATGGGACCAAGGTTCGTAACTGGGAGGAGTTGGCTACTGCTTTCTATAAGCAGTATCAATATAATGCCGACCTTGTGTAACACCCTCTAAAAACCCCGAATAAATTTTCGCGAATAATTAAAATTATAATTTCAGAGTACATGTATCAACGAGGATGTCACAATTCTCTTTTAATAAAACAAGTTCCTGTCATGCAAAATCATAGTAGTAACTCATACATGTTTACACAGCGGAATAATTTAATTAATAAAACCAATGTTATAATATTTTTAAATCATCAGGGATTAACACCTGGAAAATATCAACATCATATTATAACAAACGTGAATAAATAAACGAGTCTGACTAAAACAGCTCGACAAACAACCGTTCCCGGAGTTACAACTACCAGAGCATGACCCGGACAATACTACAACGGAATTAAACTAAAAACGACAAGCCTTCGCCAAGCACCTGAACGAAGCTCCTCAATCTGAAATATTCAACAGTAAGGGGTGAGCATCTCAACTATACATTTGATTATACGTTCACAACAATCAATTCAGGAAACCATAAGCATCACCCAACAATTAGCATGTTTTATAGATTACAAACCTTTACAACTTACATATTCATCATATCTTACTTTTCATTCTTACAGTTAACATTAAACATCGTTAACATTGTAGTAACAATACATGCATACAATCAATCAAATACAACATTGGAAAAATCATCCATTCATGTCATATTCAATGTTATGCAACACACCCATGCATGTGGTACCACTTTACCGCCCCATTAAATCTCGGGTCACGGATAACTCACCGTTCCATTATATCGCGGACACGGCTACCACCTCAACGTTCCATTAAATCGCGGACACGTATATTGGCCACCATGTTAATTCCACACAATGGGAATTAACAAATGCAACATGATATGTAAAGTATGTAACACTCAGCATACTATTAACATAAATCGACATATCATGCAACATCAACAATATCAAACATAACATGATATGAATAGCATGTAATCACTCAGCATACTATTAAACATCGATCATATCAAGTTATATCATAATTCATGCTTGATAACATCATCTAAAAGCATGACAATAAGATCCACATAGTGTTGGTATCATAACATACAATCGTTATTCGATACACACATCAATCAACACTAGGAAATCAATAAACACATATTCAAAACATGTCAAACACTGCACATCAAAACCGGATCAATCCGTACTTAACAGCGTGCACAGAAAACATAGTTTAAAAACCAACACAGGAGGTTTAACACGGGTGCCCGTGTAAAACAACACTGCCCGTGTGGAAATGTGTCCAGAAAACACGTTTTTTTGACAAAACAGGGGATCAACACGGGTGCCCGTGTAAATCAACACGGCCCGTGTTGAAATGTGCCTGGAAACACATTTTTCCTGCCAACACAGTGAATCAACACGGGCGCCTGTGTTAATCAACACGCCCGTGTTGAATTATGGCCAGAAAACACATTTTCATCAGCATTACAGTGAATCAACACGGGTGCCCGCGTAAATCAACGCGCCCGTGTTGATGAGTGCGAACCCAATTTTTCTGTTTTTGCAGCAGCTCATATACCCATATTTTTGCACGAAAATACCTCTCTACGGCGGTGCAATATAGTACAAAGACATCCAATCCATCATAGGAACCTAAACTCCCTAATTGATTCATAAAATTGGGAACCTAAACCTTTTCTAACAAAGTTCAATCCTAAGGGTATCGATCCCTAATAACATCTAATAATTGGGGTTTCTCCCTACGAATACCCAAATCAACCGTATATAAACCCATAAGCAAAAGTAAATTGAGTATTAGCCCCCCTTACCTTATCAAATTGCAGCTTGAGTTCTTGAGCGATGTTCTTCGTTCTTCTCACCTTCAGAGCTCTATTTCCCCAAATTTCCAAAACTCTGTGTTATCGTGAATAATGAGAAAACTAGCTTAAGTTCCAAAACATATCTTTATTTCTCTTGCACCCCCACTCTTCACTAACAACATCCAAGCCCAATACTTAAAAGAAACCCATATTTCCTATTTCTTTTATTTTCTTCCAATATTCCAAAATAAATAATTCTTTTTTATTTTATTAATTCAAATAAAATAATTTTCCAATTAAATAAATCAAATAATTGAAACTGGGGTGTTACACCTTGCCCCTACACGTACCCAACTCCAGGGTATGTCGTTAGGTTCAAGTGAAGGTTTTAAAGAGTACGCTCAGAAGTGGAGGGATCTGGCTGGCAGAGTGCAGCCTTCGTTGACTGATCGGGAGTTGGTGGACATGTTCTTGGGGACCCTATCTGGGCCATTTTTCAACCATCTTATCGGTAACTCGTCTGCAGGGTTTACTAATCTTATTCTGACTGGAGAGAGAATTGAGGCTGGGTTGAAGTCTGGTAAGATTCCAAAGGGTGCATCTACAAGTTCAGAGAAGAAACCCTTAAAAAAAGAGGCCAGTGCGGTGTATGGGCCTAGAAGGCAAGACAAACCAGAGCGCCTCCAATCTGTCAACGCGTTGGTGATTGCAAAGCCCGTCGCCGCTCCTCGGCAAGCTAACCAACCAAGGGCTGAGAGACCCAGAAGGGAATTCACCCGTTTGAGTATGACCTTGTCGCATATCTTACCACAGTTGCTATCCACCAATCTAGTGACTGTCAGAGAGGCTCCGAAGATTACAAATACTACATGTCCTAAGTACAACCCAAATGCCCGCTGTGCTTATCACTCCAATAGCCCGGGGAATTCCACTGATGACTGTTGGGCTTTAAGGAACAAGCTGCAGGACCTTATTGATGCGAAGGAGGTACAGTTTGAGGCATCTGAGAATCCTAATATGGTGACAGCTCCCCTGCCTGCTCATGGAGTAAATGCTATTGGGGACGAGGATGAAGTGGATGAAGCTGAGTTTGATAGCTGGATTTACCCGGCAACCGACAGTGGACCTAACAATTGGAGTGCCAAAGACAATCTACCTGTTTCTCTTGTTACTGAGTAATGAATTCCTATGTTTTTGTTATTTGTAATAAACAATAAAGAAAACTTTATGGCCCGGTGTCTTACCTGGGGCACCGTTGGCTTCATTTGTGAGGGCATATAAATTGTCATTTCATATATCATAAATGAAAATCTGGGACGTTTTCTCGCATTTCAAATCTTATGCTCCTTTTCTGTCTTTCCTTCCTTTATATATTTCAAAAACAGCTGTATTTACACACACACTCACTAATACAGGTTTCAATCCACTCTGGATCTCACTGGTAACGACTCTGCTACTGCCAGTTATGACTTCGAAAATCCGATCAACTTAGCCGAAGACGAAGGTGAAGATGATTGTGAAGTGCCTGGCGAGCTTGCAAGACTGTTACTTCAGGAAGAGAGGGCAATTCAACCACATGAAGAGCCAGTGGAAATAATAAACTTGGGTACTGAGGCAGACAGGAAAGAGGTAAAGATTGGTGCCAACCTAGAGCTCAGCGTGAAGCAACGGTTGACTAAGATGCTACATGATTATATGGAGATCTTTGCCTGGTCCTATGAAGACATGCCCGGGTTGGACACCGATATTGTGGTCCATCACTTGCCTACTAAGGAAGACTGCCCTCCGGTCAAGCAAAAGGTCCGTCGGATGCGTCCAGAGATGTCTGAGAAGATCAAGGCCGAGGTTATGAAACAGTTTGATGCTGGGTTCCTTGCAGTGACCTCTTACCCCCAGTGGGTTGCTAATGTGGTGCCAGTACCAAAGAAAGACGGTAAGGTCAGAATGTGTGTTGATTACAGGGATCTGAACAGGGCCAGCCCCAAGGATGACTTCCCTCTACCTCACATTGATGTCCTTGTTGATAATACAGCTCAGCATAAGGTGTTCTCTTTCATGGATGGTTTTTCAGGTTACAATCAGATCAAGATGGCACCTGAAGACATGGAAAAGACTACATTTGTTACTCAGTGGGGCACCTTCTGCTACAAGGTCATGCCATTCGGGTTGAAAAATGCTGGGGCAACCTACCAACGTGCCATGGTTGCCTTATTTCATGATATGATCCACCATGAGATTGAAGTGTATGTCGACGACATGATCGCAAGGTCCCAGACTGAGGAAGAGCACCTAGATCATCTGCAGAAATTGTTTGACCGGTTGAAATTATATAAACTAAGATTGAACCCGGACAAGTGTACCTTCGGGGTAAGATCTGGAAGGTTGCTGGGCTTCGTTGTAAGTGATAAGGGTATTCAAGTGGACCCTGCCAAGGTTAAAGCTATTCAAGAGATGCCAATTCCTAAGACAGAGAAGGAAGTCAGAGGCTTTTTAGGACGCCTGAATTACATTGCTCGGTTCATCTCACACCTAACTGCTACTTGTGAACCAATCTTCAAGCTGCTGAAGAAAGATCAGGTAGTACGTTGGAACGATGAATGTCAGGCTGCTTTTGACAGAATCAAAGAGTATCTCCAAGAACCACCCATTCTTATGCCACCGGTTGAAGGGAGACCTCTGATACTATACCTGACAGTACTTGACAACTCAATGGGGTGCGTGCTGGGGCAGCATGACGAGTCTGGCCGAAAAGAGATTGCCATTTATTACCTTAGCAAAAAGTTTACCGACTGTGAGACCCGATACTCACTGCTTGAGAAAACTTGCTGCGCTTTGGTATGGGCTGCTCGCCGGCTGAGACAGTATATGCTGACTCACACTACCTTGTTGATCTCAAAGAGGGATCCTATAAAGTACATATTTGAAAAGCCTGCTCTGTCTGGGAGAATAGCAAGATGGCAAATGATCTTGACAGAATACGACATTCAGTACACAACCCAGAAAGCCATCAAAGGAAGTGTATTGGCAGACCACTTGGCACATCAGGCCGTAGATGACTATCAGTCAATGAACTTCGAGTTTCCGGATGAAAGCATCATGATAGTGACTGATTGTGAAGTACCTGGACCGGATGAAGGACCTGAGGAAGGATCCCGATGGTCTATGCACTTTGACGGAGCCTCCAATGCTTTGGGTAATGGCATTGGCGCCATAATCATATCTCCTCAAGGCACTCATACTCCACTCACTGCCCGACTATGTTTCAACTGTACCAACAACATGGCGGAGTACGAGGCGTGCATCATGGGTCTTCAAGCTGCGATCGACTTAAGGATCAAGTTTCTGAGTGTCTTCGGAGATTCCGCTCTCGTGATCAATCAGATCAAAGGAGAGTGGGATACGAAACATCTGAATCTTATTCCTTAAAGAGAATGTGTGTTGACCTTGATCCCCCACTTCACGAAGATAACCTTTGAACACTTTCCGAGAGAGGAGAATCAGCTGGCGGACGCGTTAGCTACAATGTCTTCTATGTTCAAGGTCAAATGGGATAATGAGGCTTCCCGGATCATCATCTGGAAACTGGACGAACCGGCATACTGTTGCGATCTCGAGACTGAATTGGTGACTGAGAAGCCTTGGTACCATGAGGTGAAGAGATATCTGGAAACTCAGGAATACCCTGAGGGTGCCTCTGTCAATGATAAGAAATTCCTGAGAAGGTTCGCAGCGAAGTTCTTCCTTAGCAACGGCACCCTGTACAAGCGAAACCATGATTCGACCTTACTGTGTTGTGTGGATAAGACTGAAGCGGAAAGAATCATGGAAGAGCTACATGAAGGGACCTTTGGTACACATTCCAGTGGACACACTATGGCTAAAAAGATCCTTCGGGAAGGGTATTTCTGGTCCACAATGGAAGCTGACTGCTACCAACATTCCAGGACATGCCATAAGTGCCAGATTTATGCAGACAAGGTGCATGTTCCTCCAGTTCCTCTGAATGTTTTGACTGCGCCTTGGCCGTTTGCAATGTGGGGCATAGACATGATCGGTGAGATTAAACCTACGGCATCTAATGGGCATCGCTTCATCCTAGTGGCGATTGATTATTTTACAAAGTGGGTTGAAGCAGCTTCCTACGCTACGGTAACCAAGACTGTTGTGGCACGGTTCATTCGGCATAATCTGATCTGTCGGTACAGCGTCCCAGAGAGGATCATTACAGACAACGGTACCAATCTGAATAATAAGATGATCACTGAGCTCTGCGAGCAGTTCAAAATACAACACCACAATTCTTCTCCTTACAGGCCGAAGATGAATGGGGCTGTAGAAGCAGCGAATAAGAACATCAAGAAAATCGTGCAGAAGATGATAGTGACTTATAAAGATTGGCACGAGATGTTACCGTTCGCTCTCCACGGGTACCGTACCTCAGCTAGGACGTCAACCGGGGCAACTCCTTTCTCTTTGGTTTATGGTATGGAGGCAGTCTTACCGATCGAAGTGCAAATACCCTCTCTCCGGATAATGAAGGATGCAGATCTAAGTGAAGATGATTGGATCCAGACACGACTTGATCAGCTAAACTTAATTGATGAAAAGAGACTTGCTGCTATCTGTCATGGTCAGACGTATCAGAAACGGATGATTAAGGCATTTAACAAAAAGGTCAGACCACAGGAATATCAAGTTGGGGATCTGGTAATCAAGCGAATCATCATTCCTCAGAGTGATCCAAGGGGCAAATGGACCCCTACGTACGAAGGGCCATTTGTGGTTAAACATGTGTTCTCAGGAGGAGCCATGATTCTAACCAATATGGATGGTGACGACCTTCCTCACCCCGCCAATGCAGACATAGTAAAAAGATACTACGCATGAAAAAAGACCCGCTAGGCTGACATGCCTAGGCAAAAATTAGGGCTTCCCGGAGAACCAAAAGGGTTCGAGCAAAATGAAGGGATGAAATGAAAAAATCTGTACACCCGGCAAGTCGAAAACCTGAAAAGGCGGCTTGGGCAAAAATGGGTATCCCGGTGGACTGAAAACCCGAAAGGGCGGTCCAGGCAAAAGTTAGGGATAAAGCGTAATACTATGTCTCATTGGATCACTTTGCATCCAGAATCCGGTATCTACATCAAGTTCAGACGGCATCGATCAGTCAGCTTCATCTTTAACCAAGGTCATCAAGTGATGAGACGCTCGGAGTTATAAAGGTAATAGCAGAGTTGAAACCCAGTGGGATCATTCATTTCACACAGCTGTTTTATTTTCTCTTGTACAAAATCTGTATAAACTCTTTTGCTCAGCGGCGTTCTCTTACTAGGGCGTCAGCCGCTTGTACATAAAACGCCTATTTTACAGGCAAATTCAAAATAAATACAAATACACTTTTCAGTTAAAATTGCCAATTGTTTTTCCTTTTTCTGTTTTGTTTTGCGAAGAACGTCTAAGGTTCAATTTGTGATATATGCATTGACAATAATTTGCTAACTCATGAATATTTGCGTACGAAACGAAGGATTAATTACAAGTAACATTAGAAACAGGGGCAGTAAAGAGTAGTCTAAGCGATCTAATTATTCTATCCTCCAAGGTACCAAGGTAGGTTCAGCTGAAGAACATAACCAGATATCCTAATTCCCCAGAGTGAGCCAGCAGGTCAATACACTCTCCCCGAGCAAAGTTACAGCCAAACTTAAGGAGTTGGATATCCTCCAGCAGATCTCAACATTCCCCAGCAGCATCTATATTCTTAACAAGCATCCCCGGCAGTCTTGACCTAAAGATTGTTTCCCGGCGGTCTATCAAACATTCAATGGAGTCACTTCCCCGATACAGTTCAAACTTCCCCAAGAGAGTCCAATCCAGTTCCCCAGGAAATTTGGAATTCATCTCCCCAAGCAGTAAGCTTATCCCCAGTAGATTCTGGAAGCTTATCCTCGCAGAGCACGGACGCGTCCCCCGGCTTTATTCAAAGAGTTATTTTCCTTACCAGGATATAACTGGGTTATCCTCAGCCAAAAGCCACGGAAAGAGCGTCCTCAACGAAGTCCTCTTATCCCCAACGAAGTTTATTAACACTTCCAACACAACAAGGGTATCCCCAGCAAGTTATTATCAACAGCTCAGCAAAGTACCACTCTCCCCATAGAGTGTTGCTTCCCAGCAAGATCGTTAGAATACTTCTCTCCCCGCAGAGTAATCCATTCGCCAAGTTTATTCCCCAACGGAGTCATCTTCTCCTACCGGTATTCTTGCAACTATTATCCCCAGCGGAAGCAAAGATCTATTCTTCAAACATTAGCCCAGGAGTTAACTTCCCGGCATCCGTCAAGGATTTACTTTCCTAAGACGAAAACATACACATCACATCTTCATACATTATAGCATGCATGTACGCATCATGAACATACAATCTCACTTATTCTGAGAGCATCCCGCATGTCATACAACATGACATCGCATACAACTAACGCTTGTCTTTTCAGGACAAAGGTCAGTACAAAAATGATTATTATCAATGGTCGCAACTAAAGATCCGATTCCTGTATCTTGCCAGGGTGTGTCTGAAGAGTTCGAGGATCCGATGCCTGAATCTTGCCAGGGTGTATCCGTTGAAGACTAACATTACCAGATCCGATTCCTGTATCTTGCCAGGGTGTGTCTGAAGAGTTCGAGGATCCGATGCCTGAATCTTGCCAGGGTGTATCCGTTGAAGACTAACATTACCAGATCCGATTCTTGTATCTTGCCAGGGTGTGTCTGAAGAGTTCGAGGATCCGATGCCTGAATCCTGCCAGGGTGTATCCGTTGAAGACTAACATTACCAGATCCGATTCCTGTATCTTGCCAGGGTGTGTCTGAAGAGTTCGAGGATCCGATGCCTGAATCCTGCCAGGGTGTATCCGTTGAAGACTAACATTACCAGATCTGATTCCTGTATCTTGCCAGGGTATGTCTGAAGAGTTCGAGGATCCGATGCCTGAATCTTGCCAGGGTGTATCCGTTGAAGACTAACATTACCAGATCCGATTCTTGTATCTTGCCAGGGTGTGTCTGAAGAGTTCGAGGATCCGATGCCTGAATCTTGCCAGGGTGTATCCGTTGAAGACTAACATTACCAGATCCGATTCCTGTATCTTGCCAGGGTGTGTCTGAAGAGTTTAAGGATCCGATGCCTGAATCTTGCCAGGGTGTATCCGTTGAAGACTAACATTACCAGATCCGATTCCTGTATCTTTCCAGGGTGTGTCTGAAGAGTTCGAGGATCCGATGCCTGAATCTTGCCAGAGTGTATCCGTTGAAGACTAACATTACCAGATCCGATTCCTGTATCTTGCCAGGGTGTGTCTGAAGAGTTCGAGGATCCGATGCCTGAATCTTGCCAGGGTGTATCCGTTGAAGACTAACATTACCAGATCCGATTCCTGTATCTTGCCAGGGTGTGTCTGAAGAGTTCGAGGATCCGATGCCTGAATCTTGCCAGGGTGTATCCGTTGAAGACTAACATTACCAGATCCGATTCCTGTATCTTGCCAGGGTGTGTCTGAAGAGTTTGAGGATCCGATGCCTGTATCTTGCCAGGGTGTATCCGGTGAAGAATAACATTACCAGATCCGATTCCTGTATCTTGCCAGGGTGTATCTATTGAAGACATTTCAAGACCTAGACCGGTTCAGTTAATCGACCCTAAGATTTTCTGTCTCTTATCCAGTCAAAGGCCTTCTCTGGTCTAGTTAAACCGAATCCTAAAGGTTTTTCTTTTGAAGACTCAGTTGAAGACTCCAAGACCTTCTCTGGTCTAGTTAAACCGACTCCTAAAGGTTTTTCTTTTGAAGACTCAGTTGAAGACTCCAAGACCTTGTCTGGTTCAGTTAAAACGACGCCCAAAGATTTTCCCGGTTATTATCCAGTCAAAGGCCTTCTCTGGTCTAGTTAAACTGACTCCTAAAGGTTGTTCTTTTGAATACTCAGTAGAAGATATCCAAGATTCTCGCCAATGATTGCTATTGAGGTTGTAGTCGCCTATGGTTCTATCCCCGATACTGCGGAGGTGGTAATCCCAAGATTCGCTCAACGATTGCTGTTGAAGTTGAAGTTATCCAAGATTCTCTCAATGATTTCTATTGAGGTTGAAGTCGCCCATGGTTCTCTCCCCGATCCTGCGGAGGTAGTAATCATCCCAAGATTTCCTCAACGATTGCTGTTGAGGTTAAAGTCATCCAAAGTTCTCTCACCGTTCCTGTTTAGGTAGTAACCATCCCTGGCTCATTCATCGCCGTTTGAAGCTCCAGATCCAGCTCCTGTAACCAGTCAGAACACATCTATACAAAGAATCTGAAGACTAGCTCATGTAACAGGTCAGGTAATCTTTTTCTTTTACAGGTACGCAAGTTCTCGCTAAGGAAGCTCTTATGCGATCAACACCCAGATGGCATCTATAAGCCCATCCACCTTCCATCATCTCTTAGCATGGCATCTATAAGCCCATCATCCTATCCATCAATCTCCAAATGGCATCTATAAGCCCATTCCACCATCACACTGCTACTACGTGAGCGCAAATTTCTGGGCACTCTAGTGTTCAATCATCTTCCACCTTCGGATTACGAAAGGCACGTCAGCCAATCTGCATCCTCAGGTCTAAGAAGATTGAAAAGGGGCAACTGTTGTACCCCAAAATTTGCCCTCCCATATTCTTCAAGAAATTGCCAAGTCAAGCTTCAAAATCTCCCCAAGGGTTGCACAGTTCAAGGGCCTCATAACAGTCAAAATTAGAGTTTTGGTTCTGACAAAGAAAATGAAGTTTCCAAGGGTCCAATCAAGTCCCACATGCCTATAAATATGGTCAAGCATCCTCATACCAAGTTTCAAGACTTACAGCATAAAATTGCACAGTCAAAAACCCTAATTGCACTACAGTCAACTGTAGGGGCAAAATGGTCATTTGACAGTCAAAAGTTCAAATTTTTGGTCAACATCTCATTTTGAAGCCACAAACATCATTTGATCAATGCTTGATCATGATTCTCAAAGCTTGGCTCAAAAATCATCAAGATGCAAAAGTTTCCATATTTGGACAGTTGAAAAAGTCAACTGTAAATTGACCAGGGCATAACTTTCACATGGATTATTAGAAAAATTCCATCCAAATATCATTTTGAAGACAAAGACATTTCCTACAACTCCTCTTCATACTTCAAGTCCAAGAAATGCTCTCACAAAAAGTTATCAATTTCAACATTATAGGTCATTTTCAAAAGTCAACAAAAAGGGACTTTAAGTCAAAGGCCATAACTTGAGATTGGTAAATCAAAATGACATGGGACAAAAAACATTGGTTAGAGGACTCAAAGACCTTTCCAAAATGTCCAAGAACATGAGCAAAGCTTAAAAATTGAGCAAGTTATGCCTTGTGGAAGTTGGGAAATTTTTGGATATTTTGAAAAGTCAACATTGATTCAAATAACCTAAAAATGCTAATGGGCCTCTTTTTCTTCCACAATTCATCATCCAAGGCATGTGCACGACCATGTGGCCCAAAGGGAAGTTTTTATCATTTTTTATTTATTTATTTGGATTTTTAATCATTAATAATTCATTTAATTAAAATAAATAGGTAAAAAATACTAAACCTAACTTTTTGAATCTTTTTGTGCATAAAATAATCTCAAGATTTTGTGTATAATCAGATTTGGAAAGTATCTTGGTGATTGAACATGATTTGGACTAAGTTTGCATGAAAAAGATTGAAAGAATAATGCCATAAAAATCAAATATTGATTCATCAATTCAAGGATTCTTTGATCAATTTTCTTAATCTAAATCATCCACACATAAATACAAAACGCAACCCTAGTGATCATGACTCTCAGCTGCGCCATAGACAAAGAAAAAAGCTTGCACTTTTGCCTAAAATTTTTGAAACTGAAAACAAGGTTCCAAGAGGTTTCGAGCCAAAAGAACCATCTCATCACCTTCATAAGACATCAAGCAACGTGTCTGAATAGGTTTCCACATTCCTAACGCCCAGAATCGGTATAGGGGATTCAAGCTTTTTCACATTTTTTCCATAATCGTATTTTGATATTCAAGCATTTCTATTGCATTTTTTCCATGGATTCATACTAATTGGACTATTCTGGAACTAACCATATGATTTAATTAAATTTTTATGCGCTATATGAAGAATCACCATGAATGATTTTTAGGGTTCTTCAGGTTTCAATTTGGGAACTTTCACATACTGTAAAATTGAGACTCCTGAGTACCACCATTGAAACAAGCGTGCTTGGACGATCTAGACCCAACCCTCGCGCCTAATTTATGAGGCCATATGGCCTATTCGCTATTTTCTAGAATGGTGCCTTTTGGGACGGTTCAAAACCGTTGCCAATGTTTTTTTGTGTTTCAGGAAATAAACGAAAGAGGAAGACGATGGCTCGGTGGCAGGCAGTGAGTGGTTGGTTTGAATGTTCGCGCCAGATTTCCACTAATCCTTATTTTTCTATTATATTATTTGTGCGTTATTTCAGGTACAAACGCGCATCCCTAGCTCCGTTGGTCAGGCTTGGCATTGGTATTCTCTAGGACCTGGGTTCGAGCCCCAGGTCCCCCACCCCTTTCATGTTATTTTTCTATTGACGCTTGCGTGCAATCTCAGGGCTAGGGTGTATCATACATCCTCAAATCCAGCTTGCCATCTGGTCAACAATACCAATCCAAAGGCCATCGTTGGAAGAACATCATGGACGTGAGTCAAAAGAGGTACACGCTAGCTGAAAAGTCAAAGAGGCTAAAGGACAAATGGGCCTGAATTACTGACTAAAGCCTCCCAATTTGGGGACAGACCCCCCTAGGTTTGCATTGTTCTCTTCATTATTTTGGTATTTATTTTGATTATTGTTTCTTTTATTTATTAATTTCTTTAATTTAAATACTTTCATAAAAAATATAAAAAACAATATAAAATCAAAAAAAGACAAAAATAAGTATTTTTATTTAATATTTTCATATTTTGTAAATAAAATTCATTAATTAATTTAGTTTTAAATCTAGGATTAATCTTAACATTTTTCAATAAAAACCTAAAATTTGGTAGAATTAGGGTTTCAAATCTTTTTTCATCCTTTTTTCCTTTTTACCACATTAATTATTAATTCTTCCTATTATTTTTTTTATAAATTAAAATTGCATGTAAATAATTAGGTTAATTTAGGTTTAACTTTAATACTTTCTTAATGAAAAAAAAACAATTAGAATTAGGGTTAGCATTTTAATTTCAATTAATTTCATTAAATTCTCATAAATACAAAAAAACCAAAAAAATAATAATTTCTTTTTTCTTTAATTTAATTAATTTGCTAATAATTTAATTCCGTTAAAAGGGATTCAACGCCCTCATTTTTTTAAGTTCAATTCAATTCGCGTACTTATTTCTTTTTTTCTTTTAATTATTTATGTACCTCTCCCAAAGCCATGTAAATATTAATTTCTCGCATTTTACTTTACTTTCTTTATTTTTCTGTCAAATCGGGTTCTGGAAATTTTGGCGATGTGGACCCGCGCCTTTTGTAATAGTTTAGAACTTTACCTTTCTTGCTCTTTTAACTGTTAAATAAATGCATGCAAGAATGAATGGCCTTAAATAAAAACAAGCGTATAGATCACCAACAACATGACAAGATAAAATATCTGAATCTGACACACAAATCACACACCACCCCTAGGGTACGCCTCACTGTTGCCTTGCCTCGAAGGGTGATCGTCGAGTAGAGGATGTCTTAGTAAGTTCTCATGATCCGGGAACCTGGCATGAGGGTAGCTTCTAAGGTGTCTTCCCGTTGCTCTGGTGATCACCATGTCCCAAACCTTGAATTGACCCGAACACCTCCAACGGTGGTGCTACCTACCTCTCAATGGTGGGATGGCACTACTTTAAAGGACATTTACACAGACGAATTCCTTAGGGTAGGTAGACGACTCTAGATACTTGCTCTAAATTCAAAACAAATTCAAAAATACTTTTCACACCGACACCTTTTCAAAAAGCTTTCGAAAGCAACTTTTCAAACACTCTTGAGGACCGATACAAGAGTCGAACTGAAATTTTCAAAGAAACTTATTAAAACCCACAGTTGAAAAGCAAACAAACCATTTTTGAAAACACAATGAGCAAGTATCTAAGAGCCCATGGATAACCATGGATAGAAAGGGTGCTAACACCTTCCCTTTCTATAATCTACCTCCCGAACCGAGAGCAATCTCTTTAAGGAATTTTTCTATGCTTTTGTCCTTTCCATTTGGAGAAAATAAAAGACGGTGGCGACTCTTGCTTCCGCGACATTTCGCGAACCAGCGTTAAACAGTCAGTTCCAGATCCACCGATCACAATTGGTAATAATTAAAATTGTATAACGAGGCTCGATATTATATATATTCCCCATATTCATATTGTTATATGTTATATATGATATAAACAATTTCAATATTTTGCTTCTTCCCCGTCACCAAATTTTAGGTTTCTTCATCACTAAGAAACTAAGTTAAAAGACTATTAATTAAGGACACATATTTCATATACATTGATAATAACTAAAGTTTTATAAAGAGACTCGATAGTATATCTATTACCCATATTCATATTGTTATATGTTATATATGATATAAACAATTTCAATATGTTGCTTCTTCCCGGACACCAAATTTTAGGTTACTTCATCACTAAGAAACTAAGTTAAAAGACTATTAATTAATGACACATATTTCATATACATTGATAATAACTACAATTATATAAAGAGGCTCGATAGTATATCTATTCCACATATTCATAATGTTATATGTTATATATGATATAAACAATTTCAAGATTTTTCTTCTTCCCCATCAGCAAATTTTAGGTTACTTCATCATTAAGAAACTAAGTTAAAAGACTATTACTTAATGACACATATTTAATATACATTGGTAATAATTAAAATTGTATAACGAGGCTCGATAGTATATCTATTCCCCATATTCTTATTGTTATATGTTATATATGATATAAATAATTTCAATATTTTTTTTCTTCGCCACCAGCAAATTTTAGGATACTTCATCACTAAGAAACTTAGATAAAAGACTATTAATTAGTGGCACATATTTCATATATATTTATAATAACTACAGTTATATAAAGAGGCTCTATAGTATATTTATTCCCCATATTCATATTGTTATATGTTATATATGATATAAACAATTTCAATATTTTGCTCCTTCCCCATCACCAAATTTTAGGTTACTTCTTCACTAAGAAACTAAGATAAAAGACTATTATATTTCATATACATTGATAATAACTACAATAATATAAAGAGTCTCGATAGTATATCGATTCCCCATATTCATATTGTTATATGTTATATATGATATAAACAATTTCAATATTTTGCTTCTTCCCGGTCACCAAATTTCAAGTTACTTCACTACTAAGAAACTAAGTTAAAAGACTATTAATTAATGACACATATTTCATATACATTGATAATAACTACAATTATATAAAGAGGATCGATAGTATATCTATTCCCCATATTCATATTGTTATATGTTATAAATGATATAAACAGATTCAATATTTTTCTTCTTCCCCATCAGCAAATTCTAGGTTACTTCATCATTAAGAAACTAAGTTAAAAGACTATTACTTAATGACACATATTTCATATACATTGGTAATAATTAAAATTATATAATGAGGCTCGATAGTATATCTATTCCCCATATTCATATTGTTATATGTTATATATGATATAAATAATTTCAATATTTTTATTCTTCCCCATCAGCAAATTTTAGGTTACTTCATCACTAAGAAATTAAGATAAAAGACTATTAAATAATGACACATATTTTATATACATTGATAATAATTACAATTATATAAATAGGTTCAATAATATATCTATTCCCCATATTCATATTGTTATATGTTATATATGATATAAACAATTTAAATATTTTGCTTCTTCCCCATCACCAAATTTTAGGTTACTTCTTAACTAAGAAACTAAGATAAAAGACTATTATATTTCATATACATTGATAACAACTAAAATTATATAAATAGGCTCGATAGTATTTCTATTCCCCATATTCATATTGTTATATGCTATATATGATATAAACAATTTCAATATTTTGCTTCTTCCTGGTCACCAAATTTTAGGTTACTTCATCACTAAGAAACAAAGTTAAAAGACTATTAATTAATGACACATATTTCATATACATTGATAATAACTACAATTATATAAAGAGGCTCGATAGTATATCTATTTCCCATATTCATATTGTTATATGTTATATATGATATAAACAATTTCAATATTTTTCTTTTTCCCCATCAGCAAATTTTAGGTTACTTCTTCATTAAGAAACTAAGTTAAACGACTATCATTTAATGACACATATTTCATATACATTGGTAATAACTAAATTTATATAAAGAGGCTCGATAGAATATCTATTCCCCATATTTATATTGTTATATGTTATATATGATATAAACAATTTCAATATTTTGCTTCTTTTCCGTCAGCAAATTTTAGGTTACTTCATCACTAAGAAACTAAGTTAAAAGACTATTAATTAAGGACACATATTTCATATACGTTGATAATAAATACAGTTATATAAAGAGGCTCGATAGTATATCTATTCCTCATATTCATATTGTTATATGTTATATATGATATAAACAATTTCAATATTTGGCTTCTTCCCCGTCACCAAATTTTAGGTTACTTCATCACTAAGAAACTAAGTTAAAAGACTATTACTTAATGACACATATTTCATATACATTGGTAATAACTAAAGTTATATAAAGAGGCTCGACAGTATATCTATTCCCCATATTCATATTGTTATATGTTATATATGATATAAACAATTTCAATATTTCGCTTCTTCCCCGTCACCAAATTTTAGGTTACTTCATCACTAAGAAACTAAGTTAAAAGACTATTAATTAATGACACATATTTCATATACATTGATAATAACTACAATTATATAAAGAGACTCGATAGTATATCTATTCCCCATATTCATATTGTTATATGTTATATATGATATAAACAATTTCAATATGTTTCTTCTTCCCGGACACCAAATTTTAGGTTACTTCATCACTAAGAAACTAAGTTAAAAGAATATTAATTAATGACACACATTTCATATACATTGATAATAACTACAATTATATAAAGAGGCTCGATAGTATATCTATTCCACATATTCATAATGTTATATGTTATACATGATATAAACAATTTCAATATTTTTCTTCTTCCCCATCAGCAAATTTTAGGTTACTTCATCATTAAGAAACTAAGTTAAAAGACTATTACTTAATGACACATATTCAATGTACATTGGTAATAATTAAAATTGTATGACGAGGCTCGATAGTATATCTATTACCCATATTCTTATTGTTATATGTTATATATGATATAAATAATTTCAATATTTTTCTTCTTCGCCACCAGCAAATTTTAGGATACTTCATCACTAAGAAACTTAGATAAAAGACTATTAATTAGTGACACATATTTCATATATATTTATAATAACTACAGTTATATAAAGAGGCTCTATAGTATATTTATTCCCAATATTCATATTGTTATATGTTATATATGATATAAACAATTTCAATATTTTGCTTCTTTTCCGTCAGCAAATTTTAGGTTACTTAATCACTAAGAAATTAAGATAAAAGACTATTAATTAATGACACATATTTCATATACATTGATAATATGTAAAATTATATAAAGAGGCTCGATAGTATATCTATTGCCCATATTTATATTGTTATATGTTATATATGATATAAACAATTTCAATATTTTGCTTCTTCCTCGTCACCAAATTTTAGGTTACTTCATTTCTAAGAAACTAATTTAAAAGACTATTAATTAGGGACACATATTTCATATAAATCGATAATAACTAAAGTTATATAAAGAGGCTCGATAATATATCTATTCCCCATATTCATATTTTATGTTATATATGATATAAACAATTTCAATATTTTGCTTCTTCCCCGTCACCAAATTTTAGGTTACTTCATCACTAATAAACTAAGTTAAAAGACTATTAATTAATGACACATATTTAATTTACATTGATAATAACTACAATTATATAAAAAGGCTCGATAGTATATGTATTCCCCATATTCATATTATTATATGTTATATATGATATAAAAACAATTTCAATATTTTTCTTCTTCCCAGTCAGCATATTTTAGGTTACTTCATCATTAAGAAACTAAGTTAAAAGACTATTACTTAATGACACATATTTCATATACATTGGTAATAATTAAAATTATATAACGAGGATCGATAGTATATCTATTCCCCATATTAATATTGTTATATGTTATATATGATATAAACAATTTCAATATTTTGCTTGTTCCCCGTCAGCAAATTTTAGGTTACTTCATCACTAAGACACTAAGATAAAAGACTATTAATTAATGACACATATTTCATATACATTGATAATAACTACAATTATATAAAGAGGCTCGATAGTATATCTATTCCCCATATTCATATTGTTATATGTTATATATGATATAAACAATTTTAATATTTTGCTTCTTCCCGGACACCAAATTTTAGTTTACTTCATCACTAAGAAACTAAGTTAAAAGACTATTAATTAATGACACATATTTCATATACATTGATAATAACTACAATTATATAAAGAGGCTCAATAGTATATCTAATCCCCATATTCATATTATTATATGTTATATATGATATAAACAATTTCAATATTTTTCTTGTTCCCCATCAGCAAATTTTAGGTTACTTCATCATTAAGAAACTAAGTTATAAGACTATTATTTAATGACACATATTTCATATACATTCGTAATAATTAAAATTGTATAACGAGGCTCGATAGTATATCTATTCCCCATATTCATATTGTTATATGTTATATATGATATAAACAATTTCAATATTTTTCTTCTTCCCCATCAGCAAATTTTAGGTTACTTCATCATTAAGAAACTAAGTTAAACGACTATTAATTAGTGACACATATTTCATATACATTGATAATAACTACAATTATATAAAGAGGCTCGATAGTATATTTATTCCCAATATTCATATTGTTATATGTTATATATGATATAAACAATTTCAATATTTTGCTTCTTCCCTGTCACCAAATTTTAGGTTACTTCATCACTAAGAAACTAATATAAAAGACTATTAATTAATGACACATATTTCATATACATTGATAATAACTACAATTATATAAAGAGACTCGATAGTATATCTATTCCCCATATTCATATTGTTATATGTTATATATGATATAAACAATTTCAATATGTTGCTTCTTCCCGGACACCAAATTTTAGGTTACTTCATCACTAAGAAACTAAGTTAAAAGAATATTAATTAATGACACACATTTCATATACATTGATAATAACTACAATTATATAAAGAGGCTCGATAGTATATCTATTCCACATATTCATAATGTTATATGTTATATATGATATAAACAATTTCAATATTTTTCTTCTTCCCCATCAGCAAATTTTAGGTTACTTCATCATTAAGAAACTAAGTTAAAAGACTATTACTTAATGACACATATTCAATGTACATTGGTAATAATTAAAATTGTATGACGAGGCTCGATAGTATATCTATTCCCCATATTCTTATTGTTATATGTTATATATGATATAAATAATTTCAATATTTTTCTTCTTCGCCACCAGCAAATTTTAGGATACTTCATCACTAAGAAACTTAGATAAAAGACTATTAATTAGTGACACATATTTCATATATATTTATAATAACTACAGTTATATAAAGAGGCTCTATAGTATATTTATTCCCCATATTCATATTGTTATATGTTATATATGATATAAACAATTTCAATATTTTGCTTCTTCCCCGTCACCAAATTTTAGGTTACTTCTTCACTAAGAAACTAAGATAAAAGACTATTATATTTCATATACATTGATAATAACTACAATAATATAAAGAGGCTCGATAGTATATCGATTCCCCATATTCATATTGTTATATGTTATATATGATATAAACAATTTTTAATATTTTGCTTCTTCCCGGTCACCAAATTTCAGGTTACTTCATTACTAAGAAACTAAGTTAAAAGACTATTAATTAATGACACATATTTCATATACATTGATAATAACTACAATTATATAAAGAGGCTCGATAATATATCTATTCCTCATATTCATATTGTTATAAGTTATATATGATATAAACAATTTCAATATTTTGCTTCTTTTCCGTCAGCAAATTTTAGGTTACTTAATCACTAAGAAATTAAGATAAAAGACTATTAATTAATGACACATATTTCATATACATTGATAATAAATAAAATTATATAAAGAGGCTCGATAGTATATCTATTGCCCATATTTATATTGTTATATGTTATATATGATATAAACAATTTCAATATTTTGCTTCTTCCTCGTCACCAAATTTTAGGTTACTTCATTTCTAAGAAAATAATTTAAAAGACTATTAATTAAGGACACATATTTCATATACATCGATAATAACTAAAGTTATATAAAGAGGCTCGATAATATATCTATTCCCCATATTCATATTTTATGTTATATATGATATAAACAATTTCAATATTTTGCTTCTTCCCCGTCACCAAATTTTAGGTTACTTCATCACTAATAAACTAAGTTAAAAGACTATTAATTAATGACACATATTTAATTTACATTGATAATAAATACAATTATATAAAAAGGCTCGATAGTATATGTATTCCCCAGATTCATATTATTATATGTTATATATGATATAAACAATTTCAATATTTTTCTTCTTCCCAGTCAGCAAATTTTAGGTTACTTCATCATTAAGAAACTAAGTTAAAAGCCTATTACTTAATGACACATATTTCATATACATTGGTAATAATTAAAATTATTTAACGAGGATCGATAGTATATCTATTCCCCATATTAATATTGTTATATGTTATATATGATATAAACAATTTCAATATTTTGCTTGTTCCCCGTCAACAAATTTTAGGTTACTTCATCACTAAGACACTAAGATAAAAGACTATTAA
This sequence comes from Vicia faba, assembly GCA_948472305.1. NCBI lineage: Eukaryota > Viridiplantae > Streptophyta > Magnoliopsida > Fabales > Fabaceae > Vicia > Vicia faba. The sequence goes on from OX451741.1 coordinate 110,030,035, forward strand.
TTAATGACACATATTTAATATACATTGATAATAACTACAATTATATAAAGAGGCTCGATAATATATCTATTCCCCATATTCATATTGTTATATGTTATATATGATATAAACAATTTTAATATTTTGCTTCTTCCCGGACACCAAATTTTAGTTTACTTAATCACTAAGAAACTAAGTTAAAAGACTATAAATTAATGACACATATTTCATATACATTGATAATAACTACAATTATATAAAGAGGCTCAATAGTATATCTAATCCCCATATTCATATTATTAGATGTTATATATGATATAAACAATTTCAATATTTTTCTTGTTCCCCATCAGCAAATTTTAGGTTACTTCATCATAAGAAACTAAGTTATAAGACTATTATTTAATGACACATATTTCATATACATTCGTAATAATTAAAATTGTATAACGAGGCTCGATAGTATATCTATTCCCCATATTCATATTGTTATATGTTATATATGATATAAACAATTTCAATATTTTTCTTCTTCCCCATCAGCAAATTTTAGGTTACTTCATCATTAAGAAACTAAGTTAAACGACTATTAATTAGTGACACATATTTCATATACATTGATAATAACTACAATTATATAAAGATGCTCGATAGTATATTTATTCCCAATATTCATATTGTTATATGTTATATATGATATAAACAATTTCAATATTTTGCTTCTTCCCCGTCACCAAATTTTAGGTTACTTCATCACTAAGAAACTAAGATAAAAGACTATTAATTGAGGACACATATTTCATATACATTGATAATAACTAAAATTATATCAAGAGGCTCGATGGTATATCTATTCCACATATTCATATTGTAATATGTTATATATGATATAAACAATTTCAATATTTTGCTTCTTCCCCGTCACCTTATTTTAAGTTACTTTATCACTAAGAAAATAAGTTAAAAGACTATTAATTAATGACACATATTTCATATACATTGGTAATAACTAAAGTTATATAAAGAGGTTCGATAGTATATCTATTCCCCACATTTATATTGTTATATGTTATATATGATATAAACAATTTCAATATTTTGCTTCTTCGCCGTCACCAAATTTTACGTTTCTTCATCACTAAGAAACTAAGTTTAAAGACTATTAATTAAGGACACATATTTCATATACATTGATAATAACTAAAGTTATATAAAGATACTCGATAGTATATCTATTCCCCATATTTATATTGTTATATGTTATATATGATATAAACAATTTCAATATTTTGCTTCTTCCCGGACACCAAATTTTAGTTTACTTCATCACTAAGAAACTAAGTTAAAAGAATATTAATTAATGACACACATTTCATATACATTGATAATAACTACAATTATATAAAGAGGCTCGATAGTATATCTATTCCACATATTCATAATGTTATATGTTATATATGATATAAACAATTTCAATATTTTTCTTCTTCCCCATCAGCAAATTTTAGGTTACTTCATCATTAAGAAACTAAGTTAAAAGACTATTACTTAATGACACATATTTCATATACATTGGTAATAATTACAATTGTATAACGAGGCTCGATAGTATATCTATACCCCATATTCATATTGTTATATGTTATATATGATATAAATTATTTCAATATTTTTCTTCTTCCCCACCAGCAAAATTTAGGTTACTTCATCACTAAGAAACTAAGATAAAAGACTATTAATTAGTGACACATATTTTATATACATTGATAATAACTACAATTATATAAAGAGGCTCGATAGTATATATATTCCCCATATTCATATTGTTATATGTTATATATGATATAAACAATTTCAATATTTTGCTTCTTCCCCGTCACCAAATTTTAGGTTACTTTTTTACTAAGAAACTAAGATAAAAGACTATTATATTTCATATACATTGATAATAACTACAATTATATAAAGAGGCTCGATAATATATCTATTCCCTATATTCATATTGTTATATGTTATATATGATATAAACAATTTCAATATTTTGCTTCTTCCCGGTCACCAAATTTCAGGTTACTTCATCACGAAGAAAGTAAGTTAAAAGACTATTAATTAATGACACATATTTCATATACATTGATAATAACTACAATTATATAAAGAGGCTTGATGATATATCTATTCCCCATATTCATATTATTATATGTTATATATGATATAAACAATTTCAATATTTTTCTTCTTCCCCGTCAGCAAATTTTAGGTTACTTCATCATTAATAAACTAAGTTAAAAGACTATTATTTAATGACACATATTTCATATACCTTCGTAATAATTAAAATTGTATAACGAGGCTCGATAGTAAATCTATTTCCCATATTCATATTGTTATATTTTATATATGATATAAATAATTTCAATATTTTTCTTCTTCCCCATCAACAAATTTTAGGTTACTTCATCATTAAGAAACTAAGTTAAAAGACTATTATTTAATGACACATATTTCATATTCATTCGTAATAATTAAAATTGTATAGCGAGGCTCCATAGTAGATCTTTTCCCCATATTCATATTGTTATATGTTATATATGATATAAACAATTTCAATATTTTTCTTCTTCCCCATCAGCAAATTTTAGGTTACTACATCATTAAGAAACTAAGTTAAACGACTATTATTTAATGACAAATATTTTATATACATTGGTAATAATTAAAATTATATAAAGAGGCTCGATAGTATATTTATTCCCAATATTCATATTGTTATATGTTATATATGATATAAACAATTTCAATATTTTGCTTCTTCCCCGTCACCAAATTTTAGGTTACTTCATCTTAAAAAACTAAGATAAAAGACTATTAATTAAGGACACATATTTCATATACATTGATAATAACTAAAATTATATCAAGAGGCTCGATAGTATATCTATTCCCCATATTCATATAGTAATATGTTATATATGATATAAACAATTTCAATATTTTGCTTCTTCCCCGTCACCAAATTTTAAGTTACTTTATCACTAAGAAAATAAGTTAAAAGACAATTAATTAATGACACATATTTCATATACATTGGTAATAACTAAAGTTATATAAAGAGGTTCGATAGTATATCTATTACCCACATTTATATTGTTATATGTTATATATGATATAAACAATTTCAATATTTTGCTTCTTCCCCGTCACCAAATTTTAGGTTTCTTCATCACTAAGAAACTAAGTTAAAAGATTATTAATTAAGGACACATATTTCATATACATTGGTAATAACTAAAGTTATATAAAGATACTCGATAGTATATCTATTCCCCATATCTATATTGTTATATGTTATATATGATATAAACAATTTCAATATTTTGCTTCTTTTCCGTCACCAAATTTTCGGTTACTTCATGACTAAGAAACTCAGTTAAAAGACTATTAATTAAGGACACATATTTCATATACGTTGATAATAACTAAAGTTATATAAAGATGCTCGATAGTATATTTATTCCCCATATTCATATTGTTATATGTTATATATGATATAAACAATTTCAATATTTTGCTTCTTCCCCGTCACCAAATTTTAGGTTACTTCATCATTAAGAAACTAAGTTAAAAGACTATTATTTAATGACACATATTTCATATACATTCGTAATAATTAAAATTGTATAACGAGGCTCGATATTATATCTATTCCCCATATTCATATTGTTATATGTTATATATGATATAAACAATTTCAATATTTTGCTTCTTCCCCGTCACCAAATTTTAGGTTTCTTCATCACTAAGAAACTAAGTTAAAAGACTATTAATTAAGGACACATATTTCATATACATTGATAATAACTAAAGTTATATAAAGAGACTCGATAGTATATCTATTCCCCATATTTATATTGTAATATGTTATATATGATATAAACAATTTCAATATTTTGCTTCTTTTCCATCACCAAATTTTAGGTTACTTCATCACTAAGAAACTCAGTTAAAAGACTATTAATTAAGGACACATATTTCATATACGTTGATAATAACTAAAGTTATATAAAGAGGCTCGATAGTATATCTATTCCCCATATTCATATTGTTATATGTTATATATGATATAAACAATTTCAATATTTTTCTTCTTCCCCATCCGCAAATTCTAGGTTACTTCATCATTAAGAAACTAAGTTAAAAGACTATTACTTAATGACACATATTTCATATACATTGGTAATAATTAAAACTATATAACGAGGCTCGATAGTATATATATTCCCCATATTCATATTGTTATATGTTATATATGATATAAACAATTTCAATATTTTTCTTCTTCCCCATCAGCAAATTTTAGGTTACTTCATCACTAAGAAATTAAGATAAAAGACTATTAATTAATGACACATATTTCATATACATTGATAATAATTACAATTATATAAAGAGGCTCGATAGTATATCTATTGCCCATATTTATATTGTTATATGTTATATATGATATAAACAATTTCAATATTTTGCTTCTTCCCCGTCACCAAATTTTAGGTTACTTCATCACTAAGAAACTAATTTAAAAGACTATTAATTAAGGACACATATTTCATATACATCGATAATAACTAAAGTTATATAAAGCGGGCTCGATAATATATATATTCCCCATATTCATATTTTATGTTATATATGATATAAACAATTTCAATATTTTGCTTCATCCCCGTCACCAAATTTTAAGTTACTTCATCACTAATAAACTAAGTTAAAAGACTATTAATTAATGTCACATATTTCATTTACATTGATAATAACTACAATTATATAATAAGGCTCGATAGTATATGTATTCCCCATATTCATATTATTATATGTTATATATGATATAAACAATTTCAATATTTTTCTTCTTCCCAGTCCGCAAATTTTAGGTTACTTCATCATTAAGAAACTAAGTTAAAAGACTATTACTTAATGACACATATTTCATATACATTGGTAATAATTAAAATTATATAACGAGGATCGATAATATATCTATTCCCCATATTCATATTGTTATATGTTATATATGATATAAACAATTTCAATATTTTGCTTGTTCCCCGTCACCAAATTTTAGGTTACTTCATCACTAAGAAACTAAGTTAAAAGACTATTAATTAATGACACATATTTCATATACATTGATAATAACTACAATTATATAAAGAGGCTCGATAGTATATCTATTCCCCATATTCATATTGTTATATGTTATATATGATATAAACAATTTCAATATTTTGCTTCTTCCCGGACACCAAATTTTAGTTTACTTCATCACTAAGAAACTAAGTTAAAAGACTATAAATTAATGACACATATTTCATATACGTTGATAATAACTACAATTATATAAAGAGGCTCGATAGTATATCTATTCCCCATATTCATATTATTATATGTTATATATGATATAAACAATTTCAATATTTTTCTTCTTCCCCATCAACAAATTTTAGGTTACTTCATCATTAAGAAACTAAGTTATAAGACTATTATTTAATGACACATATTTCATATACATTGGTAATAATTAAAATTATATAACGAGGATCGATAGTATATCTATTCCCCATATTCATATTGTTATATGTTATATATGATATAAACAATTTCAATATTTTGCTTGTTCCCCGTTACCAAATTTTAGGTTACTTCATCACTAAGAAACAAAGTTAAAAGACTATTAATTAATGACACATATTTCATATAGATTGATAATAACTACAATTATATAAAGAGGCTCGATAGTATATCTATTCCCCATATTCATATTGTTATATGTTATATATGATATAAACAATTTCAATATTTTGCTTCTTCCCGGACACCAAATTTTAGTTTACTTCATCACTAAGAAACTAAGTTAAACGACTATAAATTAATGACACATATTTCATATACATTGATAATAACTACAATTATATAAAGAGGCTCGATAGTATATCTATTCCCCATATTCATATTATTATATGTTATATATGATATAAATAATTTCAATATTTTTCTTCTTCCCCATCAACAAATTTTAGGTTACTTCATCATTAAGAAACTAAGTTATAAGACTATTATTTAATGACACATATTTCATATACATTCGTAATAATTAAAATTGTATAACGAGGCTCGATAGTATATCTATTCCCCATATTCATATTGTTATATGTTATATATGATATAAACAATTTCAATATTTTTCTTCTTCCCCATCAGCAAATTTTAGGTTACTTCATCATAAAGAAACTAAGTTAAACGACTATTATTTAATGAAAAATATTTTATATACATTGGTAATAATTAAAATTATATAAAGAGGCTCGATAGTATATCTATTCCCCATATTCATATTGTTATATGTTATATATGATATAAACAATTTCAATATTTTGCTTCTTCGCCGTCAACAAAATTTTAGGTTACTTCATCACTAAGAAACTAAGTTAAAATACTATTACTTAATGACACATATTTCATATACATTGGTAATAAATAAAATTATATAAAGAGGCTCGATAGTATATCTATTCCCCATATTCATATTGTTATATGTTATATGTGATATAAACAATTTCATTATTTTGCTTTTCCCCATCAGCAAATTTTAGGTTACTTCATCACTAATAAACTAAGTTAAAAGACTATTACTTAATGACACATATTTCATATACATTGGTAATAATTAAAATTATATAACGAGGCTCGATAGTATATATATTCCCCATATTCATATTGTTATATGTTATATATGATATAAACAATTTCAATATTTTTCTTCTTCCCTATCAGCAAATTTTAGGTTACTTCATCACTAAGAAACTAAGATAAAAGACTAATAATTAATGACACATATTTCATATACATTGATAATAACTACAATTATATAAAGAGACTCGATAGTATATCTATTCCCCATATTCATATTGTTATATGTTATATATGATATAAACAATTTCAATATGTTGCTTCTTCCCGGACACCAAATTTTAGGTTACTTCATCACTAAGAAACTAAGTTAAAAGACTATTAATTAATGACACATATTTCATATACATTGATAATAACTACAATTATATAAAGAGGCTCGATAGTATATCTATTCCACATATTCATAATGTTATATGTTATATATGATATAAACAATTTCAATATTTTTCTTCTTCCCCATCAGCAAATTTTAGGTTACTTCATCATTAAGAAACTAAGTTAAAAGACTACTACTTAATGACACATATTTAATATACATTGGTAATAATTAAAATTGTATAACGAGGCTCGATAGTATATCTATTCCCCATATTCTTATTGTTATATGTTATATATGATATAAATAATTTCAATATTTTTCTTCTTCGCCACCAGCAAATTTTAGGATACTTCATCACTAAGAAACTTAGATAAAAGACTATTAATTAGTGACACATATTTCATATATATTTATAATAACTACAGTTATATAAAGAGGCTCTATAGTATATTTATTCCCCATATTCATATTGTTATATGTTATATATGATATAAACAATTTCAATATTTTGCTTCTTCCCCTTCACCAAATTTTAGGTTACTTCTTCACTAAGAAACTAAGATAAAAGACTATTATATTTCATATACATTGATAATAACTACAATAATATAAAGAGGCTCGATAGTATATCGATTCCCCATATTCATATTGTTATATGTTATATATGATATAAACAATTTTTAATATTTTGCTTCTTCCCGGTCACCAAATTTCAGGTTACTTCATTACTAAGAAACTAAGGTAAAAGACTATTAATTAATGACACATATTTCATATACATTGATAATAACTACAATTATATAAAGAGGCTCGATAATATATCTATTCCCCATATTCATATTGTTATATGTTATATATGATATGAACAATTTCAATATTTTTCTTCTTCCCCATCAGCAAATTTTAGGTTACTTCATCATTAAGAAACTAAGTTAAAAGACTATTATTTAATGACACATATTTCATATACATTCGTAATAATTAAAATTGTATAACGAGGCTCGCTATTATATCTATTCCCCATATTCATATTGTTATATGTTATATATGATATAAACAATTTCAATATTTTGCTTCTTCCCCGTCACTAAATTTTAGGTTTCTTCATCACTAAAAAACTAAGTTAAAAGACTATAAATTAATGACACATATTTCATATACATTGATAATAACTACAATTATATAAAGAGGCTCGATAGTATATCTATTCCCCATATTCATATTATTATATGTTATATATTATATAAATAATTTCAATATTTTTCTTCTTCCCCATCAACAAATTTTAGGTTACTTCATCATTAAGAAACTAAGTTATAAGACTATTATTTAATGACACATATTTCATATACATTCGTAATAATTAAAATTGTATAACGAGGCTCGATAGTATATCTATTCCCCATATTCATATTGTTATATGTTATATATGATATAAACAATTTCAATATTTTTCTTCTTCCCCATCAGCAAATTTTAGGTTACTTCATCATAAAGAAACTAAGTTAAACGACTATTATTTAATGAAAAATATTTTATATACATTGGTAATAATTAAAATTATATAAAGAGGCTCGATAGTATATCTATTCCCCATATTCATATTGTTATATGTTATATATGATATAAACAATTTCAATATTTTGCTTCTTCGCCGTCAACAAAATTTTAGGTTACTTCATCACTAAGAAACTAAGTTAAAATACTATTACTTAATGACACATATTTCATATACATTGGTAATAAATAAAATTATATAAAGAGGCTCGATAGTATATCTATTCCCCATATTCATATTGTTATATGTTATATGTGATATAAACAATTTCATTATTTTGCTTTTCCCCATCAGCAAATTTTAGGTTACTTCATCACTAATAAACTAAGTTAAAAGACTATTACTTAATGACACATATTTCATATACATTGGTAATAATTAAAATTATATAACGAGGCTCGACAGTATATATATTCCCCATATTGTTATATGTTATATATGATATAAACAATTTCAATATTTCGCTTCTTCCCCGTCACCAAATTTTAGGTTACTTCATCACTAAGAAACTAAGTTAAAAGACTATTAATTAATGACACATATTTCATATACATTGATAATAACTACAATTATATAAAGAGACTCGATAGTATATCTATTCCCCATATTCATATTGTTATATGTTATATATGATATAAACAATTTCAATATGTTGCTTCTTCCCGGACACCAAATTTTAGGTTACTTCATCACTAAGAAACTAAGTTAAAAGAATATTAATTAATGACACACATTTCATATACATTGATAATAACTACAATTATATAAAGAGGCTCGATAGTATATCTATTCCACATATTCATAATGTTATATGTTATATATGATATAAACAATTTCAATATTTTTCTTCTTCCCCATCAGCAAATTTTAGGTTACTTCATCATTAAGAAACTAAGTTAAAAGACTACTACTTAATGACACATATTTAATATACATTGGTAATAATTAAAATTGTATGACGAGGCTCGATAGTATATCTATTCCCCATATTCTTATTGTTATATGTTATATATGATATAAATAATTTCAATATTTTTCTTCTTCGCCACCAGCAAATTTTAGGATACTTCATCACTAAGAAACTTAGATAAAAGACTATTAATTAGTGACACATATTTCATATATATTTATAATAACTACAGTTATATAAAGAGGCTCTATAGTATATTTATTCCCCATATTCATATTGTTATATGTTATATATGATATAAACAATTTCAATATTTTGCTTCTTCCCCTTCACCAAATTTTAGGTTACTTCTTCACTAAGAAACTAAGATAAAAGACTATTATATTTCATATACATTGATAATAACTACAATAATATAAAGAGGCTCGATAGTATATCGATTCCCCATATTCATATTGTTATATGTTATATATGATATAAACAATTTTTAATATTTTGCTTCTTCCCGGTCACCAAATTTCAGGTTACTTCATTACTAAGAAACTAAGGTAAAAGACTATTAATTAATGACACATATTTCATATACATTGATAATAACTACAATTATATAAAGAGGCTCGATAATATATCTATTCCCCATATTCATATTGTTATATGTTATATATGATATGAACAATTTCAATATTTTTCTTCTTCCCCATCAGCAAATTTTAGGTTACTTCATCATTAAGAAACTAAGTTAAAAGACTATTATTTAATGACACATATTTCATATACATTCGTAATAATTAAAATTGTATAACGAGGCTCGCTATTATATCTATTCCCCATATTCATATTGTTATATGTTATATATGATATAAACAATTTCAATATTTTGCTTCTTCCCCGTCACTAAATTTTAGGTTTCTTCATCACTAAAAAACTAAGTTAAAAGACTATAAATTAATGACACATATTTCATATACATTGATAATAACTACAATTATATAAAGAGGCTCGATAGTATATCTATTCCCCATATTCATATTATTATATTTTATATATGATATAAATAATTTCAATATTTTTCTTCTTCCCCATCAACAAATTTTAGGTTACTTCATCATTAAGAAACTAAGTTATAAGACTATTATTTAATGACACATATTTCATATACATTCGTAATAATTAAAATTGTATAACGAGGCTCGATAGAATATCTATTCCCCATATTCATATTGTTATATGTTATATATGATATAAACAATTTCAATATTTTTCTTCTTCCCCATCAGCAAATTTTAGGTTACTTCATCATAAAGAAACTAAGTTAAACGACTATTATTTAATGACAAATATTTTATATACATTGGTAATAATTAAAATTATATAAAGAGGCTCGATAGTATATCTATTCCCCATATTCATATTGTTATATGTTATATATGATATAAACAATTTCAATATTTTGCTTCTTCGCCGTCAACAAAATTTTAGGTTACTTCATCACTAAGAAACTAAGTTAAAATACTATTACTTAATGACACATATTTCATATACATTGGTAATAAATAAAATTATATAAAGAGGCTCGATAGTATATCTATTCCCCATATTCATATTGTTATATGTTATATGTGATATAAACAATTTCATTATTTTGCTTTTCCCCATCAGCAAATTTTAGGTTACTTCATCACTAATAAACTAAGTTAAAAGACTATTACTTAATGACACATATTTCATATACATTGGTAATAATTAAAATTATATAACGAGGCTCGATAGTATATATATTCCCCATATTCATATTGTTATATGTTATATATGATATAAACAATTTCAATATTTTTCTTCTTCCCTATCAGCAAATTTTAGGTTACTTCATCACTAAGAAACTAAGATAAAAGACTAATAATTAATGACACATATTTCATATACATTGATAATAACTACAATTATATAAAGAGACTCGATAGTATATCTATTCCCCATATTCATATTGTTATATGTTATATATGATATAAACAATTTCAATATGTTGCTTCTTCCCGGACACCAAATTTTAGGTTACTTCATCACTAAGAAACTAAGTTAAAAGACTATTAATTAATGACACATATTTCATATACATTGATAATAACTACAATTATATAAAGAGGCTCGATAGTATATCTATTCCACATATTCATAATGTTATATGTTATATATGATATAAACAATTTCAATATTTTTCTTCTTCCCCATCAGCAAATTTTAGGTTACTTCATCATTAAGAAACTAAGTTAAAAGACTACTACTTAATGACACATATTTAATATACATTGGTAATAATTAAAATTGTATAACGAGGCTCGATAGTATATCTATTCCCCATATTCTTATTGTTATATGTTATATATGATATAAATAATTTCAATATTTTTCTTCTTCGCCACCAGCAAATTTTAGGATACTTCATCACTAAGAAACTTAGATAAAAGACTATTAATTAGTGACACATATTTCATATATATTTATAATAACTACAGTTATATAAAGAGGCTCTATAGTATATTTATTCCCCATATTCATATTGTTATATGTTATATATGATATAAACAATTTCAATATTTTGCTTCTTCCCCTTCACCAAATTTTAGGTTACTTCTTCACTAAGAAACTAAGATAAAAGACTATTATATTTCATATACATTGATAATAACTACAATAATATAAAGAGGCTCGATAGTATATCGATTCCCCATATTCATATTGTTATATGTTATATATGATATAAACAATTTTTAATATTTTGCTTCTTCCCGGTCACCAAATTTCAGGTTACTTCATTACTAAGAAACTAAGGTAAAAGACTATTAATTAATGACACATATTTCATATACATTGATAATAACTACAATTATATAAAGAGGCTCGATAATATATCTATTCCCCATATTCATATTGTTATATGTTATATATGATATGAACAATTTCAATATTTTTCTTCTTCCCCATCAGCAAATTTTAGGTTACTTCATCATTAAGAAACTAAGTTAAAAGACTATTATTTAATGACACATATTTCATATACATTCGTAATAATTAAAATTGTATAACGAGGCTCGCTATTATATCTATTCCCCATATTCATATTGTTATATGTTATATATGATATAAACAATTTCAATATTTTGCTTCTTCCCCGTCACTAAATTTTAGGTTTCTTCATCACTAAAAAACTAAGTTAAAAGACTATAAATTAATGACACATATTTCATATACATTGATAATAACTACAATTATATAAAGAGGCTCGATAGTATATCTATTCCCCATATTCATATTATTATATTTTATATATGATATAAATAATTTCAATATTTTTCTTCTTCCCCATCAACAAATTTTAGGTTACTTCATCATTAAGAAACTAAGTTATAAGACTATTATTTAATGACACATATTTCATATACATTCGTAATAATTAAAATTGTATAACGAGGCTCGATAGTATATCTATTCCCCATATTCATATTGTTATATGTTATATATGATATAAACAATTTCAATATTTTTCTTCTTCCCCATCAGCAAATTTTAGGTTACTTCATCATAAAGAAACTAAGTTAAACGACTATTATTTAATGACAAATATTTTATATACATTGGTAATAATTAAAATTATATAAAGAGGCTCGATAGTATATCTATTCCCCATATTCATATTGTTATATGTTATATATGATATAAACAATTTCAATATTTTGCTTCTTCGCCGTCAACAAAATTTTAGGTTACTTCATCACTAAGAAACTAAGTTAAAATACTATTACTTAATGACACATATTTCATATACATTGGTAATAAATAAAATTATATAAAGAGGCTCGATAGTATATCTATTCCCCATATTCATATTGTTATATGTTATATGTGATATAAACAATTTCATTATTTTGCTTTTCCCCATCAGCAAATTTTAGGTTACTTCATCACTAATAAACTAAGTTAAAAGACTATTACTTAATGACACATATTTCATATACATTGGTAATAATTAAAATTATATAACGAGGCTCGATAGTATATATATTCCCCATATTCATATTGTTATATGTTATATATGATATAAACAATTTCAATATTTTTCTTCTTCCCTATCAGCAAATTTTAGGTTACTTCATCACTAAGAAACTAAGATAAAAGACTAATAATTAATGACACATATTTCATATACATTGATAATAACTACAATTATATAAAGAGACTCGATAGTATATCTATTCCCCATATTTATATTGTTATATGTTATATATGATATAAACAATTTCAATATGTTGATTCTTCCCGGACACCAAATTTTAGGTTACTTCATCACTAAGAAACTAAGTTAAAAGACTATTAATTAATGACACATATTTCATATACATTGATAATAACTACAATTATATAAAGAGGCTCGATAGTATATCTATTCCACATATTCATAATGTTATATGTTATATATGATATAAACAATTTCAATATTTTTCTTCTTCCCCATCAGCAAATTTTAGGTTACTTCATCATTAAGAAACTAAGTTAAAAGACTACTACTTAATGACACATATTTAATATACATTGGTAATAATTAAAATTGTATAACGAGGCTCGATAGTATATCTATTCCCCATATTCTTATTGTTATATGTTATATATGATATAAATAATTTCAATATTTTTCTTCTTCGCCACCAGCAAATTTTAGGATACTTCATCACTAAGAAACTTAGATAAAAGACTATTAATTAGTGACACATATTTCATATATATTTATAATAACTACAGTTATATAAAGAGGCTCTATAGTATATTTATTCCCCATATTCATATTGTTATATGTTATATATGATATAAACAATTTCAATATTTTGCTTCTTCCCCTTCACCAAATTTTAGGTTACTTCTTCACTAAGAAACTAAGATAAAAGACTATTATTTAATGACACATATTTCATATACATTCGTAATAATTAAAATTGTATAACGAGGCTCGCTATTATATCTATTCCCCATATTCATATTGTTATATGTTATATATGATATAAACAATTTCAATATTTTGCTTCTTCCCCGTCACCAAATTTTAGGTTTCTTCATCACTAAAAAACTAAGTTAAAAGACTATTAATTAAGGACACATATTTCATATACATTGATAAAAACTAAAGTTATATAAAGAGACTCGATAGTATATCTATTCCCCATATTTATATTGTTATATGTTATATATGATATAAACAATTTCAATATTTTGCTTCTTTTCCGTCACCAAATTTTAGGTTACTTCATCACTAAGAAACTCAGTTAAAAGACTATTAATTAAGGACATAAATTTCATATACGTTGATAATAACTAAAGTTATATAAAGAGGCTCGATAGTATATCTATTCCCCATATTCATATTGTTATATGTTATATATGATATAAACAATTTCAATATTTTTCTTCTTCCCCATCAGCAAATTCTAGGTTACTTCATCATTAAGAAACTAAGTTAAAATACTATTACTTAATGACACATATTTCATATACATTGGTAATAATTAAAACTATATAACGAGGCTCGATAGTATATATATTCCCCATATTCATATTGTTATATGTAATATATGATATAAACAATTTCAATATTTTTCTTCTTTCCCATCAGCAAATTTTAGGTTACTTTATCACTAAGAAATTAAGATAAAAGACTATTAATTAATGACACATATTTCATATACATTGATAATAATTACAATTATATAAAGAGGCTCGATAGTATATCTATTGCCCATATTTATATTGTTATATGTTATATATGATATAAACAATTTCAATATTTTGCTTCTTCCTCGCCACCAAATTTTAGGTTACTTCATCACTAAGAAAATAATTTAAAAGACTATTAATTAAGGACACATATTTCATATACATCGATAATAACTAAAGTTATATAAAGAGGCTCGATAATATATCTATTCCCCATATTCATATTTTATGTTATATATGATATAAACAATTTCAATATTTTGCTTCTTCCCCGTCACCAAATTTTAGGTTACTTCATCACTATTAACTAAGTTAAAAGACTATTAATTAATGACACATATTTAATTTACATTGATAATAACTACAATTATATAAAAAGGCTCGATAGTATATGTATTACCCATATTCATATTATTATATGTTATATATGGTATAAACAATTTCAATATTTTTCTTCTTCCCAGTCAACAAATTTTAGGTTACTTCATCATTAAGAAACTAAGTTAAAAGACTATTACTTAATGACACATATTTCATATACATTGGTAATAATTAAAATTATATAACGAGGATCGATAATATATCTATTCCCCATATTCATATTGTTATATGTTATATATGATATAAACAATTTCAATATTTTGCTTGTTCCCCGTCAGCAAATTTTAGGTTACTTCATCACTAAGACACTAAGATAAAAGACTATTAATTAATGACACATATTTCATATACATTGATAATAAATACAATTATATAAAGAGGCTTCATAGTATATCTATTCCCCATATTCATATTGTTATATGTTATATATGATATAAACAATTTTAATATTTTGCTTCTTCCCGGACACCAAATTTTAGTTTACTTCATCACTAAGAAACAAAGTTAAAAGACTATAAATTAATGACACATATTTCATATACATTGATAATAACTACAATTATATAAAGAGGATCGATAGTATATCTAATCCCCATACTCATATTGTTATATGTTATATATGATATAAACAATTTCAATATTTTTCTTCTTCCTCATCAGCAAATTCTAGGTTACTTCATCATTAAAAAACTAAGTTAAAAGACTATTACTTAATGACACATATTTCATATACATTGGTAATAATTAAAATTATATAATGAGGCTCGATAGTATATATATTCCCCATATTCATATTGTTATATGTTATATATGATATAAACAATTTCAATATTTTTTTTCTTCCTTATCAGCAAATTTTAGGTTACTTCATCACTAAGAAATTAAGATAAAAGACTATTACTTAATGACACATATTTCATATACATTGGTAATAACTAAAGTTATATAAAGAGGTTCGATAGTATATCTATTCCCCATATTCATATTGTTATATGTTATATATGATATAAACAATTTCAATATTTTGCTTCTTCCCCGTCACCAAATTTTAGGTTTCTTCATCACTAAGAAACTAAGTTAAAAGACTATTAATTAAGGACACATATTTCATATACATTGGTAATAACTAAAGTTATATAAAGATACTCGATAGTCTATCTATTCCCCATATTTATATTGTTATATGTTATATATGATATAAACAATTTAAATATTTTGCTTCTTTTCCGTCACCAAATTTTAGGTTACTTCATCACTAAGAAACTCAGTTAAAAGACTATTAATTAAGGACACATATTTCATATACGTTGATAATAACTAAAGTTATATAAAGATGCTCGATAGTATATTTATTCCCTATATTCATATTGTTATATGTTATATATGATATAAACAATTTCAATATTTTGCTTCTTCCCCGTTACCAAATTTTAGGTTACTTCATCACTAAGAAACTAAGTTAAAAGACTATTACTTAATGACACATATTTCATATACATTGGTAATAATTAAAGTTATATAAAGAGGTTCGATAGTATATCTATTCCCCACATTTATATTTTTATATGTTATATATGATATAAACAATTTCAATATTTTGCTTCTTCCCCGTCACCAAATTTTAGGTTTCTTCATCACTAAGAAACTAAGTTAAAAGACTATTAATTAAGGACACATATTTCATATACATTGGTAATAACTAAAGTTATATAAAGATACTCGATAGAATATCTATTCCCCATATTTATATTGTTATATGTTATATATGATATAAACAATTTCAATATTTTGCTTCTTTTCTGTCACCAAATTTTAGGTTACTTCATCACTAAGAAACTCAGTTAAAAGACTATTAATTAAGGACACATATTTCATATACGTTGATAATAACTAAAGTTATATAAAGATGCTCGATAGTATATTTATTCCCCATCTTCATATTGTTATATGTTATATATGATATAAACAATTTCAATATTTTGCTTCTTCCTTATCAGCAAATTTTAGGTTACTTCATCACTAAGAAATTAAGATAAAAGACTATTACTTAATGACACATATTTCATATACATTGGTAATAACTAAAGTTATATAAAAAGGTTCTATAGTATATCTATTCCCCACATTTATATTTTTATATGTTATATATGATATAAACAATTTCAATATTTTGCTTCTTCCCCGTCACCAAATTTTAGGTTACTTCCTCACTAAGAAACTAAGTTAAAAGACTATTAATTAAGGACACATATTTCATATACATTGACAATAACTAAAGTTATATAAAGAGACTCGATATTATATCTATTCCCCATATTCATATTGTTATATGTTATATATGATATAAAAAATTTCAATATTTTGCTTCTTCCCCGTCACCAAATTTTAGGTTACTTCATCACTAAGAAACTAAGTTAAAGGACTATTAATTAATGACACATATTTCATATACATTGATAATAACTACAATTATATAAAGAGGCTCGATAGTATATCTATTCCACATATTCATATTGTTATATGTTATATATGATATAAACAATTTCAATATTTTTCTTCTTCCTCATCAGCAAATTCTAGGTTACTTCATCATTAAAAAACTAAGTTAAAAGACTATTACTTAATGACACATATTTCATATACATTGGTAATAATTAAAATTATATAATGAGGCTCGATAGTATATATATTCCCCATATTCATATTGTTATATGTTATATATGATATAAACAATTTCAATATTTTTTTTCTTCCTTATCAGCAAATTTTAGGTTACTTCATCACTAAGAAATTAAGATAAAAGACTATTAATTAAGGACACATATTTCATATACATTTATAATAATTACAATTATATAAAGAGGCTCGATAGTATATCTATTCCCCATATTCATATTGTTATATGTTATATATGATATAAACAATTTCAATATTTTGCTTCTTCCGTGTCACCAAATTTTAGGTTACTTCTTCACTAGGAAACTAAGATAAAAGACTATTATATTTCATATACATTGATAATAAATACAATTATATAAAGAGGCTCGATAGTATATCTATTCTCTATGTTCATATTGTTATATGTTATATGTGATATAAATAATTTCAATATTTTTCTTCTTCCCCATTAGTTATTTTTAGGTTACTTAATCATTAAGAAACTAAGTTAAAAGACTATTACTTAATGACACATATTTCATATACATTGGTAATAATTAAAATTATATAACGACGCTCGATAGTATATCTATTCCCCATATTCATATTGTTATATGTTATATATGATATAAATAATTTCACTATTTTTCTTCTTCCCCAACATCAAATTTTAGGTTACTTCATCACTAAGAAACTTAGATAAAAGACTATTAATTAATGACACATAATCCATATATATTGATAATAACTACAATTATATAAAGAGGCTCGATAGTATATCTAGTCCCCATATTCATATTGTTATATGTTATATATGATATAAACAATTTCAATATTTTGCTTCTTCCCCGTCACCAAATTTTAGGTTACTTCTTCACTAAGAAACTAAGATAAAAGACTATTATATTTCATATACATTGATAATAACTACAATTATATAAAGAGGCTCGATAGTATATTTATTTCCCATATTCATATTGTTATATGTTATATATGATATAAACAATTTCAATATTTTGCTTCTTCCCTGTCACCAAATTTTAGGTTACTTCTTCACTAGGAAACTAATATAAAAGACTATTATATTTCATATACATTGATAATAATTACAATTATATAAATAGGCTCGATAGTATATCTATTCCCCATATTCATATTGTTATATGTTATATATGATATAAACAATTTCAATATTTTGCTTCTTCCCCGTCACCAAATTTTAGGTTAATTCATCACTAAGAAACTAAGTTAAAAGACTATTAATTAATTAATTACAAATATTTCATATACATTAATAATAACTACGATTATAAAAAGAGGCTCGATAGTATATCTATTCCCCATATTCATATTGTTATATGTTATATGTGATATAAACAATTTCAATATTTTTCTTCTTCCCCATCAGCAAATTTTAGGTTATTTCATCATTAAGAAACTAAGTTAAAAGGTTATTACTTAATGACACATATTTCATATACATTTGTAATAATTAAAATTATATAACGAGGCTCGATAGTCTACCTATTCCCCATATTCATATTGTTATATGTTATATATGATATAAACAATTTAAATATTTTTCTTCTTCCCCATCAGCAAATTTTAGGTTACTTCATCACTAAGAAACTAAGATAAAAGACTATTAATTAATGACACATATTTCATATACAATGGTAATAAATACAATTATATAAAGAGGCTCGATAGTATATCTATTCCCCATATTCATATTGTTATATGTTATATATGATATAAACAATTTCAATATTTTTCTTCTTCCCCACCAGCAAATTTTAGACTACTTCATCACTAAGAAACTAAGATAAAAGACTATTAATTAGTGACACATATTTCATATACATTGATAATAACTACAATTATATAAAGAGGCTTGATAGTATATCTATTCCCCATTTTCATGTTTTTATATGTTATATAAGATATAAACAATTTCAATATTTTGCTTCTTCCCCGTCACCAAATTTTAGGTTACTTCTTCACTAAGAAACTAAGATAAAAGACTATTATATTTTAATAACATTGATAATAACTACAATTATATAAAGAGGATCGATAGTATATCTATTCCCCATATTCATATTGTTATATGTTATAAATGATATAAACAGATTCAATATTTTTCTTCTTCCCCATCAGCAAATTCTAGGTTACTTCATCATTAAGAAACTAAGTTAAAAGACTATTAATTAATGACACATATTTCATATACATTGGTAATAATTAAAATTATATAATGAGGCTCGATAGTATATCTATTCCCCATATTCATATTGTTATATGTTATATATGATATAAATAATTTCAATATTTTTATTCTTCCCCATCAGCAAATTTTAGGTTACTTCATCACTAAGAAATTAAGATAAAAGACTATTAAATAATGACACATATTTTATATACATTGATAATAATTACAATTATATAAATAGGTTCAATAATATATCTATTCCCCATATTCATATTGTTATATGTTATATATGATATAAACAATTTCAATATTTTGCTTCTTCCCTCTCACCAAATTTTAGGTTACTTCTTCACTAGGAAACTAAGATAAAAGACTATTATATTTCATATACATTGGTAATAATTAAAATTATATAACTAGGCTCGATAGTATATCTATTCCCCATATTCATATTGATATATGTTATATATGATATAAATAATTTCACTATTTTTCTTCTTCCCCAACAACAAATTTTAGGTTATTTCATCACTAAGAAACTTAGATAAAAGACTATTAATTAATGACACATATTTTATATACATTGATAATAACTACAATTATATAAAGAGGCTCGATAGTATATCCAGTCCCCATATTCATATTGTTATATGTTATATATGATATAAACAATTTCAATATTTTGCTTCTTCCCCATCACCAAATTTTAGGTTACTTCTTAACTAAGAAACTAAGATAAAAGACTATTATATTTCATATACATTGATAACAACTAAAATTATATAAATAGGCTCGATAGTATTTCTATTCCCCATATTCATATTGTTATATGCTATACATGATATAAACAATTTCAATATTTTGCTTCTTCTTGGTCACCAAATTTTAGGTTTCTTCATCACTAAGAAACAAAGTTAAAAGACTATTAATTAATGACACATATTTCATATACATTGATAATAACTACAATTATATAAAGAGGCTCGATAGTATATCTATTTCCCATATTCATATTGTTATATGTTATATATGATATAAACAATTACAATATTTTTCTTTTTCCCCATCAGCAAATTTTAGGTTACTTCTTCATTAAGAAACTAAGTTAAACGACTATCATTTAATGACACATATTTCATATACATTGGTAATAACTAAATTTATATAAAGAGGCTCGATAGTATATCTATTCCTCATATTCATATTGTTATATGTTATATATGATATAAACAATTTCAATATTTGGCTTCTTCCCCGTCACCAAATTTTAGGTTACTTCATCACTAAGAAACTAAGTTAAAAGACTATTACTTAATGACACATATTTCATATACATTGGTAATAACTAAAGTTATATAAAGAGGCTCGATAGTATATCTATTCCCCATATTCATATTGTTATATGTTATATATGATATAAACAATTTCAATATTTCGCTTCTTCCCCGTCACCAAATTTTAGGTTACTTCATCACTAAGAAACTAAGTTAAAAGACTATTAATTAACGACACATATTTCATATACATTGATAATAACTACAATTATATAAAGAGACTCGATAGTATATCTATTCCCCATATTCATATTGTTATATGTTATATATGATATAAACAATTTCAATATGTTGCTTCTTCCCGGACACCAAATTTTAGGTTACTTCATCACTAAGAAACTAAGTTAAAAGAATATTAATTAATGACACACATTTCATATACATTGATAATAACTACAATTATATAAAGAGGCTCGATAGTATATCTATTCCACATATTCATAATGTTATATGTTATATATGATATAAACAATTTCAATATTTTTCTTCTTCCCCATCAGCAAATTTTAGGTTACTTCATCATTAAGAAACTAAGTTAAAAGACTATTACTTAATGACACATATTCAATGTACATTGGTAATAATTAAAATTGTATGACGAGGCTCGATAGTATATCTATTCCCCATATTCTTATTGTTATATGTTATATATGATATAAATAATTTCAATATTTTTCTTCTTCGCCACCAGCAAATTTTAGGATACTTCATCACTAAGAAACTTAGATAAAAGACTATTAATTAGTGACACATATTTCATATATATTTATAATAACTACAGTTATATAAAGAGGCTCTATAGTATATTTATTCCCCATATTCATATTGTTATATGTTATATATGATATAAACAATTTCAATATTTTGCTTCTTCCCCGTCACCAAATTTTAGGTTACTTCTTCACTAAGAAACTAAGATAAAAGACTATTATATTTCATATACATTGATAATAACTACAATAATATAAAGAGGCTTGATAGTATATCGATTCCCCATACTCATATTGTTATATGTTATATATGATATAAACAATTTTTAATATTTTGCTTCTTCCCGGTCACCAAATTTCAGGTTACTTTATTACTAAGAAACTAAGTTAAAAGACTATTAATTAATGACACATATTTCATATACATTGATAATAACTACAATTATATAAAGAGGCTCGATAATATATCTATTCCCCATATTCCTATTGTTATATGTTATATATGATATAAACAATTTCAATATTTTGCTTCTTTTCCGTCAGCAAATTTTAGGTTACTTAATCACTAAGAAATTAAGATAAAAGACTATTAATTAATGACACATATTTCATATACATTGATAATAATTAAAATTATATAAAGAGGCTCGATAGTATATCTATTGCCCATATTTATATTGTTATATGTTATATATGATATAAACAATTTCAATATTTTGCTTCTTCCTCGTCACCAAATTTTAGGTTACTTCATTTCTAAGAAACTAATTTAAAAGACTATTAATTAAGGACACATATTTCATATACATCGATAATAACTAAAGTTATATAAAGAGGCTCGATAATATATCTATTCCCCATATTCATATTTTATGTTATATATGATATAAACAATTTCAATATTTTGCTTCTTCCCCGTCACCAAATTTTAGGTTACTTCATCACTAATAAACTAAGTTAAAAGACTATTAATTAATGACACATATTTAATTTACATTGATAATAACTACAATTATATAAAAAGGCTCGATAGTATATGTATTCCCCATATTCATATTATTATATGTTATATATGATATAAAAACAATTTCAATATTTTTCTTCTTCCCAGTCAGCATATTTTAGGTTACTTCATCATTAAGAAACTAAGTTAAAAGACTATTACTTAATGACACATATTTCATATACATTGGTAATAATTAAAATTATATAACGAGGATCGATAGTATATCTATTCCCCATATTAATATTGTTATATGTTATATATGATATAAACAATTTCAATATTTTGCTTGTTCCCCGTCAGCAAATTTTAGGTTACTTCATCACTAAGACACTAAGATAAAAGACTATTAATTAATGACACATATTTCATATACATTGATAATAACTACAATTATATAAAGAGGCTCGATAGTATATCTATTCCCCATATTCATATTGTTATATGTTATATATGATATAAACAATTTTAATATTTTGCTTCTTCCCGGACACCAAATTTTAGTTTACTTCATCACTAAGAAACTAAGTTAAAAGACTATTAATTAATGACACATATTTCATATACATTGATAATAACTACAATTATATAAAGCGACTCAATAGTATATCTAATCTCCATATTCATATTATTATATGTTATATATGATATAAACAATTTCAATATTTTTCTTGTTCCCCATCAGCAAATTTTAGGTTACTTCATCATTAAGAAACTAAGTTATAAGACTATTATTTAATGACACATATTTCATATACATTCGTAATAATTAAAATTGTATAACGAGGCTCGATAGTATATCTATTCCCCATATTCATATTGTTATATGTTATATATGATATAAACAATTTCAATATTTTTCTTCTTCCCCATCAGCAAATTTTAGGTTACTTCATCATTAAGAAACTAAGTTAAACGAATATTAATTAGTGACACATATTTCATATACATTGATAATAACTACAATTATATAAACAGGCTCGATAGTATATTTATTCCCAATATTCATATTGTTATATGTTATATATGATATAAACAATTTCAATATTTTGCTTCTTCCCTGTCACCAAATTTTAGGTTACTTCATCACTAAGAAACTAATATAAAAGACTATTAATTAATGACACATATTTCATATACATTGATAATAACTACAATTATATAAAGAGACTCGATAGTATATCTATTCCCCATATTCATATTGTTATATGTTATATATGATATAAACAATTTCAATATGTTGCTTCTTCCCGGACACCAAATTTTAGGTTACTTCATCACTAAGAAACTAAGTTAAAAGAATATTAATTAATGACACACATTTCATATACATTGATAATAACTACAATTATATAAAGAGGCTCGATAGTATATCTATTCCACATATTCATAATGTTATATGTTATATATGATATAAACAATTTCAATATTTTTCTTCTTCCCCATCAGCAAATTTTAGGTTACTTCATCATTAAGAAACTAAGTTAAAAGACTATTACTTAATGACACATATTCAATGTACATTAGTAATAATTAAAATTGTATGACGAGGCTCGATAGTATATCTATTCCCCATATTCTTATTGTTATATGTTATATATGATATAAATAATTTCAATATTTTTCTTCTTCGCCACCATCAAATTTTAGGATACTTCATCACTAAGAAACTTAGATAAAAGACTATTAATTAGTGACACATATTTCATATATATTTATAATAACTACAGTTATATAAAGAGGCTCTATAGTATATTTATTCCCCATATTCATATTGTTATATGTTATATATGATATAAACAATTTCAATATTTTGCTTCTTCCCCATCACCAAATTTTAGGTTACTTCTTCACTAAGAAACTAAGATAAAAGACTATTATATTTCATATACATTGATAATAACTACAATAATATAAAGAGGCTCGATAGTATATCGATTCCCCATATTCATATTGTTATATGTTATATATGATATAAACAATTTTTAATATTTTGCTTCTTCCCGGTCACCAAATTTCAGGTTACTTCATTACTAAGAAACTAAGTTAAAAGACTATTAATTAATGACACATATTTCATATACATTGATAATAACTACAATTATATAAAGAGGCTCGATAATATATCTATTCCTCATATTCATATTGTTATATGTTATATATGATATAAACAATTTCAATATTTTGCTTCTTTTCCTTCAGCAAATTTTAGGTTACTTAATCACTAAGAAATTAAGATAAAAGACTATTAATTAATGACACATATTTCATATACATTGATAATAATTAAAATTATATAAAGAGGCTCGATAGTATATCTATTGCCCATATTTATATTGTTATATGTTATATATGATATAAACAATTTCAATATTTTGCTTCTTCCTCGTCACCAAATTTTAGGTTACTTCATTTCTAAGAAAATAATTTAAAAGACTATTAATTAAGGACACATATTTCATATACATCGATAATAACTAAAGTTATATAAAGAGGCTCGATAATATATCTATTCCCCATATTCATATTTTATGTTATATATGATATAAACAATTTCAATATTTTGCTTCTTCCCCGTCACCAAATTTTAGGTTAGTTCATCACTAATAAACTAAGTTAAAAGACTATTAATTAATGACACATATTTAATTTACATTGATAATAACTACAATTATATAAAAAGGCTCGATAGTATATGTATTCCCCATATTCATATTATTATATGTTATATATGATATAAACAATTTCAATATTTTTCTTCTTCCCAGTCAGCAAATTTTAGGTTACTTCATCATTAAGAAACTAAGTTAAAAGACTATTACTTAATGACACATATTTCATATACATTGGTAATAATTAAAATTATTTAACGAGGATCGATAGTATATCTATTCCCCATATTAATATTGTTATATGTTATATATGATTTAAACAATTTCAATATTTTGCTTGTTCCCCGTCAGCAAATTTTAGGTTACTTCATCACTAAGACACTAAGATAAAAGACTATTAATTAATGACACATATTTCATATACATTGATAATAACTACAATTATATAAAGAGGCTCGATAGTATATCTATTCCCCATATTCATATTGTTATATGTTATATATGATATAAACAATTTTAATATTTTTCTTCTTCCCGGACACCAAATTTTAGTTTACTTCATCACTAAGAAACTAAGTTAAAAGACTATAAATTAATGACACATATTTCATATACATTAATAATAACTACAATTATATAAAGAGGCTCAATAGTATATCTAATCCCCATATTCATATTATTATATGTTATATATGATATAAACAATTTCAATATTTTTCTTGTTCCCCATCAGCAAATTTTAGGTTACTTCATCATTAAGAAACTAAGTTATAAGACTATTATTTAATGACACATATTTCATATACATTCGTAATAATTAAAATTGTATAACGAGGCTCGATAGTATATCTATTCCCCATATTCATATTGTTATATGTTATATATGATATAAACAATTTCAATATTTTTCTTATTCCCCATCAGCAAATTTTAGGTTACTTCATCATTAAGAAAC
The DNA here is from genome assembly GCA_948472305.1 of Vicia faba. Lineage (NCBI taxonomy): Eukaryota > Viridiplantae > Streptophyta > Magnoliopsida > Fabales > Fabaceae > Vicia > Vicia faba. The sequence continues at coordinate 110,057,176 of OX451741.1, forward strand.
TAAGTTAAACGACTATTAATTAGTGACACATATTTCATATACATTGATAATAACTACAATTATATAAAGATGCTCGATAGTATATTTATTCCCAATATTCATATTGTTATATGTTATATATGATATAAACAATTTCAATATTTTGCTTCTTCCCCGTCACCAAATTTTAGGTTACTTCATCACTAAGAAACTAAGATAAAAGACTATTAATTGAGGACACATATTTCATATACATTGATAATAACTAAAATTATATCAAGAGGCTCGATGGTATATCTATTCCACATATTCATATTGTAATATGTTATATATGATATAAACAATTTCAATATTTTGCTTCTTCCCGGACACCAAATTTTAGGTTACTTCATCACTAAGAAACTAAGTTAAAAGAATATTAATTAATGACACACATTTCATATACATTGATAATAACTACAATTATATAAAGAGGCTCGATAGTATATCTATTCCACATATTCATAATGTTATATGTTATATATGATATAAACAATTTCAATATTTTTCTTCTTCCCCATCAGCAAATTTTAGGTTACTTCATCATTAAGAAACTAAGTTAAAAGACTATTACTTAATGACACATATTCAATGTACATTAGTAATAATTAAAATTGTATGACGAGGCTCGATAGTATATCTATTCCCCATATTCTTATTGTTATATGTTATATATGATATAAATAATTTCAATATTTTTCTTCTTCGCCACCAGCAAATTTTAGGATACTTCATCACTAAGAAACTTAGATAAAAGACTATTAATTAGTGACACATATTTCATATATATTTATAATAACTACAGTTATATAAAGAGGCTCTATAGTATATTTATTCCCCATATTCATATTGTTATATGTTATATATGATATAAACAATTTCAATATTTTGCTTCTTCCCCATCACCAAATTTTAGGTTACTTCTTCACTAAGAAACTAAGATAAAATACTATTATATTTCATATACATTGATAATAACTACAATAATATAAAGAGGCTCGATAGTATATCGATTCCCCATATTCATATTGTTATATGTTATATATGATATAAACAATTTTTAATATTTTGCTTCTTCCCGGTCACCAAATTTCAGGTTACTTCATTACTAAGAAACTAAGTTAAAAGACTATTAATTAATGACACATATTTCATATACATTGATAATAACTACAATTATATAAAGAGGCTCGATAATATATCTATTCCTCATATTCATATTGTTATATGTTATATATGATATAAACAATTTCAATATTTTGCTTCTTTTCCTTCAGCAAATTTTAGGTTACTTAATCACTAAGAAATTAAGATAAAAGACTATTAATTAATGACACATATTTCATATACATTGATAATAATTAAAATTATATAAAGAGGCTCGATAGTATATCTATTGCCCATATTTATATTGTTATATGTTATATATGATATAAACAATTTCAATATTTTGCTTCTTCCTCGTCACCAAATTTTAGGTTACTTCATTTCTAAGAAAATAATTTAAAAGACTATTAATTAAGGACACATATTTCATATACATCGATAATAACTAAAGTTATATAAAGAGGCTCGATAATATATCTATTCCCCATATTCATATTTTATGTTATATATGATATAAACAATTTCAATATTTTGCTTCTTCCCCGTCACCAATATTTAGGTTAGTTCATCACTAATAAACTAAGTTAAAAGACTATTAATTAATGACACATATTTAATTTACATTGATAATAACTACAATTATATAAAAAGGCTCGATAGTATATGTATTCCCCATATTCATATTATTATATGTTATATATGATATAAACAATTTCAATATTTTTCTTCTTCCCAGTCAGCAAATTTTAGGTTACTTCATCATTAAGAAACTAAGTTAAAAGACTATTACTTAATGACACATATTTCATATACATTGGTAATAATTAAAATTATTTAACGAGGATCGATAGTATATCTATTCCCCATATTAATATTGTTATATGTTATATATGATTTAAACAATTTCAATATTTTGCTTGTTCCCCGTCAGCAAATTTTAGGTTACTTCATCACTAAGACACTAAGATAAAAGACTATTAATTAATGACACATATTTCATATACATTGATAATAACTACAATTATATAAAGAGGCTCGATAGTATATCTATTCCCCATATTCATATTGTTATATGTTATATATGATATAAACAATTTTAATATTTTTCTTCTTCCCGGACACCAAATTTTAGTTTACTTCATCACTAAGAAACTAAGTTAAAAGACTATAAATTAATGACACATATTTCATATACATTAATAATAACTACAATTATATAAAGAGGCTCAATAGTATATCTAATCCCCATATTCATATTATTATATGTTATATATGATATAAACAATTTCAATATTTTTCTTGTTCCCCATCAGCAAATTTTAGGTTACTTCATCATTAAGAAACTAAGTTATAAGACTATTATTTAATGACACATATTTCATATACATTCGTAATAATTAAAATTGTATAACGAGGCTCGATAGTATATCTATTCCCCATATTCATATTGTTATATGTTATATATGATATAAACAATTTCAATATTTTTCTTATTCCCCATCAGCAAATTTTAGGTTACTTCATCATTAAGAAACTAAGTTAAACGACTATTAATTAGTGACACATATTTCATATACATTGATAATAACTACAATTATATAAAGATGCTCGATAGTATATTTATTCCCAATATTCATATTGTTATATGTTATATATGATATAAACAATTTCAATATTTTGCTTCTTCCCCGTCACCAAATTTTAGGTTACTTCATCACTAAGAAACTAAGATAAAAGACTATTAATTGAGGACACATATTTCATATACATTGATAATAACTAAAATTATATCAAGAGGCTCGATGGTATATCTATTCCACATATTCATATTGTAATATGTTATATATGATATAAACAATTTCAATATTTTGCTTCATCCCCGTCACCTAATTTTAAGTTACTTTATCACTAAGAAAATAAGTTAAAAGACTATTAATTAATGACACATATTTCATATACATTGGTAATAACTAAAGTTATATAAAGAGGTTCGATAATATATCTATTCCCCACATTTATATTGTTATATGTTATATATGATATAAACAATTTCAATATTTTGCTTCTTCCCCGTCACCAAATTATACGTTTCTTCATCACTAAGAAACTAAGTTAAAAGACTATTAATTAAGGACACATATTTCATATACATTGATAATAACTAAAGTTATATAAAGATACTCGATAATATATCTATTCCCCATATTTATATTGTTATATGTTATATATGATAAAAACAATTTCAATATTTTGCTTCTTCCCCGTCACCAAATTTTAGGTTACTTCATCACTAATAAACTAAGTTAAAAGACTATTAATTAATGACACATATTTCATTTACATTGATAATAACTACAATTATATAAAAAGGCTCGATAGTATATGTATTCCCCATATTCATATTATTATATGTTATATATGATATAAACAATTTCAATATTTTTCTTCTTCCCAGTCAGCAAATTTTAGGTTACTTCATCATTAAGAAACTAAGTTAAAAGACTATTACTTAATGACACATATTTCATATACATTGGTAATAATTAAAATTATATAACGAGGCTCGATAGTATATCTATTCCCCATATTCATATTGTTATATGTTATATATGATATAAACAATTTCAATATTTTTCTTCTTCCCCATCAACAAATTTTAGGTTACTTCATCACTAAGACACTAAGATAAAAAACTATTAATTAATGACACATATTTCATATACATTGATAATAACTACAATTATATAAAGAGACTCGATCGTATATCTATTCCGCATATTCAAATTGTTATATGTTATATATGATATAAACAATTTCAATATTTTGCTTTTTCCCGGACACAAAATTTTAGTTTACTTCATCACTAATAAACTAAGTTAAAAGACTATAAATTAATGACATATATTTCATATACATTGATAATAATTACAATTATATAAAGAGGCTCGATAGTATATCTAATCCCCATATTCATATTATTATATGTTATATATGATATAAACAATTTCAATATTTTTCTTCTTCCCCATCAGCAAATTTTAGGTTACTTCATCATTAAGAAAATAAGTTATAAGACTATTATTTAATGACATATATTTCACATACATTCGTAATAATTAAAATTGTATAACGAGGCTCGATAGTATATCTATTCCCCATATTCATATTGTTATATGTTATATATGATATAAACAATTTCAATATTTTTCTTCTTCCCCATCAGCAAATTTTAGGTTACTTCATCATTAAGAAACTAAGTTAAACGACTATTAATTAGTGACACCTATTTCATATACATTGATAATAACTATAATTATATAAAGAGGCTCGATAGTATATTTATTCCCAATATTCATATTGTTATATGTTATATATGATATAAACAGTTTCAATATTTTGCTTCTTCCCCGTCACCAAATTTTATGTTACTTCATCACTAAGAAACTAAGATAAAAGACTATTAATTAAGGACACATATTTCATATACATTGATAATAACTAAAATTATATCAAGAGGCTCGATAGTATATCTATTCCCCATATTCATATTGTAATATGTTATATATGATATAAACAATTTCAATATTTTGCTTCTTCCCCGTCACCAAATTTTAAGTTACTTTATCACTAAGAAAATAAGTTAAAAGACTATTAATTAATGACACATATTTCATATACATTGGTAATAACTAAAGTTATATAAAGAGGTTCGATAGTATATCTATTCCCCACATTTATATTGTTATATGTTATATATGATATAAACAATTTCAATATTTTGCTTCTTCCCCGTCACCAAATTTTACGTTTCTTCATCACTAAGAAACTAAGTTAAAAGACTATTAATTAAGGACACATATTTCATATACATTGATAATAACTAAAGTTATATAAAGATACTCGATAGTATATCTATTCCCCATATTTATATTGTTATATGTTATATATGATATAAACAATTTCAATATTTTGCTTCTTCCCGGACACCAAATTTTAGTTTACTTCATCACTAAGAAACTAAGTTAAAAGACTATAAATTAATTACACATATTTCATATACATTGATAATAACTACAATTATATAAAGAGGCTCGATAGTATATCTATTCCCCATATTCATATTGTTATATGTTATATATGATATAAACAAATTCAATATTTTTCTTCTTCCCCATCAGCAAATTTTAGGTTACTTCATCATTAAGAAACTAAGTTAAAAGACTATTACTTAATGACACATATTTCATATACATTGGTAATAATTAAAATTGTATAACGAGGCTCGATAGTATATCTATACCCCATATTCATATTGTTATATGTTATATATGATATAAATTATTTCAATATTTTTCTTCTTCCCCACCAGCAAAATTTAGGTTACTTCATCACTAAGAAACTAAGATAAAAGACTATTAATTAGTGACACATATTTCATATACATTGATAATAACTACAATTATATAAAGAGGCTCGATAGTATATATATTCCCCATATTCATATTGTTATATGTTATATATGATATAAACAATTTCAATATTTTGCTTCTTCCCCGTCACCAAATTTTTGGTTACTTTTTTACTAAGAAACTAAGATAAAAGACTATTATATTTCATATACATTGATAATAACTACAATTATATAAAGAGGCTCGATAATATATCTATTCCCTATATTCATATTGTTATATGTTATATATGATATAAACAATTTCAATATTTTGCTTCTTCCCGGTCACCAAATTTCAGGTTACTTCATCACGAAGAAAGTAAGTTAAAAGACTATTAATTAATGACACATATTTCATATACATTGATAATAACTACAATTATATAAAGAGGCTCGATGATATATCTATTCCCCATATTCATATTATTATATGTTATATATGATATAAACAATTTCAATATTTTTCTTCTTCCCCGTCAGCAAATTTTAGGTTACTTCATCATTAATAAACTAAGTTAAAAGACTATTATTTAATGACACATATTTCATATACCTTCGTAATAATTAAAATTGTATAACGAGGCTCGATAGTATATCTATTTCCCATATTCATATTGTTATATGTTATATATGATATAAATAATTTCAATATTTTTCTTCTTCCCCATCAACAAATTTTAGGTTACTTCATCATTAAGAAACTAAGTTAAAAGACTATTATTTAATGACACATATTTCATATTCATTCGTAATAATTAAAATTATATAACGAGGCTCGATAGTATATCTTTTCCCCATAATCATATTGTTATATGTTATATATGATATAAACAATTTCAATATTTTTCTTCTTCCCCATCAGCAAATTTTAGGTTACTACATCATTAAGAAACTAAGTTAAACGACTATTATTTAATGACAAATATTTTATATACATTGGTAATAATTAAAATTATATAAAGAGGCTCGATAGTATATTTATTCCCAATATTCATATTGTTATATGTTATATATGATATAAACAATTTCAATATTTTGCTTCTTCCCCGTCACCAAATTTTAGGTTACTTCATCTTAAAAAACTAAGATAAAAGACTATTAATTAAGGACACATATTTCATATACATTGATAATAACTAAAATTATATCAAGAGGCTCGATAGTATATCTATTCCCCATATTCATATAGTAATATGTTATATATGATATAAACAATTTCAATATTTTGCTTCTTCCCCGTCACCAAATTTTAAGTTACTTTATCACTAAGAAAATAAGTTAAAAGACAATTAATTAATGACACATATTTCATATACATTGGTAATAACTAAAGTTATATAAAGAGGTTCGATAGTATATCTATTACCCACATTTATATTGTTATATGTTATATATGATATAAACAATTTCAATATTTTGCTTCTTCCCCGTCACCAAATTTTAGGTTTCTTCATCACTAAGAAACTAAGTTAAAAGACTATTAATTAAGGACACATATTTCATATACATTGGTAATAACTAAAGTTATATAAAGATACTCGATAGTATATATATTCCCCATATCTATATTGTTATATGTTATATATGTTATAAACAATTTCAATATTTTGCTTCTTTTCCGTCACCAAATTTTCGGTTACTTCATGACTAAGAAACTCAGTTAAAAGACTATTAATTAAGGACACATATTTCATATACGTTGATAATAACTAAAGTTATATAAAGATGCTCGATAGTATATTTATTCCCCATATTCATATTGTTATATGTTATATATGATATAAACAATTTCAATATTTTGCTTCTTCCCCGTCACCAAATTTTAGGTTACTTCATCACTAAGAAACTAAGTTAAAAGACTATTACTTAATGACACATATTTCATATACATTGGTAATAACTAAAGTTATATAAATAGGTTCGATAGTATATCTATTTGCCACATTTATATTTTTATATGTTATATATGATATAAACAATTTCAATATTTTGCTTCTTCCCCGTCACCAAATTTTAGGTTACTTCCTCACTAAGAAACTAAGTTAAAAGACTATTAATTAAGGACACATATTTCATATACATTGACAATAACTAAAGTTATATAAAGAGACTCGATAGTATATCTATTACCCAACTTCATTTTGTTATGTGTTATTGTTTCCAGTGATTTCTGGTAAACAAACGCTAGTCTTCCAAACTATCGAATAAACTTACTGACTGTTATTCAATTTCTCTGGTAACTCACGGGATCGACTAGATTGATCCTAGGATTCCTTTGTCATTAGGGTAACTCTCATGATCGAACAGATATTCATGGTTGATATTTGAGTGTTGTATAGGTGTTTGGTTTATTTCGATTTCTCTCTTAAAGGTCTAAAGGTGTAATCAAAATGTATGTGCGCGAAACTAACTTGCATGAATAAATGTTAATTGTAAAGACATGTAAAATTGTATAAAAGGGAAGTAAATGGCTTCGAATTATAAAAACAGTTAATGTAAAAGATGTTCTGGAACGTAAAACATTTGAAATATGAAGAAAGCGTTTAATGCAAGAAATCTGTAAATGACTCTAAGTAAAAATAGGCGTTCAAAGGATAAAGCTTGAAGATAAAGGCATGGAAAGTATGACAGTTTTCTGAAATGTAAAGTGCTTGAAACGTAAAGAAAGCATTGAAATGTAAGGCTTTAATGAAGAGATTTCGAAGTAAAAAGACTTTAAATGAGAAAACTTGTAAATGGTATTTGGCAGAAAGATAAAGGAAAGTGCTGGAAATGATAAAAGGTTTTCATTAAATCATAAACATGTGGTGCTATCATACGTACATTGCTATTGCATTCGTTTCCCTTGCCATGTGGTAGTTTGAATGTTACTGAGTATTTAGTACAATAGATATGACACACGAAATCCTAATACTAAGACTTCTATTTATACTAATTCGACCATAACGGTCTTGCTATAGGATTATGCCACGTTCAGAACATGCAGAACAATGCCTCTCTCTTCTTTCCATGTGTCTCCAAATGCTCCAGCACATAAATTTCAAACTTCGAATGTCCCGCTTCCATTTGAATTTCACATGTTTTGGTACTTCTCCGTTTCGAACGCACTTCCCAGACACAGCCTTGTTGTTATTTCGAGACTTCTTTAGATATGTTCCCATAATTGCCACTCGAAGCTCCAAACTTTGATATGCTTATTCGAAACACTGCTTCTGCTACTTCGAAACATGACGCTTTGTTTCATTTCGATCGAAACGTTCAATTCGCTTGGCTTCTAATAATATTATCAAAATCTTCATCCAACAAATTGCCCCTTTAAAATATGTATTTCGATCTATCTGAGAAATACCTATTTTAAACATCTACACAAGATTTTGATGCGACCCTCGAATCATCGTAACATTTAATGCATTTGACTCCAGTCACGTCAATCATAACACTTTTTGGATTCCTTAACCGCCTGGAGCCACTTCACAGTATGGTGCAGTTACAAACAATGATTATCTTTAAATCACGCCTATTACCCAAGTTAACTTTACGCCACCTCTTCATCACACCAACCCATGATTTCCACGTATCACACCCTTATTCAGTGGATGCTTAAACTTCCACATTATAAAACATCATCAACTTAGTCTTTTTCTTTTCTTTTCACATTCTGAATCTTTTACCCTCCTTCTCTCGCCAAAAAACCCTAAGCTTTCAACATCCTTCAAAAATGTCTTCTTCTACTTCATCCCAACTCAAAAAGGTTTCCAAGAAGAAAGGAAAAACTGCAGGAACTACAATGGAAAGTAAGATTATCACTCACCAAGGTCAATCCGTTCTTGCTCCTCAGATGATCTCAAAGGAAAAAAGAAATGCTGTATGCGTCACAGGTACTCATTCCTACCATCGTTGCTGGTAAGAGGTTAGCTTTAAATGACCCTCTTACGGTTTTTGAAATTTTAAAAGATACCAGGACAATTTTCCCAGTTTGCTATAGTTTCAAACCCTTGTTTAACAAAATGGACGCCCCTAAGGCAATAGAATCTTCTGGCTCAAACACCATAGAAAATCCAACTGTTCCTCCTAAGGACCCCTTTGTATTGGACTATGTAAAAAGTAATTTTAAGCCGTTTCGATCTTGCCCCACCTCCGATACTGCTTATCAAAACTGGTTCAAGAAAGTAGAAGCTAAGAAATCCCAGCAATGGGAAGAATTAGGTATCTACAATTTGATTAAGCTATCGAAGCCTGGTTTCACTTACAGCCACCCTCTGCTATTCGCGTCCCTCTATTTCTGGGACAGTACCTATAATACTTTCCATCTCCCAGGTGGAATGATCACCCCTACCTTCTTCGACATAGCGGCCATTACTGGGCTATCGCCAGTAGGAGAAACATACATCCCCGACAACAAAGAACATTCAAGCATAATTGACTTCGAAGTCAAGCTAGCAAGTTTTTCCAAGTTTATCAATCACTACCATGCTGAGGGAGACAATGTGTCTGACGTAGAACACATTGCTTTCTTAACCCTATGGCTGTCAAGATACGTCTTCTGCAGTAGATCCCTACAGGTAGCCAGTAGGTTTATTCCTCTAGCTAGGGATTTGCATGAAAATCGAAGAGTGTGCTTAAGTGAACTGCTCTTAGTTGACCTCTATGAAAGCCTAAGGTCAGCTGTTTCGAGCCTCAAATCCCATACCTCCAAGAATATCCTGTTGGCTGGCCCTTTTTGGTTACTTCAACTATGGCTAAATGCCATGTTCGAACCCTCCTTGTCAACTGCCAACACCATTGACGAACAAGACCCTGAGATAACTGATAGGATAGTCGAAGGCACTAGGCTTCGAAGATTAACTCCAAATGACGACAAAGATGACTTCAAAGTCCTATTCTCGAAGTACATCATGATATTCTCCAAAAGGCACAAGTTCGAAGAGAGCATGGCGCCTTTTGCTTCGAGGGCTCATGGACCTTCCTGGTTCACCATGGCTTTCTCAGAAGCTATCAAGAGCAAGGATATTCAGGATGTATGGAGAGCTTTTTTGCTACCTAGACTCATTTCTTCAAGAATAACTCCTGCCAAGAATCAGATTTTTCTTTTCGCTTACCAGCCAAATTTTGTTTCGAGACAGTTTGGCTTATGCCAAGTAATTCCTGAACCTTTATTCCAAACTGAGAGTGCCATTACTTCTGGGCGAACTTTCAAGGAACGGGAAGCCAAAATACAGCAAGAACAATATCAAGGCTTTGCCCAGTTTGAGCTGATAACCTTCGAACCTACCCATCTCACAGCTAAAGGGTTTCTGGAATGGTGGACCAAGTTTTATCAAACTTATATGTTCGATACACTTACAATTCAACATAAACTAATTGATGCCTTCGATGTGCAGGTACCAGCAAAGAAAGGTATGTTTACTCATGCCAAAGAGATTAAAGCTTTCCAAAATTATTTTGAAACTACTTATGACCCCACGCGCTTGGAATCCACTGTGCATCAAGCGGCTGAGACCTTGAAGGAAAAATTCAAACAAAAAGTTTCTAAGTTAAAACTTCCTTCAGGGTTGTCACCTGAGGATAGGTATAGGTTGGCATTCGAAATGCATCCACCTAAATTTCCTAGATTACCTACCTCAGAACTGGCTCTGGCTTGGTTTCCCCCATATCCTTGGTGGTTCACTTGCGAAGAGATGTTCAAACATCTTCAAAGGAAACCAAAGCCATTTGAGACTGTGACATGGGCTCGACACTGGCTTCACGATTTCCCAAGACACCTTCGATACGACCTTTCTGCCATGTCAATTAAATCTGATCAAGGCACAGGTGCGAATGCTTGAGAAAATCCCAAACGTCTTTTATTTTCTATATCTTTAACCTTTGCTTTAATTGTTTCAATTTTCATCCATCAGGATAAAGACAGCCGCCTCGAAGTCGAAAGACGGGAGCGCCTCTCAAGCCTCCATCGAAACTACTGACAAAGTGACTCCACCCGAAACAACCACTATTGTTGCAACCACAACAACAACAATAATACCAACAACAACCAGTGTTCCAACTCCAACGGTAATCACTTAGCCTTGATGTTTCGTATTCACTCATATTTTATGGTTTGCATCTAACCCTTTGTTTAAATCTTTTCAGACCAACAAGCTTCCTCCTACTACTCCCAAGAAGCGGAAATCAAGCACCACTGGGGAAGACCCTAAGGCTGGAGGAAACTTACCAACTGCTTCGAAGAAGAAGCAAAAGAAAGATATTTCGAAAAGTACCGTTCCAACTAGTGTCTCTGGACTTGATTCCAGGGATGCTGCTCCCTCACCCAAATCCAAAATTCCACCTTCGACCTCCAACATAATGTTGGAACGCATAGCTAGTAACCTCTCCTCCGAGAGTCCACAGGTAAATCGAACTTTAAATCTCTTTGAAAAATAATAACTTCTTATTACCTTGGTACATGTTTTTAACATTCTGTTGCTCCTTGCAGAACATCTTGAAACCAACTTCCACTACTTCGAACTCACCATCCAAAGCTGATGCTCCACTCAATTCCTCCCCTCAAGGAGATTCCAGCAACCTTGTACAGAATAAAGGTTCCTCCAATATGGAGGTTCTGGCTGGAACTTCTGAGCAGCAGGATGATCAAGGTACCTCCATTCCTCTGAAAGAGACAAACGAAACACCACTTCAAACATCTGCAGAGGATTTGCAAAGAGCTTCTCTTCAAAAGTCCCCCCTTGAAACTCTTCAAGAGGACCCAAAGGACACTTAAACTGAAGGAGAGAAAGCTGATTCTGGGCAAAGAGATGAAGAATCTGCAGACGAAGAGTCTGAGGAGGAGGATGCCAATGATAGTTCGACTGCTGGGACGGAGTCCAACGCAAATAGCAGTGAAAAGGAAGGCATCGAAGTTGTAGACTTGGATGATGATGAAGAAGATCATGAGCACGAAACGAATGAAGGGGATCGTGATGCAACCAACGAACCCATGGAGGTTGAAATGGACGTGACTCCCCTACGTGTGGAACTCCCTCAATCCTCTTTGTCTCGAATGACTGACGAGGAGCTTGCACTCCTGAGACGAAATGACCCTATTGGGTACATGAAGGCAAAGCTGGCTCAAAGGGACGTCCCACTTGCTAGGGCTGGCACAAGTTCGACCAGCTATCCTCTTCCCACAGATGAAAGAATTGTACTTCTTAATAAGATTAGGAAAACAATTCTCAATGTGGATATATTCGAAGTGCTCAAGCAAGATAGTACTGCTTGCTATACTATGAAGGAGTTGCTTACAAAGGTCAATCTTTCTACCTGCTCCTTGCCAGTTAGTACTCTCTTGTTCGATCTTCAGGCTTTGCTGGACAACGTAACTGGTTACCTTCTCCAAGATGAATCTGCTGCCAAGAAGGTTCAAGAGAAACGCATTGCCATGGATGCTGCTTATGAACAAGCTTCGAAACTCTCTCAAGAAGCTGAGGATCAAGCTATGCATCTAAAGCAGGCGAAAACTGATTATGAGGCTCGAGCTGAGTCCATACTTCTTTGGGAAAGGAAGATTCTGGAACTTCAACAGAAGGTTAAGGAGGCTAAAGAACAACAAATAGCCTTCGAAACCAATACTGCTGGTAACCAATTCGAAGAGCTTCTCAACCAGGGGCTTGCAGAAATGGAAACTGCAGAACAACTTAAAGGAGAAGTGGCAACCTTGGAAGGAGCCAGGCGTTTCGCTCAGAAGAGGCTTGAATCATTTTGAAGCACTTTCAACCGATTGAAAAATAACTCTTATTTCTAAATTTCAGTGTTTATTTGACTACAATTTTGGTTTCTTATATGTAATATTCGAACAACGCCATTTTGGCATCTTGTCTTGCCATTTTGGCCTTTTTATAATATCTTGGTTACGTTGTTACTATTCGAATCTCCTGCAGGCGTGGCTTATATTTATTTAAATATTTCCCATTAACCTTTAGGATACGTTTATCATCCACCAGTTCTTTGATTTTGTATGCATTGTTTGAGAATACTTTTAATATTCGAAAAGGTCCTTCCCAATGAGGTGACCATTTACCTAATGCTTTATTTTTCTTGTCCATGGGCAATATGACTTTCCAAACTAAGTCATTAATAATGAATACTTTTTTCTTCACCCTTTTGTTGTATGTTCTGGCCCCTCTTTCTTTTTGTCTCATCAAAATTTCCAATGCATGTAATCTCATTTCGTCCAACTCAACTAATTCATTCATCATCATTTCCCAATATAATGCAGCTGGGATTTTGTTTTGTCTCTGAATTCGAACTGATTGTAGATGAATTTCTACTGGCAACACTGCATCATGACCAAATGTGAGTTGGAAAGGCGTATTGTTAGTAGCTTCCTTAGGAGATGTTCTACAAGCCCATAATATTTGGTCCAAAGTTTTGTGCCAGTTTCTTGGCTTTTTGCCAATATGCTTCTTGATTAATCCTATTATCACTTTATTGGCTGCTTCGACTTGACCGTTTGCTTGAGCATAATATGGCGTTGACGTTAGCAATCTAAACCCCATTTCTTGGGCAAATTCTTGAATCTTTCTACCAGTAAACACAGAGCCTTGGTCTGTGGTTATGCTCTCTGGCAATCTGAACCTATAGATATTGTGCTTTTGTATAAACTCAATAATAGCCTCTTGATCAACAACTATTAGTGGTATAGCTTCGATCCACTTGGTAAAATAATCTATTCCTACCAAGATGTATTTCTGTCCTTTGGACGAAGCAGGATTTATTTCTCCTATCAAATCCAATGCCCATCCTCTAAATGGCCATGGTTTGATGATCGAATGCAACTCACTTGCAGGGGCATGTTGAATCCCTGCATGTTTCTGACATTCCTCACATCCTTTAGCAAAGTCTATGCAATCTTTGAGCATGCTAGGCCAATACAAGCCGTATCGAAATAACAGCCATTTCATTTTATGGCCTGCTTGATGTGCCCCACATGCCCCATTGTGGACTTCTGACAATGCTAGGTATGCCTCACTTTCTCCTAGGAATTTCAATAATACACCCTCTTGGGTCTTTTTAAACAATTCGTTCCCCATGAGGAGATATGACAATGCTCTGTATTTTGTCTTTCTATCCACGTTCAGAGTTGGGTCTGCTAAATAACTCTTCAGTGGACTTCGCCAATCTGCATCTGACAAAGTATTTATGGCTAATATTTCGAATCCCTGTTTCTCAGCATATCCTAATTTCATACTTTCAAGATCCGATGGTGTGAATCTAGTAGCCATAACTCTACCCCTTAACTCAACTAAATCCTTAAAGTTCCTGGTAGAAACTTTATAACCCGAAGCCAACTGCGCTAAGTCATTTGCTTCTTGGTTCTCTATTCTTGGTATGTGTTGAATATCCATGTATATATTTAAATTTCCTTAGTAGCCTATTGACTATGACGAAGTATATCATCAAGTTTTCCTTTATACACTTATATTCCTTTGTAATTTGTTTGACCACTAATTCAGAGTCTCCTTTAATTTCGACTCTAGTTGCCCCCAATTCCAACAAAGCTTCAAGTCCAACAATGAGCGCTTCATACTCAGCTTCGTTGTTCGAGCAACAAAGACCATCTAATTTATACTTGAATTTTGTTGGGATTCCTTCAGGAGAAATTAGAAGGACTCCAACGCCACTTCCATTCTTGTGGGTTGAACCATCAAAGTACAATTTCCATGGTTGCATTTCGACGTAACTCATGACAGTCTGCTCAACCAAAGAATGGTCCACAATGAAGTCAGAAATCACTTGACCTTTCATAGCTTTTAAAGGCATGAAAGTCAAAGAATATTCTGTTAAGGCTAAAGCCCATTTACCAACTCTGCTATGCATTATTGGTTTTGAAAGCATATGTTTAATGACATCGAAATGAGATGAAACATAAACATCAACAGGTTTTATATAATACTTGAGTTTCATACAAGAGAAATACAAACAGAGACATAGCTTTTCTAAATTGCTATATCTGGTCTCTGCATCATTTAGCACTCTACTTAAATAGTATATGGCTCTTTCGATACCATTGTTATCTTCTTGTGCTAGCATACTACCTATACTAACTTCAGAGGCAGATATGTACAATCTCATGGGCTTCCCCCATGAAGGTGGAGACAAAATAGGAGGCTGAGAGAGGTATCTTTTTATCCTGTCAAATGCCTCCTGGTGAGCTTCGTTCCATTCGAAGGCTTGGCCTTGCTTTAGACGAAGTAACATAGAGAAAGCTTGGGTTTTTCCACTCAGGTTCGAAATGAATCTTCTGAGGAAGTTAATTTTCCCTATCAGAGATTGCAACTCCCTTTTTGACGTAGGTGCTTTCGTCTCCATTATGGCTTTGGTTTTGTTCTGGTTGATTTCAATCCCTTTCTTGTGAACCACAAAACCAAGAAAATCTCCAGCCTGCACAAAAAATGCACATTTAAGGGGATTCATCTTTAAGCCATGTTTTCTCATTCGCTCGAATGATTGGCTCAAATGATGCAAATGTGTTTCTGCAGATATAGATTTGATGACTATATCATCAATATACACCTGCATGAAGGTTTCAATGAAATCATGAAAAATTGAATTCATTGCCCTTTGATAAGTTGCTCCAGCGTTCTTTAAACCAAAAGGCATCACCACCCATTCGTAGGTGCCTAAGGCTCCTGGGCAACGAAATGCTGTCTTTGCAACATCTTCTTCAGCAATGAAAATCTGATTATACCCAGAGTATCCATCTAACATACTCAAGTATTCGAACCCTGCAGCAGAGTCTACTAGTATTTCTGCCACAGGCATGGAATATTCATCCTTAGGGGTTGCAGTGTTTAAATCCCTAAAATCTATGCAAATTCTTAAAGAACCATTTTTCTTAATAACAGGTACTATGTTTGCTAACCATTCGACGTACCTTGTTGTTCTGATGAATTTGCAACGCAGCAACCTTTCGATCTCAGCTTTAATTTTTGTGAGAACCGCTGGTGCGAATCTTCTGGGAGTTTGTTTGATGGGCTTCTTGCCATCTTTGATTGGCAGTCTGTGTTCGACCAACTCCCTCTTTAAACCAGGCATTTCGTCATAATCCCATGCGAAGCAATCTTTGTTTTTCTTGAGGACTTTGATTACTTCTTTCTTGAGGCCTGGGCTAAGTTTTGCACTTATGTAGGTTATTCTTTTCGTTTTTTCATCCCCTAAGTTGACTTCTTCGAGTGGATCTTGTGCCAACATTTTGGCACCTGAGTTTATGGGGTCCCTTTCGAAGCCTAAGGGTTCTTTATCGTAGATGGCATCCAACCTTTGATCCATCTCAAATTCTCTGAAGGGTGAACATTTCGAGCCATCCCCACTTGCTTCGTTCATCTTTACAGTTAATTTATTTATTTCAGCCTCTAAGGCCGCTTTTGATTCGTTCTCATCCATATAGGCCGGAATCCTTTCGAAAAAGGTGGACTCAGTCATGGATAAGGTTGTCGAAGTCCCAGCCTGCTGGCCGTTTTTGTATAGTGCTTTCGACTCCCTCTTCTTCACTGATTATTGTTCTATCCCAGTAAAGGCCATCATGGCGAAGGGTCATGTAGTAGTGGGCGTTTCTGGTTTCGTTAATCTCATCATTTGGAACACACAGAGCAATCTTTGCCAGATTTTTATCATAATCCCTCTTGTCAACTAAATTGACTGTTGACATGAAGTAACTCTGGTCCGCTTCGATGTTTTCCACGATTCCATCATCTCTCCACAGAACTAGTCGCTGATGCATTGACGAAGGAACTGCCCCCACGCCATGGATCCACTCCCTTCCCAGCAATAAGTTATAGTTGGCCTTGGCTTCAATCACCATAAACATGGTGGGCCTACAACTTGAGCCTATTGTCAATTCCAACTGGACCACTCCCAGTGTTTTGCCCACTTTTCCCTCATAATTGGACAGAACCATATTATGGGGCTTGATGTCTCCTTCGCGGATCTCTAATCTTTTCAGCATGAAATGGGGTATCAAATTGACTGCAGCACCCCCATCTACTAGAACCTTGTTCACACCATAGACACCAACTTTTGCCCGAATAAAAAGTGGCTTGAGATGGTTCTTCATAGCAGGTTCTGGATGTTCGAAGAACGCATTTTGTTCCTCAACAGCCCCATTGTCCATCACATAGTAGCACACAGGCCTATGTTTCATCAAATCTGTGGTATCTTCTTCCTCATATTCATCAATTTCGGTTTCCTGCCCAAATTCACAGGGAAGCACAGATACCACGTTACAGTTTAGGTTGAATGAAGACTCCCCCTCTGATTCGAAGTTATCTGTTATCATGTCTTCGTCCTCTTCTGGGCCTGGAGTGTATTCCTTTGGTTCATCCCATTGTACTTCAGAGAAAAGCCTCCTATTAACTGGAGGTTTTTCTTCCGTTTGATTCTTTGGTTTGTTGGTGCTAGATTCACCTTGGTTCTTTGTTGAAGTGACCCCTTTGTTTGCCACAGCTTCCCTCTCAGCCTTTCGAATCCTTTGTTGCCTGCGCCACTGGGATCTTGACATGGGGTTCCTTCCTTTGTAATTTTCTAATCTTACCTCCTCCCTTTTTGCTGTGTTGAATTGCCTTCTGTATGTCACAGCATGGCGTGCATTTCGTTCGGTGTTTCTCCATCTATCTTTGCCTTTGTCAATTCTGACTTACAACCATCTTTCGGTTGGCACTTCAGCAGGGAGTTTGAAAGTCACTCTTCGAGCAGCCTTGGGGTGAGGGCTATCAGGCCTTTGTTGTTTGTGTCTGCTGTCGAAACGTGGGGCCATCTGGACAGTTTCTTGATGGTTCCAGCAAGGGGCGAAGGGAATCGTTTCGAAGGCTCTGGCCATGCTCTGGTCATACACAGCAGAACACCTTGGGCAAATCAAGCACTTGGTTGCCCCTTTGTAGCAACGAAACACAAATTCCAGCAAACTCTCTCCAGCCTTGGGATAACACCTGAAAAGCTGGTTATCCTGGCGCCAATTGTTTCCAGTTCGAGTCCTCTGTACCCTTTCGAAATTCGCAGCGATTCTTTGATTGCAGAGGATGCTGCACCTAGGGCACAATATCATGCCTGAATCTCCTTTGTGGCATGTCATGAGGTAATCCTTGAGACTAGCATCTCCAGTGTGATTATCCTCCATTCTATACTTCTCTTTTTCTAAGTATTTTTCTACTTCCTCCATCTCAGAGCGAGGCCTCTCCATATCCACCATATTTATCTCAACATCTTCCCCCTTAGCTTCATCATCGCCCCATCCTGTGGGCTTTATATCCTCAATCTGAACCTTCGAACTCTCTGGGGCAGAATATTTGACCAAATAGTCAAATTTCCCACTGGGTTCCCCTAGAGTGTCCCATATTTCCTTCTGAGGGGAAGTTGGCTTCGTGATTTGGACTTTCTCCAATTCCAGCCTCAAGCCTTCAGTGACCTGTGTTAGTTCTTGGTTTTGATTTCCCTGGCCTTCAGTAGCTTGGGTTTCTTTTGCAACAGCTACAGGTGCTGCTTCAATCGAAGTCTCTGGCATCTTCTGGATGTCTTCAGTGACCTCCTTATCGACTTCGACCATCACCCAATTTTCAGTTTCAGTACCTTTCTCTCCTGTTAGGGCATCACTTTGTTCAGCTTCCACCATATTAATCTCTCCAATGCATGCAGGCTCGGAGTAGTTGATGTCTGCGATGTCCAAGGGATCTTCGTCCACTTTCATCTTTACCTTATCAGCAAACTTTAGTCTGCCATCTTTGATTGCATTTTGAATTAGGTCCCTGAAAATAAAACATTGTGAGGTTTTGTGGCCTAGGAAACTATGATATTTGCAAAATCCTCTCTTCTTTCTCTGATCTAAAGGAGGTATTTTGACATTTGATGGCACAATGAGTTGGCCATCTTTGACAAGTAAATCAAAAATCTCGTCACATTTAGTGACATCGAAGGTATAGACCTTCTTTGGGAATTTGTCACTTTTCTCATTTTCAACAATCTCTTTCCCTTTTGTGGGAACCAATAATTTGCAGGAGTAAGGTGGAGCCTGTTTTAATTCAGCGAGGTCGATTTCGACCTCTTCGAATTCGAATTCAGGATATTCTTCTATTTCCTCAGTTCCAACATAGGAGATCCTTTCTTTCTTGCTATTCTTAAAGACTCTGGCTTTTTCGGCCTTTAGCCTTTCGACTTGTCGAACCCTATCGGCTAACTGAGCCATATCCCTCAAATATTGAGTGTCTAGTTTCTTTCGAATAAAGTAATCCAAACCACCAGCGGCCATTTCGACTAACTCATGTTCAGGCACTACTGTGTAACATCTGGATTTCAAAAGCCTAAATCTATTCAGATAATCATCTATGGGTTCGGTGAACTTTCTCTTGACACTGGCTAATTCCTTCAAGCTTATTTTCGACTGTCCCATGTAAAATTGTTCATGGAATAATCTCTCCAAGAGAGCCCAAGTATCAATGGACCCAGGAGGCAAAGTGGTAAACCATGTGAAGGCGTTTTTAGTCAAGGAACTTGGGAAGTATTTGATCCTGAGATCTTCATTATTGGCTATATCTCCCGCTTCAGTTAGGTATCTCGCTATGTGTTCGACTGTTGACTCATTGGTATCCCCAGCGAACTTTGTAAATTTAGGGACTTTATATCCCCTTGGTAAATCAGTATGCATTATGCAATATAATATAGGAGAAGCATAATTTGGCCTTCTCATTCCTGTGTTGAGGCCATTCTGGGCCATGACTCTCTCTATCATGGTGGTTAGATTGTTTTCTGCCAAGATGTTATCGTTTCGAACTCTATGAACGACAGCATCAGCGTCTTGATTTCGACCAACCAGGACAACCCCCCTAGGTTGTTCTTCTCGAAACTCTGGGGCTTCTAGCCTTTCGACCCTTGCCCCTGGTTCCATAATTTCTCTTTGTGGGCCTGGGATTATTGGGGCTTCTAACCTTGGTGCCCTGGCCCCTAAGTTAACTTCTTCTCTAGGTGGTCTACAGATTGGGTCGTTAGCAATTTGTTCTATAACAGGCATGTTTGCTCGAAATCCCGCCTGATTCTGCCTACGCCTTTCTGGGGGAGCAAAGAAATCTGCTATTCGACTCATGTTGTCAGCGTTTTCCCTATTTGTCACAGTCACATTTTGAACTATTGGGGCAAATATTTCCTGCATAGTTTGTGCTAACACCCCTATCATATTATGGTTACTGTCATCCATTAATTGCCTAAAAGCCAACTGGTTTTCTGTGGTTAAAATAGGCATTATGCTATAACCCACTAACCCTTGGTTATTTGTCATAAGCTGATTCGCCCCAGACCCAGACCCTATTTGAGGTGATGAATTCGATGTGGAATTGTGTAAACCCGCCATAAAGGAAGTTGGCATTCCATAAGAGGAATTTCTGGTTCTATTACCATCGAAACCAGGTGGTCTAGTTAGTGGAGTGGCGAAATGGGATTGTGTCCCTGATGGTGGAACAAATCCCCCAGGGTAACCAATAGTTCCAGTATTTCCTAAGATCGAACTATTAGTTGATATGCCACTTACTCCATTGGTGGCTATATTATTGGTTGAAGATGCAACAGACTGTGCATTCGAAGGGATCATATTAGATGTTCCCATCGAAGTGGACACATTAGTGCCTGTTGTCTGTGGGGCATTTTGTTCCCCTTGTTGATTGTCAGAATTAGACATATTGGTCAAACGTTTTCTTCTGGATAAGGGTTGGTTGCTGTTGGTTATTTTACCACTTCTTAGGTTCATAAAACAGCAAACTTCTTAGGTTACAACGTTTTTATAACGGTTATGTCTCAACAATCTTTATTTCTAATGTCCAATTATTGGTCCCATCAGGTGTGCCAATTTGTTTCCAGTGATTTCTGGTAAACAACCGCTAGTCTTCCAAACTATCGAATAAACTTACTGACTGTTATTCAATTTCTCTGGTAACTCACAGGATCGACTAGATTGATCCTAGGATTCCTTGGTCATTAGGGTAACTCTCATGATCGAACAGATATTCATGGTTGATATTTGAGTGTTGTATAGGTGTTTGGTTTATTTCGATTTCTCTCTTAAAGGTCTAAAGGTGTAATCAAAATGTATGTGCGCGAAACTAACTTGCATGAATAAATGTTAATTGTAAAGACATGTAAAATTGTATAAAAGGGAAGTAAATGGCTTCGAATTATAAAAACAGTTAATGTAAAAGATGTTCTGGAACGTAAAAGATTTGAAATATGAAGAAAGCGTTTAATGCAAGAAATCTGTAAATGACTCTAAGTAAAAATAGGCGTTCGAAGGATAAAGCTTGAAGATAAAGGCATGGAAAGTATGACAGTTTTCTGAAATGTAAAGTGCTTGAAACGTAAAGAAAGCATTAAAATCTAAGGCTTTAATGAAGAGATTTCGAAGTAAAAAGACTTTAAATGAGAAAACATGTAAATAGTATTTGGCAGAAAGATAAAGGAAAGTGCTGGAAACGATAAAAGGTTTTCATTAAATCATAAACATGTGGTGCTATCATACGTACATTGCTCTTGCATTCGTTTCCCTTGCCATGTGGTAGTTTGAATGTTACTGAGTATTTAGTACAATAGATATGACACACGAAATCCTAATACTAAGACTTCTATTTATACTAATTCGACCATAACGGTCTTGCTATAGGATTATGCCACGTTCAGAACATGCAGAACAATGCCTCTCTCTTCTTTCCATGTGTCTCCAAATGCTCCAGCACATAAATTTCAAACTTCGAATGTCCCGCTTCCATTTGAATTTCACATGTTTTGGTACTTCTCCGTTTCGAACGCACTTCCCAGACACAACCTTGTTGTTATTTCGAGACTTCTTTAGATATGTTCCCATAATTGCCACTCGAAGCTCCAAGCTTTGATATGCTTATTCGAAACACTGCTTCTGCTACTTCGAAACATGACGCTTTGTTTCATTTCGATCGAAACGTTCAATTCGCTTGGCTTCTAATAATATTATCAAAATCTTCAGCCAACAGTTATATATGATATAAAAAATTTCAATATTTTGCTTCTTCCCCGTCACCAAATTTTAGGTTACTTCATCACTAAGAAACTAAGTTAAAAGACTATTAATTAATGACACATATTTCATATACATTGATAATAACTACAATTATATAAAGAGGCTCGATAGTATATCTATTCCCCATATTCATATTGTTATATGTTATATATGATATAAACAATTTCAATATTTTTCTTCTTCCTCATCAGCAAATTCTAGGTTACTTCATCATTAAAAAACTAAGTTAAAAGACTATTACTTAATGACACATATTTCATATACATTGGTAATAATTAAAATTATATAATGAGGATCGATAGTATATATATTCCCCATATTCATAATGTTATATGTTATATATGATATAAACAATTTCAATATTTTTTTTCTTCCTTATCAGCAAATTTTAGGTTACTTCATCACTAAGAAATTAAGATAAAAGACTATTACTTAATGACACATATTTCATATACATTGGTAATAACTAAAGTTATATAAAGAGGTTCGATAGTATATCTATTCCCCACATTTATATTTTTATATGTTATATATGATATAAACAATTTCAATATTTTGCTTCTTCCCCGTCACCAAATTTTAGGTTTCTTCGTCACTAAGAAACTAAGTTAAAAGACTATTAATTGAGGACACATATTTCATATACATTGGTAATAACTAAAGTTATATAAAGATACTCGATAGTGTATCTATTCCCCATATTTATATTGTTATATGTTATATATGATATAAACAATTTCAATATTTTGCTTCTTTTCCGTCACCAAATTTTAGGTTACTTCATCACTAAGAAACTCAGTTAAAAGACTATTAATTAAGGACACATATTTCATATACGTTGATAATAACTAAAGTTATATAAAGATGCTCGATAGTATATTTATTCCCCATATTCATATTGTTATATGTTATATATGATATAAACAATTTCAATATTTTACTTCTTCCCCGTCACCAAATTTTAGGTTACTTCATCACTAAGAAACTAAGTTAAAAGACTATTACTTAATGACACATATTTCATATACATTGGTAATAACTAAAGTTATATAAAGAGGTTCGATAGTATATCTATTCGCCACATTTATATTTTTATATGTTATATATGATATAAACAATTTCAATATTTTGCTTCTTCCCCGTCACCAAATTTTAGGTTACTTCCTCACTAAGAAACTAAGTTAAAAGACTATTAATTAAGGACACATATTTCATATACATTTACAATAACTAAAGTTATATAAAGAGACTCAATAGTATATCTATAACCCATATTCATATTGTTATATGTTATATATGATATAAAAAATTTCAATATTTTGCTTCTTCCCCGTCACCAAATTTTAAGTTACTTCATCACTAAGAAACTAAGTTAAAAGACTATTAATTAATAACACATATTTCATATACATTGATAATAACTACAATTATATAAAGAGGCTCGGTAGTATATCTATTCCCCATATTCATATTGTTATATGTTATATATGATATAAACAATTTCAATATTTTTCTTCTTCCTCATCAGCAAATTCTAGGTTACTTCATCATTAAAAAACTTAGTTAAAAGACTATTACTTAATGACACATATTTCATATACATTGGTAATAATTAAAATTATATAATGAGGCTCGATAGTATATATATTCCCCATATTCATATTGTTATATGTTATATATGATATAAACAATTTCAATATTTTTTTTCTTCCTTATCAGCAAATTTTAGGTTACTTCATCACTAAGAAATTAAGATAAAAGACTATTACTTAATGACACATATTTCATATACATTGGTAATAACTAAAGTTATATAAAGAGGTTCGATAGTATATCTATTCCCCACATTTATATTTTTATATGTTATATATGATATAAACAATTTCAATATTTTGCTTCTTCCCCGTCACCAAATTTTAAGTTACTTCATCACTAAGAAACTAAGTTAAAAGACTACTAATTAATGACACATATTTCATATACATTGGTAATAATTAAAATTATATAATGAGGCTCGGTAGTATATATATTCCCCATATTCATATTGTTATATGTTATATATGATATAAACAATTTCAATATTTTTTTTCTTCCTTATCAGCAAATTTTAGGTTACTTCATCACTAAGAAATTAAGATAAAAGACTATTACTAAATGACACATATTTCATATACATTGGTAATAACTAAAGTTATATAAAGAGGTTCGATAGTATATCTATTCCCCACATTTATATTTTTATATGTTATATATGATATAAACAATTTCAATATTTTGCTTCTTCCCCGTCACCAAATTTTAGGTTTCTTCGTCACTAAGAAACTAAGTTAAAAGACTATTAATTGAGGACACATATTTCATATACATTGGTAATAACTAAAGTTATATAAAGATACTCGATAGTGTATCTATTCCCCATATTTATATTGTTATATGTTATATATGATATAAACAATTTCAATATTTTGCTTCTTTTCCGTCACCAAATTTTAGGTTACTTCATCACTAAGAAACTCAGTTAAAAGACAATTAATTAAGGACACATATTTCATATACGTTGATAATAACTAAAGTTATATAAAGTTGCTCGATAGTATATTTATTCCCCATATTCATATTGTTATATGTTATATATGATATAAACAATTTCAATATTTTACTTCTTCCCCGTCACCAAATTTTAGGTTACTTCATCACTAAGAAACTAAGTTAAAAGACTATTACTTAATGACACATATTTCATATGCATTGGTAATAACTAAAGTTATATAAAGAGGTTCGATAGTATATCTATTCGCCACATTTATATTTTTATATGTTATATATGATATAAACAATTTCAATATTTTGCTTCTTCCCCGTCACCAAATTTTAGGTTACTTCCTCACTAAGAAACTAAGTTAAAAGACTATTAATTAAGGACACATATTTCATATACATTTACAATAACTAAAGTTATATAAAGAGACTCAATAGTATATCTATAACCCATATTCATATTGTTATATGTTATATATGATATAAAAAATTTCAATATTTTGCTTCTTCCCCGTCACCAAATTTTAAGTTACTTCATCACTAAGAAACTAAGTTAAAAGACTATTAATTAATGACACATATTTCATATACATTGATAATAACTACAATTATACAAAGAGGCTCGGTAGTATATCTATTCCCCATATTCATATTGTTATATGTTATATATGATATAAACAATTTCAATATTTTTCTTCTTCCTCATCAGCAAATTCTAGGTTACTTCATCATTAAAAAACTTAGTTAAAAGACTATTACTTAATGACACATATTTCATATGCATTGGTAATAATTAAAATTATATAATGAGGCTCGATAGTATATATATTCCCCATATTCATATTGTTATATGTTATATATGATATAAACAATTTCAATATTTTTTTTCTTCCTTATCAGCAAATTTTAGGTTACTTCATCACTAAGAAATTAAGATAAAAGACTATTACTTAATGACACATATTTCATATACATTGGTAATAACTAAAGTTATATAAAGAGGTTCGATAGTATATCTATTCCCCACATTTATATTTTTATATGTTATATATGATATAAACAATTTCAATATTTTGCTTCTTCCCCGTCACCAAATTTTAGGTTTCTTCGTCACTAAGAAACTAAGTTAAAAGACTATTAATTGAGGACACATATTTCATATACATTGGTAATAACTAAAGTTATATAAAGATACTCGATAGTGTATCTATTCCCCATATTTATATTGTTATATGTTATATATGATATAAACAATTTCAATATTTTGCTTCTTTTCCGTCACCAAATTTTAGGTTACTTCATCACTAAGAAACTCAGTTAAAAGACTATTAATTAAGGACACATATTTCATATACGTTGATAATAACTAAAGTTATATAAAGATGCTCGATAGTATATTTATTCCCCGTATTCATATTGTTATATGTTATATATGATATAAACAATTTCAATATTTTTCTTCTTCCCCATCATCAAATTCTAGGTTACTTCATCATTAAGAAACTAAGTTAAAAGACTATTACTTAATGAAACATATTTCATATACATTGGTAATAATTAAAATTATATAACGAGGCTCGATATTATATCTATTCCCCATATTTATATTGTTATATGTTATATATGATATAAATAATTTCAATATTTTTCTTCTTCCCCATCAGCAAATTTTAGGTTACTTCATCACTAAGAAATTTAGATAAAAGACTATTTATTAATGACACATATTTCATATACATTGATAATAAATACAATTATATAAAGAGGCTCGATAGTATATCTAATCCCTATATTCATATTGTTATATGTTATATATGATATAAATAATTTCAATATTTTGCTTCTTCCCGGTCACCAAATTTTAGGTTACTTCATCACTAAGAAACTAAGTTAAATGTCTATTAATTAATGACACATATTTCATATACATTTATAATAACTAAAATTATATAAAGAGGCTCGATAGTATATCTATTCCCCATATTCATATTGTTATATGTTATATATGATATAAACAATTTCAATATTTTTCTTCTTCCCCACCAGCAAATTTTAGACTACTTCATCACTAAGAAACTAAGATAAAAGACTATTAATTATTGACACATATTTCATATACATTGATAATAACTACAATTATATAAAGAGGCTTGATAGTATATCTATTCCCCATATTCATGTTTTTATATGTTATATATGATATAAACAATTTCAATATTTTGTTTCTTCCCCGTCACCTAATTTTAGGTTACTTCTTCACTAAGAAACTAAGATAAAAGACTATTATATTTTAATAACATTGATAATAACTACAATTATATAAAGAGGATCGATAGTATATCTATTCCCCATATTCATATTGTTATATGTTATATATGATATAAACAATTTCAATATTTTTCTTCTACCCCGTCAGTAAATTTTAGGATACTTCTTCACTAAGATACAACGTTAAAAGACTAATAATTAATGAGAAATATTCCATATACATTGATAATAACTAAAATTATATAAAGAGGCTCGATAGTATATCTATTCCCCATATTCATATTGTTATATGTTATAAATGATATAAACAGATTCAATATTTTTCTTCTTCCCCATCAGCAAATTCTAGGTTACTTCATCATTAAGAAACTAAGTTAAAAGACTCTTACTTAATGACACATATTTCATATACATTGGTAATAATTAAAATTATATATTGAGGCCCGATAGTATATCTATTCCCCATATTCATATTGTTATATGTTATATATGATATAAACAATTTCAATATTTTTATTCTTCCCCATCAGCAAATTTTAGGTTACTTCATCACTAAGAAATTAAGATAAAAGACTATTAAATAATGACACATATTTCATATACATTGATAATAATTACAATTATATAAATAGGTTCAATAGTATATCTATTCCCCATATTCATATTGTTATATGTTATATATGATATAAACAATTTCAATATTTTGCTTCTTCCCTCTCACCAAATTTTAGGTTACTTCTTCACTAGGAAATTAAGATAAAAGACTATTATATTTCATATACATTGGTAATAATTAAAATTATATAACTAGGCTCGATAGTATATCTATTCCCCATATTCATATTGTTATATTTATATATGATATAAATAATTTCACTATTTTACTTCTTCCCCAACAACAAATTTTAGGTATTTCATCACTAAGAAACTTAGATAAAAGACTATTAATTAATGACACATATTTCATATACATTGATAATAACTACAATTATATAAAGAGGCTCGATAGTATATCTTGTCCCCATATTCATATTGTTATATGTTATATATGATATAAACAATTTCAATATTTTGCTTCTTCCCCATCACCAAATTTTAGGTTACTTCTTCACTAAGAAACTAAGATAAAAGACTATTATATTTCATATACATTGATAACAACTAAAATTATATAAAGAGGTTCGATAGTATTTCTATTCCCCATATTCATATTGTTATATGCTATATATGATATAAACAATTTCAATATTTTGCTTCTTCCCGGTCACCAAATTTTAGGTTACTTCATCACTAAGAAACAAAGTTAAAAGACCATTAATTAATGACACATATTTCATATACATTGATAATAACTACAATTATATAAAGAGGCTCGATAGTATATCTATTTCCCATATTCATATTGTTATAAGTTATATATGATATAAATAATTTCAATATTTTGCTTCTTCCCCGTCACCAAATTTTAGGTTACTTCATCACTAAGAAACTAAGTTTAAAAACTATTAATTAATGACACATATTTCATATACATTTATAATAACTAAAATTATATAAAGAGGCTCGATAGTATATCTATTCCCCATATTCATATTGTTATATGTTATATATGATATAAACAATTTCAATATTTTTATTCTTCCCCATCAGCAAATTTTAGGTTACTTCATCACTAAGAAATTAAGATAAAAGACTATTAAATAAAGACACATATTTCATATACATTGATAATAATTACAATTATATAAATAGGTTCAATAGTATATCTATTCCCCATATTCATATTGTTATATGTTATATATGATATAAACAATTTCAATATTTTGCTTCTTCCCTCTCACCAAATTTTAGGTTACTTCTTCACTAGGAAACTAAGATAAAAGACTATTATATTTCATATACATTGGTAATAATTAAAATTATATAACTAGGCTCGATAGTATATCTATTCCCCATATTCATATTGTTATATTTATATATGATATAAATAATTTCACTATTTTTCTTCTTCCCCAACAGCAAATTTTAGGTATTTCATCACTAAGAAACTTAGATAAAAGACTATTAATTAATGACACATATTTCATATACATTGATAATAACTACAATTATATAAAGAGGCTCGATAGTATATCTTGTCCCCATATTCATATTGTTAAATGTTATATATGATATAAACAATTTCAATATTTTGCTTCTTCCCCATCACCAAATTTTAGGTTACTTCTTCACTAAGAAACTAAGATAAAAGACTATTATATTTCATATACATTGATAACAACTAAAATTATATAAAGAGGCTCGATAGTATTTCTATTCCCCATATTCATATTGTTATATGCTATATATGATATAAACAATTTCAATATTTTGCTTCTTCCCGGTCACCAAATTTTAGGTTACTTCATCGTTAAGAAACAAAGTTAAAAGACTATTAATTAATGACACATATTTCATATACATTGATAATAACTACAATTATATAAAGAGGCTCGATAGTATATCTATTTCCCATATTCATATTGTTATAAGTTATATATGATATAAACAATTTCAATATTTTGCTTCTTCCCCGTCACCAAATTTTAGGTTACTTCATCACTAAGAAACTAAGTTTAAAAACTATTAATTAATGACACATATTTCATATACATTTATAATAACTAAAATTATATAAAGAGGCTCGATAGTATATCTATTCCCCATATTCATATTGTTATATGTTATATATGATATAAACAATTTCAATATTTTGCTTCTTCCCCGTCACCAAATTTTAGGTTTCTTCGTCACTAAGAAACTAAGTTAAAAGACTATTAATTGAGGACACATATTTCATATACATTGGTAATAACTAAAGTTATATAAAGATACTCGATAGTGTATCTATTCCCCATATTCATATTGTTATATGTTATATATGATATAAACAATTTCAATATTTTGCTTCTTTTCCGTCACCAAATTTTAGGTTACTTCATCACTAAGAAACTCAGTTAAAAGACTATTAATTAAGGACACATATTTCATATACGTTGATAATAACTAAAGTTATATAAAGATGCTCGATAGTATATTTATTCCCCATATTCATATTGATATATATTATATATGATATAAACAATTTCAATATTTTGCTTCTTCCCCGTTACCAAATTTTAGGTTACTTTATCACTAAGAAACTAAGTTAAAAGACTATTACTTAATGACACATATTTCATATACATTGGTAATAACTAAAGTTATATAAAGAGGTTCGATAGTATATCTATTCCCCACATTTATATTTTTATATGTTATATATGATATAAACAATTTCAATATTTTGCTTCTTCCCCGTCACCAAATTTTAGGTTTCTTCATCACTAAGAAACTAAGTTAAAAGACTACTAATTAAGGACACATATTTCATATACATTGGTAATAACTAAAGTTATATAAAGATACTCGATAGTATATCTATTCCCCATATTTATATTTTTATATGTTATATATGATATAAACAATTTCAATATTTTGCTTCTTTTCCGTCACCAAAGTTTAGGTTACTTCATCACTAAGAAACTCAGTTAAAAGACTATTAATTAAGGACACATATTTCATATACGTTGATAATAACTAAAGTTATATAAATATGCTCGATAGTATATTTATTCCCAATATTCATATTGTTATATTTTATATATGATATAAACAATTTCAATATTTTGCTTCTTCCCCGTCACCAAATTTTAGGTTACTTCATCACTAAGAAACTAAGTTAAAAGACTATTACTTAATGACACATATTTCATATACATTGGTAATAACTAAAGTTATATAAAGAGGTTCGATAGTATATATATTCCCCACATTTATATTTTTATATGTTATATATGATATAAACAATTTCAATATTTTGCTTCTTCCCTGTCACCAAATTTTAGGTTACTTCCTCACTAAGAAACTAAGTTAAAAGACTATTAATTAAGGACACATATATCATATACATTGACAATAACTAAAGTTATATAAAGAGACTCGATAGTATATCTATTCCCCATATTCATATTGTTATATGTTATATATGATATAAAAAATTTCAATATTTTGCTTCTTCCCCGTCACCAAATTTTAGGTTACTTCATCACTAAGAAACAAAGTTAAAAGACTATTAATTAATGACACATATTTCATATACATTGATAATAACTACAATTATATAAAGAGGCTCGATAGTATATATATTCCCCATATTCATATTGTTATATGTTATATATGATATAAACAATTTCAATATTTTGCTTCTTCCTCGTCACCAAATTTTAGGTTAATTCATCACTAAGAAACTAAGTTAAAAGACTATTACTTAATGACACATATTTCATATACATTGGTAATAATTAAAAATATATAATGAGGCTCGATAGTATATATATTCCCCATATTCATATTGTTATATGTTATATATGATATAAACAATTTCAATATTTTTTTTCTTCCTTATCAGGAAATTTTAGGTTACTTCATCACTAAGAAATTAAGATAAAAGACTATTAATTAATGACACATATTTCATATACATTTATAATAATTACAATTATATAAAGAGGCGCGATAGTATATCTATTCCCCATATTCATATTGTTATATGTTATATATGATATAAACAATTTCAATATTTTGCTTCTTCCCTGTCACCAAATTTTAGGTTACTTCTTCACTAGGAAACTAAGATAAAAGACTATTATATTTCATATACATTGATAATAACTACAATTATATAAAGAGACTCGATAGTATATCTATTCCCCATATTCATATTGTTATATGTTATATGTGATATAAATAATTTCAATATTTTTCTTCTTCCCCATCAGTTATTTTTAGGTTACTTAATCATTAAGAAACTAAGTTAAAAGACTATTACTTAATGACACATATTTCATATACATTGGTAATAATTAAAATTATATAATGAGGCCCGATAGTATATCTATTCCCCATATTCATATTGTTATATGTTATATATGATATAAACAATTTCAATATTTTTATTCTTCCCCATCAGCAAATTTTAGGTTACTTCATCACTAAGAAATTAAGATAAAAGACTATTAAATAATGACACATATTTCATATACATTGATAATAATTACAATTATATAAATAGGTTCAATAGTATATCTATTCCCCATATTCATATTGTTATATGTTATATATGATATAAACAATTTCAATATTTTGCTTCTTCCCTCTCACCAAATTTTAGGTTACTTCTTCACTAGGAAATTAAGATAAAAGACTATTATATTTCATATACATTGGTAATAATTAAAATTATATAACTAGGCTCGATAGTATATCTATTCCCCATATTCATATTGTTATATTTATATATGATATAAATAATTTCACTATTTTACTTCTTCCCCAACAACAAATTTTAGGTATTTCATCACTAAGAAACTTAGATAAAAGACTATTAATTAATGACACATATTTCATATACATTGATAATAACTACAATTATATAAAGAGGCTCGATAGTATATCTTGTCCCCATATTCATATTGTTATATGTTATATATGATATAAACAATTTCAATATTTTGCTTCTTCCCCATTACCAAATTTTAGGTTACTTCTTCACTAAGAAACTAAGATAAAAGACTATTATATTTCATATACATTGATAACAACTAAAATTATATAAAGAGGCTCGATAGTATTTCTATTCCCCATATTCATATTGTTATATGCTATATATGATATAAACAATTTCAATATTTTGCTTCTTCCCGGTCACCAAATTTTAGGTTACTTCATCACTAAGAATCAAAGTTAAAAGACTATTAATTAATGACACATATTTCATATACATTGATAATAACTACAATTATATAAAGAGGCTCGATAGTATATCTATTTCCCATATTCATATTGTTATAAGTTATATATGATATAAACAATTTCAATATTTTGCTTCTTCCCCGTCACCAAATTTTAGGTTACTTCATCACTAAGAAACTAAGTTTAAAAACTATTAATTAATGACACATATTTCATATACATTTATAATAACTAAAATTATATAAAGAGGCTCGATAGTATATCTATTCCCCATATTCATATTGTTATATGTTATATATAATATAAACAATTTCAATATTTTTATTCTTCCCCATCAGCAAATTTTAGGTTACTTCATCACTAAGAAATTAAGATAAAAGACTATTAAATAAAGACACATATTTCATATACATTGATAATAATTACAATTATATAAATAGGTTCAATAGTATATCTATTCCCCATATTCATATTGTTATATGTTATATATGATATAAACAATTTCAATATTTTGCTTCTTCCCTCTCACCAAATTTTAGGTTACTTCTTCACTAGGAAACTAAGATAAAAGACTATTATATTTCATATACATTGGTAATAATTAAAATTATATAACTAGGCTCGATAGTATATCTATTCCCCATATTCATATTGTTATATTTATATATGATATAAATAATTTCACTATTTTTCTTCTTCCCCAACAGCAAATTTTAGGTATTTCATCACTAAGAAACTAAGTTAAATGTCTATTAATTAATGACACATATTTCATATACATTTATAATAACTAAAATTATATAAAGAGGCTCGATAGTATATCTATTCCCCATATTCATATTGTTATATGTTATATATGATATAAACAATTTCAATATTTTTCTTCTTCCCCGCCACCAAATTTGAGGTTACTTTTTCACTAAGAAAAATAGTTAAAATACTATTAATTGATGACACATATTTCATATACATTGGTAATAACTAAAGTTATATAAAGAGGCTCGATAGTATATCTATTCCCCATATTTATATTGTTATATGTTATATATGATATAAACAATTTCAATATTTTGATTCTTCCCCGTCACCAAATTTTAGGTTACTTCATCACTAAGATACTAAGTTAAAAGACTATTAATTAATGACACATATTTCATATACATTGATAATAACTAAAGTTATATAAAGAGGCTCGATAGTATATCTATTACCCATATTCATATTGTTATATGTTATATATGATATAAACAATTTCAATGTTTTGCTTATTCCCGATCACCAAATTTTAGGTTACTTCATCACTAATAAACAAAGTTAAAAGACTATTAATTAATGACACATATTTCATATACATTGATAATAACTACAATTATATAAAGAGGCTCGATAGTATATTTATTTCCCATATTCATATTGTTATATGTTATATATGATATAAACAATTTCAATATTTTGCTTCTTCCCTGTCACCAAATTTTAGGTTACTTCTTCACTAGGAAACTAATATAAAAGACTATTATATTTCATATACATTGATAATAATTACAATTATATAAATAGGCTCGATAGTATATCTATTCCCCATATTCATATTGTTATATGTTATATATGATATAAACAATTTCAATATTTTGCTTCTTCCCCGTCACCAAATTTTAGGTTAATTCGTCACTAAGAAACTAAGTTAAAAGACTATTAATTAATTAATTACAAATATTTCATATACATTAATAATAACTACAATTATATAAAGAGGCTCGATAGTATATTTATTCCCCATATTCATATTGTTATATGTTATATGTGATATAAACAATTTCAATATTTTTCTTCTTCGCCATCAACAAATTTTAGGTTACTTCATCATTAAGAAACTAAGTTAAAAGACTATTACTTAATGACACATATTTCATATACATTTGTAATAATTAAAATTATATAACGAGGCTCGATAGTCTATCTATTCCCCATATTCATATTGTTATATGTTATATATGATATAAACAATTTAAATATTTTTCTTCCTCTCCATCAGCAAATTTTAGGTTACTTCATCACTAAGAAACTAAGATAAAAGACTATTAATTAATGACACATATTTCATATACATTGGTAACAACTATAATTATATAAAGAGGCTCGATAGTATACCTATTCCCCATATTCATATTGTTATATGTTATATATG
This sequence comes from Vicia faba, assembly GCA_948472305.1. Lineage (NCBI taxonomy): Eukaryota > Viridiplantae > Streptophyta > Magnoliopsida > Fabales > Fabaceae > Vicia > Vicia faba. The sequence continues at coordinate 110,092,636 of OX451741.1, forward strand.
ATATAAATAATTTCAATATTTTTCTTCTTCCCCACCAGTAAATTTTAGACTACTTCATCACTAAGAAACTAATATAAAAGACTATTAATTAGTGACACATATTTCATATACATTGATAATAACTACAATTATATAAACAGGCTTGATAGTATATCTATTCCCCATATTCATGTTTTTATATGTTATATATGATATAAACAATTTCAATATTTTGCTTCTTCCCCGTCACCTAATTTTAGGTTACTTCTTCACTAAGAAACTAAGATAAAAGACTATTAATTAATGACGCATATTTCATATACATTAATAATAACTACAGATATATAAAGAGGATCGATAGTATATTTATTCCCCATATTCATATTGTAATATGTTATATATGATATAAACAATTTCAATATTTTTTTTCTTCCCCATCAGAAAATTTTAGGTTACTTCATCATTAAGAAACTGAGTTAAAAGACTATTACTTAATAACATATATTTCAAATACATTGGTAATAATTAAAATTATATAACGAGGCTCGATAGTATATCTATTCCCCATATTCATATTGTTTTATGTTATATATAATATAAATAATTTCAATATTTTTCTTCTTCCCCATCAGCAAATTTTAGGTTACTTCATCACTAAGAAACTAAGATAAAAGACTATTAATTAATGACACATATTTCATATATATTGATAATAACTACAATTATATAAAGAGGCTCGATATTATATCTATTTCCCATATTCATATTGTTATATTTTATATGTGATATAAATAATTTAAATATTTTTTTCTTCCCCATTAGCAAATTTTAGGTTACTTCTTTATTAAGAAACTAAGTTAAATGACTATTATTTAATGACACATATTTCATATACATTCGTAATAATTAAAATTATATAAAGAGGCTCGATAGTATATTTATTCCCAGTATTCATATTGTTATATGTTATATATGATATAAACAATTTCAATATTTTGCTTCTTCCCCGTCACCAAATTTTAGGTTACTTCATCACTAAGAAACTAAGATAAAAGACTATTAATTAAGGACACATATTTCATATACATTGATAATAATTAAAATTCTATAAAGAGGCTCGATAGTATATCTATTCCCCATATTCATATTGTTATATGTTATATATGATATAAACAATTTCAATATTATGCTTCTTCCCCGTCATCAAAATTTAGGTTACTTCATCACTAAGAAACTAAGTTAAAAGACTATTAATTAATGACACATATTTCATATACATTGGTAATAACTAAAGTTATATAAAGAGGCCCGATAGTATATCTATTGCCCATATTTATATTGTTATATGTTATATATGATATAAACAATTGCAATATTTTGCTTCTTCCCCGATACCAAATTTTAGGTTACTTCATCACTAAGAAACTAATTTAAAAGACTTTTAATTAAGGACACATATTTCATATACATCGATAGTAACTAAAGTTATATAAAGATGCTCGATAATATATCTATTCCCCATATTCATATTATTATATGTTATATATGATATAAACAATTTCAATATTTTGCTTCTTCCCCGTCACCAAATTTTATGTTACTTCATCACTAATAAACTAAGTTAAAAGACTATTAATTAATGACACATATTTCATATACATTGATAATAACTACAACTATATAAAGAGGCTCGATAGTATATGTATTCCCCATATTCATATTGTTATATGTTATATATGATATACACAACTTCAATATTTTTCTTCTTCCGCATCAGCAAATTTTAGGTTACTTCTTCATTAAGAAACTTAAGTTAAACGACTATTATTTAATGACACATATTTCATATACATTGGTAATACTTAAATTTATATAAAGAGGCTCAATAGTATATATATTCCCCATATTTATATTGTTATATGATATATATGATATAAACAATTTCAATATTTTGCTTCTTTTCCGTCACCAAATTTTAGGTTACTTCATCACAAAGAAACTCAGTTAAAAGACTATTAATTAATGACACATATTTCATATACGTTGATAATAACTAAAGTTATATAAAGAGGCTCGATAGTATATCTATTCCCCATATTCATATTGTTATATGTTATATATGATATAAACAATTTCAATATTTTGCTTCTTCCCCGTCAACAAAATTTTAGGTTACTTCATCACTAAGAAACTAAGTTAAAATACTATTACTTAATGACACATATTTCATATACATTGGTAATAACTACAATTATATAAAGAGGCTCGATAGTATATCTATTCCCCATATTCATATTGTTATATGTTATATGTGATATAAACAATTTCATTATTTTGCTTCTTCCCCATCAGCAAATTTTAGGTTATTTCATCACTAAGAAACTAAGTTAAAAGACTATTAATTAATGACACATATTTCATATACATTGATAATAACTACAATTATATAAAGAGGCTCGATAGTATATATATTCCCCATATTCATATTGTTATATGTTATATATGATATAAACAATTTCAATATTTTTCTTCATCCCCATCAGCAAATTCTAGGTTACTTCAAAATTAAGAAACTAAGTTAAAAGACTATTACTTAATGACACATATTTCATATACATTGGTAATAATTAAAATTATATAACGAGGCTCGATAGTATATTTATTCCCCATATTCATATTTTTATATGTTATATATGATATAAATAATTTCAATATTTTTCTTCTTCCCCATCAACAAATTTTAGGTTACTTCATCACTAAGAAACTTAGATAAAAGACTATTAATTTATGACACATATTTCATATACATTGATAATAACTACAATTATATAAATAGGCTCGATAGTATATCTATTCCCATAATACATATTTTTATATGTTATATATGATATAAACAATTTCAATATTTTGCTTCTTCCCCGTCACCAAATTTTAGGTTACTTCTTCACTAAGAAACTAAGATAAAAGACTATTATATTTCATATACATTGATAATAACTACAATTATATAAAGAGGCTCGATAGTATATCTATTCCCCATATTCATATTGTTATATGTTATATATGATATAAACAATTTCAATATTTTGCTTCTTCCCGGTCACCAAATTTTAGGTTACTTCATCACTAAGAAACTAAGTTAAATGACACATATTTAATATACATTGATAATAACTACAATTATATAAAGAGGCTCGATATTATATCTATTTCCCATATTCATATTGTCATATGTTATATGTGATATAAATAATTTAAATATTTTTTTCTTCCCCATTAGCAAATTTTAGGTTACTTCTTTATTAAGAAACTAAGTTAAATGACTATTATTTAATGACACATATTTCATTTACATTCATAATAATTAAAGTTATATAAAGAGGCTCGATAGTATATTTATTCCCAGTATTCATATTGTTATATGTTATATATGATATAAACAATTTCAATATTTTGCTTCTTCCCCGTCACCAAATTTTAGGTTACTTCATCACTAAGAAACTAAGATAAAAGACTATTAATTAAGGACACATATTTCATATACATTGATAATAATTAAAATTCAATAAAGAGGCTTGATAGTATATCTATTCCCCATATTCATATTGTTATATGTTATATATGATATAAACAATTTCAATATTTTGCTTCTTCCCCGTCATCAGATTTTAGGTTACTTCATCACTAAGAAACTAAGTTAAAAGACTATTAATTAATGACACATATTTCATATATATTGGTAATAACTAAAGTTATATAAAGAGGCCCGATAGTATATCTATTGCCCATATTTATATTGTTATATGTTATATATGATATAAACAATTGCAATATTTTGCTTCTTCCCAGTCACCAAATTTTAGGTTACTTCATCACTAAGAAACTAATTTAAAAGACTATTAATTAATGACACATATTTCATATACATCGATAATAACTAAAGTTATATAAAGAGGCTCGATAATATATCTATTCCCCATATTCATATTATTATATGTTATATATGATATAAACAATTTCAATATTTTGCTTCTTCCCCGTCACCAAATTTTAGGTTACTTCATCACTAATAAACTAAGTTAAAAGACTATTAATTAATGACACATATTTCATATACATTGATAATAACTACAACTATATAAAGAGGCTCGATAGTATATGTATTCCCCATATTCATATTTTTATATGTTATATATGATATAAACAACTTCAATATTTTTCTTCTTCCGCATCAGCAAATTTTAGGTTACTTCTTCATTAAGAAACTTAAGTTAAACCACTATTATTTAATGACACATATTTCATATACATTGGTAATAACTAAATTTATATAAAGAGGCTCGATAGTATATCTATTCCCCATAATTATATTGTTATATGATATATATGATATAAACAATTTCAATATTTTGCTTCTTTTCCGTCACCAAATTTTAGGTTACTTCATCACTAAGAAACTCAATTAAAAGACTATTAATTAAGGACACATATTTCATATACGTTGATAATGACTAAAGTTATATAAAAAGGCTCGATAGTATATCTATTCCCCATATTCATATTGTTATATGTTATATATGATATAAACAATTTCAATATTTTGCTTCTTCCCCGTCAACAAAATTTTAGGTTACTTCATCACTAAGAAACTAAGTTAAAATACTATTACTTAATGACACATATTTCATATACATTGGTAATAACTACAATTATATTAAGAGGCTCGATAGTATATCTATTCCCCATATTCATATTATTATATGTTATATGTGATATAAACAATTTCATTATTTTGCTTCTTCCCAATCAGCAAATTTTAGGTTACTTCATCACTAATAAACTAAGTTAAAAGAATATTACTTAGTGACACATATTTAATATACATTGGTAATAATTAAAATTATATAACGAGGCTCGATAGTATATCTATTCCCCATATTCATATTGTTATATGTTATATATGATATAAACAATTTCAATATTTTTCTTCTTCCCCATCAGCAAATTTTAGGTTAATTCATCACTAAGAAACTAAGATAAAAGACTATTAATTAATGACACATATTTCATATACATTGATAATAACTACAATTATATAAAGAGACTCGATAGTATATCTATTCCCCATATTCATATTGTTATATGTTATATATGATATAAACAATTTCAATATGTTGCTTCTTCCCGGACACCAAATTTTAGGTTACTTCATCACTAAGAAACTAAGTTAAAAGACTATTAATTAATGACACATATTTCATATACATTGATAATAACTACAATTATATAAAGAGGCTCGATAGTATATCTATTCCACATATTCATAATGTTATATGTTATATATGATATAAAGAATTTCAATAATTTTCTTCTTCCCCATCACCAAATTTTAGGTTACTTCATCATTAAGAAACTAAGTTAATAGACTATTACTTAATGACACATATTCAATGTACATTGGTAATAATTAAAATTGTATAACGAGGCTCGATAGTATATCTATTCCCCATATTCTTATTGTTATATGTTATATATGATATAAATAATTTCAATATTTTTCTTCTTCGCCACCAGCAAATTTTAGGATACTTCATCACTAAGAAACTTAGATAAAAGACTATTAATTAGTGACACATATTTCATATATATTTATAATAACTACAGTTATATAAAGAGGCTCTATAGTATATTTATTCCCCATATTCATATTGTTATATGTTATATATGATATAAACAATTTCAATATTTTGCTTCTTCCCCGTCACCAAATTTTAGGTTACTTCTTTACTAAGAAACTAAGATAAAAGACTATTATATTTCATATACATTGATAATAACTACAATAATATAAAGAGGCTCGATAGTATATCGATTCCCCATATTCATATTGTTATATGTTATATATGATATAAACAATTTCAATATTTTGCTTCTTCCCGGTCACCAAATTTCAGGTTACTTTATTACGAAGAAACTAAGTTAAAAGACTATTAATTAATGACACATATTTCATATACATTTATAATAACTACAATTATATAAAGAGTCTCGATTATATATCTATTCCCCATATTCATATTGTTATATGTTATATATGATATAAATAATTTCAATATTTTTCTTCTTCCCCACCAGCAAATTTTAGGTTACTTCATCACTAAGAAACTTAGATAAAAGACTATTAATTAGTGACACATATTTCATATATATTGATAATAACTACAATTATATAAAGAGGCTAGATAGTATATCTATTCCCCATATTCATATTGTTATATGTTATATATGATATAAACAATTTCAATATTTTGCTTCTTCCCCGTCACCAAATTTTAGGTTACTTCATCACTAAGAAACTAAGTTAAATGACACATATTTAATATACATTGATAAGAACTACAATTATATAAAGAGGCTCGATATTATATCTATTTCCCATATTCATATTGTCATATGTTATATGTGATATAAATAATTTAAAGATTTTTTTCTTCCCCATTAGCAAATTTTAGGTTACTTCTTTATTAAGAAACTAAGTTAAATGACTATTATTTAATGACACATATTTCATATACATTCGTAATAATTAAAGTTATATAAAGAGGCTCGATAGCATATTTATTCCCAGTATTCATATTGTTATATGTTATATATGATATAAACAATTTCAATATTTTGCTTCTTCCCCGTCACCAAATTTTAGGTTACTTCATCACTAAGAAACTAAGATAAAAGACTATTAATTAAGGACACATATTTCATATACATTGATAATAATTAAATTTCAATAAAGGGGCTCGATAGTATATCTATTCCCCATATTCATATTGTTATATGTTATATATGATATAAACAATTTCAATATTTTGCTTCTTCCCCGTCATCAAAATTTAGGTTACTTCATCACTAAGAAACTAAGTTAAAAGACTATTAATTAATGACACATATTTCATATACATTGGTAATAACTAAAGTTATATAAAGAGGCCCGATAGTATATCTATTGCCCATATTTATATTGTTATATGTTATATATGATATAAACAATTGCAATATTTTGCTTCTTCCCCGATACCAAATTTTAGGTTACTTCATCACTAAGAAACTAATTTAAAAGACTTTTAATTAAGGACACATATTTCATATACATCGATAGTAACTAAAGTTATATAAAGATGCTCGATAATATATCTATTCCCCATATTCATATTATTATATGTTATATATGATATAAACAATTTCAATATTTTGCTTCTTCCCCGTCACCAAATTTTATGTTACTTCATCACTAATAAACTAAGTTAAAAGACTATTAATTAATGACACATATTTCATATACATTGATAATAACTACAACTATATAAAGAGGCTCGATAGTATATGTATTCCCCATATTCATATTGTTATATGTTATATATGATATACACAACTTCAATATTTTTCTTCTTCCGCATCAGCAAATTTTAGGTTACTTCTTCATTAAGAATCTTAAGTTAAACGACTATTATTTAATGACACATATTTCATATACATTGGTAATAACTAAATTTATATAAAGAGGCTCAATAGTATATCTATTCCCCATATTTATATTGTTATATGATATATATGATATAAACAATTTCAATATTTTGCTTCTTTTCCGTCACCAAATTTTAGGTTACTTCATCACAAAGAAACTCAGTTAAAAGACTATTAATTAATGACACATATTTCATATACATTGGTAATAACTAAAGTTATATAAAGAGGCCCGATAGTATATCTATTGCCCATATTTATATTGTTATATGTTATATATGATATAAACAATTGCAATATTTTGCTTCTTCCCAGTCACCAAATTTTAGGTTACTTCATCACTAAGAAACTAATTTAAAAGACTATTAATTAATGACACATATTTCATATACATTGGTAATAACTACAATTATATTAAGAGGCTCGATAGTATATCTATTCCCCATATTCATATTATTATATGTTATATGTGATATAAACAATTTCATTATTTTGCTTCTTCCCAATCAGCAAATTTTAGGTTACTTCATCACTAATAAACTAAGTTAAAAGAATATTACTTAGTGACACATATTTAATATACATTGGTAATAATTAAAATTATATAACGAGGCTCGATAGTATATCTATTCCCCATATTCATATTGTTATATGTTATATATGATATAAACAATTTCAATATTTTTCTTCTTCCCCATCAGCAAATTTTAGGTTAATTCATCACTAAGAAACTAAGATAAAAGACTATTAATTAATGACACATATTTCATATACATTGATAATAACTACAATTATATAAAGAGACTCGATAGTATATCTATTCCCCATATTCATATTGTTATATGTTATATATGATATAAACAATTTCAATATGTTGCTTCTTCCCGGACACCAAATTTTAGGTTACTTCATCACTAAGAAACTAAGTTAAAAGACTATTAATTAATGACACATATTTCATATACATTGATAATAACTACAATTATATAAAGAGGCTCGATAGTATATCTATTCCACATATTCATAATGTTATATGTTATATATGATATAAAGAATTTCAATAATTTTCTTCTTCCCCATCACCAAATTTTAGGTTACTTCATCATTAAGAAACTAAGTTAATAGACTATTACTTAATGACACATATTCAATGTACATTGGTAATAATTAAAATTGTATAACGAGGCTCGATAGTATATCTATTCCCCATATTCTTATTGTTATATGTTATATATGATATAAATAATTTCAATATTTTTCTTCTTCGCCACCAGCAAATTTTAGGATACTTCATCACTAAGAAACTTAGATAAAAGACTATTAATTAGTGACACATATTTCATATATATTTATAATAACTACAGTTATATAAAGAGGCTCTATAGTATATTTATTCCCCATATTCATATTGTTATATGTTATATATGATATAAACAATTTCAATATTTTGCTTCTTCCCCGTCACCAAATTTTAGGTTACTTCTTCACTAAGAAACTAAGATAAAAGACTATTATATTTCATATACATTGATAATAACTACAATAATATAAAGAGGCTCGATAGTATATCGATTCCCCATATTCATATTGTTATATGTTATATATGATATAAACAATTTCAATATTTTGCTTCTTCCCGGTCACCAAATTTCAGGTTACTTTATTACGAAGAAACTAAGTTAAAAGACTATTAATTAATGACACATATTTCATATACATTTATAATAACTACAATTATATAAAGAGTCTCGATTATATATCTATTCCCCATATTCATATTGTTATATGTTATATATGATATAAATAATTTCAATATTTTTCTTCTTCCCCACCAGCAAATTTTAGGTTACTTCATCACTAAGAAACTTAGATAAAAGACTATTAATTAGTGACACATATTTCATATATATTGATAATAACTACAATTATATAAAGAGGCTAGATAGTATATCTATTCCCCATATTCATATTGTTATATGTTATATATGATATAAACAATTTCAATATTTTGCTTCTTCCCCGTCACCAAATTTTAGGTTACTTCATCACTAAGAAACTAAGTTAAATGACACATATTTAATATACATTGATAAGAACTACAATTATATAAAGAGGCTCGATATTATATCTATTTCCCATATTCATATTGTCATATGTTATATGTGATATAAATAATTTAAAGATTTTTTTCTTCCCCATTAGCAAATTTTAGGTTACTTCTTTATTAAGAAACTAAGTTAAATGACTATTATTTAATGACACATATTTCATATACATTCGTAATAATTAAAGTTATATAAAGAGGCTCGATAGCATATTTATTCCCAGTATTCATATTGTTATATGTTATATATGATATAAACAATTTCAATATTTTGCTTCTTCCCCGTCACCAAATTTTAGGTTACTTCATCACTAAGAAACTAAGATAAAAGACTATTAATTAAGGACACATATTTCATATACATTGATAATAATTAAATTTCAATAAAGGGGCTCGATAGTATATCTATTCCCCATATTCATATTGTTATATGTTATATATGATATAAACAATTTCAATATTTTGCTTCTTCCCCGTCATCAAAATTTAGGTTACTTCATCACTAAGAAACTAAGTTAAAAGACTATTAATTAATGACACATATTTCATATACATTGGTAATAACTAAAGTTATATAAAGAGGCCCGATAGTATATCTATTGCCCATATTTATATTGTTATATGTTATATATGATATAAACAATTGCAATATTTTGCTTCTTCCCCGATACCAAATTTTAGGTTACTTCATCACTAAGAAACTAATTTAAAAGACTTTTAATTAAGGACACATATTTCATATACATCGATAGTAACTAAAGTTATATAAAGATGCTCGATAATATATCTATTCCCCATATTCATATTATTATATGTTATATATGATATAAACAATTTCAATATTTTGCTTCTTCCCCGTCACCAAATTTTATGTTACTTCATCACTAATAAACTAAGTTAAAAGACTATTAATTAATGACACATATTTCATATACATTGATAATAACTACAACTATATAAAGAGGCTCGATAGTATATGTATTCCCCATATTCATATTGTTATATGTTATATATGATATACACAACTTCAATATTTTTCTTCTTCCGCATCAGCAAATTTTAGGTTACTTCTTCATTAAGAAACTTAAGTTAAACGACTATTATTTAATGACACATATTTCATATACATTGGTAATAACTAAATTTATATAAAGAGGCTCAATAGTATATCTATTCCCCATATTTATATTGTTATATGATATATATGATATAAACAATTTCAATATTTTGCTTCTTTTCCGTCACCAAATTTTAGGTTACTTCATCACAAAGAAACTCAGTTAAAAGACTATTAATTAATGACACATATTTCATATACGTTGATAATAACTAAAGTTATATAAAGAGGCTCGATAGTATATCTATTCCCCATATTCATATTGTTATATGTTATATATGATATAAACAATTTCAATATTTTGCTTCTTCCCCGTCAACAAAATTTTAGGTTACTTCATCACTAAGAAACTAAGTTAAAATACTATTACTTAATGACACATATTTCATATACATTGGTAATAACTACAATTATATAAAGAGGCTCGATAGTATATCTATTCCCCATATTCATATTGTTATATGTTATATGTGATATAAACAATTTCATTATTTTGCTTCTTCCCCATCAGCAAATTTTAGGTTACTTCATCACTAAGAAACTAAGTTAAAAGACTATTAATTAATGACACATATTTCATATACATTGATAATAACTACAATTATATAAAGAGGCTCGATAGTATATATATTCCCCATATTCATATTGTTATATGTTATATATGATATAAACAATTTCAATATTTTTCTTCATCCCCATCAGCAAATTCTAGGTTACTTCAAAATTAAGAAACTAAGTTAAAAGACTATTACTTAATGACACATATTTCATATACATTGGTAATAATTAAAATTATATAACGAGGCTCGATAGTATATTTATTCCCCATATTCATATTTTTATATGTTATATATGATATAAATAATTTCAATATTTTTCTTCTTCCCCATCAACAAATTTTAGGTTACTTCATCACTAAGAAACTTAGATAAAAGACTATTAATTTATGACACATATTTCATATACATTGATAATAACTACAATTATATAAATAGGCTCGATAGTATATCTATTCCCATAATACATATTTTTATATGTTATATATGATATAAACAATTTCAATATTTTGCTTCTTCCCCGTCACCAAATTTTAGGTTACTTCTTCACTAAGAAACTAAGATAAAAGACTATTATATTTCATATACATTGTTAATAACTACAATTATATAAAGAGGCTCGATAGTATATCTATTCCCCATATTCATATTGTTATATGTTATATATGATATAAACAATTTCAATATTTTGCTTCTTCCCGGTCACCAAATTTTAGGTTACTTCATCACTAAGAAACTAAGTTAAATGACACATATTTAATATACATTGATAAGAACTACAATTATATAAAGAGGCTCGATATTATATCTATTTCCCATATTCATATTGTCATATGTTATATGTGATATAAATAATTTAAATATTTTTTTCTTCCCCATTAGCAAATTTTAGGTTACTTCTTTATTAAGAAACTAAGTTAAATGACTATTATTTAATGACACATATTTCATTTACATTCATAATAATTAAAGTTATATAAAGAGGCTCGATAGTATATTTATTCCCAGTATTCATATTGTTATATGTTATATATGATATAAACAATTTCAATATTTTGCTTCTTCCCCCGTCACCAAATTTTAGGTTACTTCATCACTAAGAAACTAAGATAAAAGACTATTAATTAAGGACACATATTTCATATACATTGATAATAATTAAAATTCAATAAAGAGGCTTGATAGTATATCTATTCCCCATATTCATATTGTTATATGTTATATATGATATAAACAATTTCAATTATTTGCTTCTTCCCCGTCATCAGATTTTAGGTTACTTCATCACTAAGAAACTAAGTTAAAAGACTATTAATTAATGACACATATTTCATATACATTGGTAATAACTAAAGTTATATAAAGAGGCCCGATAGTATATCTATTGCCCATATTTATATTGTTATATGTTATATATGATATAAACAATTGCAATATTTTGCTTCTTCCCAGTCACCAAATTTTAGGTTACTTCATCACTAAGAAACTAATTTAAAAGACTATTAATTAATGACACATATTTCATATACATCGATAATAACTAAAGTTATATAAAGAGGCTCGATAATATATCTATTCCCCATATTCATATTATTATATGTTATATATGATATAAACAATTTCAATATTTTGCTTCTTCCCCGTCACCAAATTTTAGGTTACTTCATCACTAATAAACTAAGTTAAAAGACTATTAATTAATGACACATATTTCATATACATTGATAATAACTACAACTATATAAATAGGCTCGATAGTATATGTATTCCCCATATTCATATTTTTATATGTTATATATGATATAAACAACTTCAATATTTTTCTTCTTCCGCATCAGCAAATTTTAGGTTACTTCTTCATTAAGAAACTTAAGTTAAACCACTATTATTTAATGACACATATTTCATATACATTGGTAATAACTAAATTTATATAAAGAGGCTCGATAGTATATCTATTCCCCATAATTATATTGTTATATGATATATATGATATAAACAATTTCAATATTTTGCTTCTTTTCCGTCACCAAATTTTAGGTTACTTCATCACTAAGAAACTCAATTAAAAGACTATTAATTAAGGACACATATTTCATATACGTTGATAATAACTAAAGTTATATAAAGAGGCTCGATAGTATATCTATTCCACATATTCATATTGTTATATGTTATATATGATATAAACAATTTCAATATTTTGCTTCTTCCCCGTCAACAAAATTTTAGGTTACTTCATCACTAAGAAACTAAGTTAAAATACTATTACTTAATGACACATATTTCATATACATTGGTAATAACTACAATTATATTAAGAGGCTCGATAGTATATCTATTCCCCATATTCATATTATTATATGTTATATGTGATATAAACAATTTCATTATTTTGCTTCTTCCCAATCAGCAAATTTTAGGTTACTTCATCACTAATAAACTAAGTTAAAAGAATATTACTTAGTGACACATATTTAATATACATTGGTAATAATTAAAATTATATAACGAGGCTCGATAGTATATCTATTCCCCATATTCATATTGTTATATGTTATATATGATATAAACAATTTCAATATTTTTCTTCTTCCCCATCAGCAAATTTTAGGTTAATTCATCACTAAGAAACTAAGATAAAAGACTATTAATTAATGACACATATTTCATATACAATGATAATAACTACAATTATATAAAGAGACTCGATAGTATATCTATTCCCCATATTCATATTGTTATATGTTATATATGATATAAACAATTTCAATATGTTGCTTCTTCCCGGACACCAAATTTTAGGTTACTTCATCACTAAGAAACTAAGTTAAAAGACTATTAATTAATGACACATATTTCATATACATTGATAATAACTACAATTATATAAAGAGGCTCGATAGTATATCTATTCCACATATTCATAATGTTATATGTTATATATGATATAAAGAATTTCAATAATTTTCTTCTTCCCCATCACCAAATTTTAGGTTACTTCATCATTAAGAAACTAAGTTAATAGACTATTACTTAATGACACATATTCAATGTACATTGGTAATAATTAAAATTGTATAACGAGGCTCGATAGTATATCTATTCCCCATATTCTTATTGTTATATGTTATATATGATATAAATAATTTCAATATTTTTCTTCTTCGCCACCAGCAAATTTTAGGATACTTCATCAGTAAGAAACTTAGATAAAAGACTATTAATTAGTGACACATATTTCATATATATTTATAATAACTACAGTTATATAAAGAGGCTCTATAGTATATTTATTCCCCATATTCATATTGTTATATGTTATATATGATATAAACAATTTCAATATTTTGCTTCTTCCCCGTCACCAAATTTTAGGTTACTTCTTCACTAAGAAACTAAGATAAAAGACTATTATATTTCATATACATTGATAATAACTACAATAATATAAAGAGGCTCGATAGTATATCGATTCCCCATATTCATATTGTTATATGTTATATATGATATAAACAATTTCAATATTTTGCTTCTTCCCGGTCACCAAATTTCAGGTTACTTTATTACAAAGAAACTAAGTTAAAAGACTATTAATTAATGACACATATTTCATATACATTTATAATAACTACAATTATATAAAGAGTCTCGATTATATATCTATTCCCCATATTCATATTGTTATATGTTATATATGATATAAATAATTTCAATATTTTTCTTCTTCCCCACCAGCAAATTTTAGGTTACTTCATCACTAAGAAACTTAGATAAAAGACTATTAATTAGTGACACATATTTCATATATATTGATAATAACTACAATTATATAAAGAGGCTCGATAGTATATCTATTCCCCATATTCATATTGTTATATGTTATATATGATATAAACAATTTCAATATTTTGCTTCTTCCCCGTCAACAAATTTTAGGTTACTTCATCACTAAGAAACTAAGTTAAATGACACATATTTAATATACATTGATAAGAACTACAATTATATAAAGAGGCTCGATATTATATCTATTTCCCATATTCATATTGTCATATGTTATATGTGATATAAATAATTTAAAGATTTTTTTCTTCCCCATTAGCAAATTTTAGGTTACTTCTTTATTAAGAAACTAAGTTAAATGACTATTATTTAATGACACATATTTCATATACATTCGTAATAATTAAAGTTATATAAAGAGGCTCGATAGCATATTTATTCCCAGTATTCATATTGTTATATGTTATATATGATATAAACAATTTCAATATTTTGCTTCTTCCCCGTCACCAAATTTTAGGTTACTTCATCACTAAGAAACTAAGATAAAAGACTATTAATTAAGGACACATATTTCATATACATTGATAATAATTAAATTTCAATAAAGAGGCTCGATAGTATATCTATTCCCCATATTCATATTGTTATATGTTATATATGATATAAACAATTTCAATATTTTGCTTCTTCCCCGTCATCAAATTTTAGGTTACTTCATCACTAAGAAACTAAGTTAAAAGACTATTAATTAATGACACATATTTCATATACATTGGTAATAACTAAAGTTATATAAAGAGGCCCGATAGTATATCTATTGCCCATATTTATATTCTTATATGTTATATATGATATAAACAATTGCAATATTTTGCTTCTTCCCCGTCACCAAATTTTAGGTTACTTCATCACTAATAAACTAAGTTAAAAGACTATTAATTAATGACACATATTTCATATACATTGATAATAACTACATCTATATAAAGAGGCTCGTTAGTATATGTATTCCCCATATTCATATTGTTATATGTTATATATGATATAAACAACTTCAATATTTTTCTTCTTCCGCATCAGCAAATTTTAGGTTACTTCTTCATTAAGAAACTTAAGTTAAACGACTATTATTTAATGACACATATTTCATATACATTGGTAATAACTAAATTTATATAAAGAGGCTCGATAGTATATCTATTCCCCATATTTATATTGTTATATGATATATATGATATAAACAATTTCAATATTTTGCTTCTTTTCCGTCACCAAATTTTAGGTTACTTCATCACAAAGAAACTCAGTTAAAAGACTATTAATTAATGACACATATTTCATATACGTTGATAATAACTAAAGTTATATAAAGAGGCTCGATAGTATATCTATTCCCCATATTCATATTGTTATATGTTATATATGATATAAACAATTTCAATATTTTGCCTTATCCCCGTCAACAAAATTTTAGGTTACTTCATCACTAAGAAACTAAGTTAAAATACTATTACTTAATGACACATATTTCATATACATTGGTAATAACTACAATTATATAAAGAGGCTCGATAGTATATCTATTCCCCATATTCATATTGTTATATGTTATATGTGATATAAACAATTTCATTATTTTGCTTCTTCCCCATCAGCAAATTTTAGGTTACTTCATCACTAAGAAACTAAGTTAAAAGACTATTAATTAATGACACATATTTCATATACATTGATAATAACTACAATTATATAAAGAGGCTCGATAGTATATATATTCCCCATATTCATATTGTTATATGTTATATATGATATAAACAATTTCAATATTTTTCTTCATCCCCATCAGCAAATTCTAGGTTACTTCATAATTAAGAAACTAAGTTAAAAGACTATTACATAATGACACATATTTCATATACATTGGTAATAATTAAAATTATATAAATAGGCTCGATAGTATATCTATTCCCCATATTCATTTTGTTATATGTTATATGTGATATAAACAATTTCAATATTTTTCTTCTTCCCCATCAGCAAATTTTAGGTTACTTCATCATTAAGAAACTAAGTTAAAAGACTATTACTTAATGACACATATTTCATATACATTGGGAATAATTAAAATTATATAACGAGGCTCGATAGTATATTTATTCCCAATATTCATATTGTTATATGTTATATATGATATAAATAATTTCAATATTTTTCTTCTTCCCCATCAACAAATTTTAGGTTACTTCATCACTAAGAAACTTAGATAAAAGACTATTAATTTATGACACATATTTCATATACATTGATAATAACTACAATTATATAAATAGGCTCGATAGTATATCTATTCCCATAATTCATATTGTTATATGTTATATATGATATAAACAATTTCAATATTTTGCTTCTTCCCCGTCACCAAATTTTAGGTTACTTCTTCACTAAGAAACTAAGATAAAAGACTATTATATTTCATATACATTGATAATAACTACAATTATATAAAGAGGCTCGATAGTATATCTATTCCTCATATTCATATTGTTATATGTTATATATGATATAAACAATTTCAATATTTTGCTTCTTCCCGGTCACCAAATTTTAGGTTACTTCATCACTAAGAAACTAAGTTAAATGACACATATTTAATATACATTGATAAGAACTACAATTATATAAAGAGGCTCGATATTATATCTATTTCCCATATTCATATTGTCATATGTTATATGTGATATAAATAATTTAAATATTTTTTTCTTCCCCATTAGCAAATTTTAGGTTACTTCTTTATTAAGAAACTAAGTTAAATGACTATTATTTAATGACACATATTTCATATACATTCGTAATAATTAAAGTTATATAAAGAGGCTCGATAGTATATTTATTCCCAGTATTCATATTGTTATATGTTATATATGATATAAACAATTTCAATATTTTGCTTCTTCCCTGTCACCAAATTTTAGGTTACTTCATCACTAAGAAACTAAGATAAAAGACTATTAATTAAGGACACATATTTCATATACATTGATAATAATTAAAATTCAATAAAGAGGCTCGATAGTATATCTATTCCCCATATTCATATTGTTATATGTTATATATGATATAAACAATTTCAATATTTTGCTTCTTCCCCGTCATCAAATTTTAGGTTACTTCATAACTAAGAAACTAAGTTAAAAGACTATTAATTAATGACACATATTTCATATACATTGGTAATAACTAAAGTTATATAAAGAGGCCCGATAGTATATCTATTGCCCATATTTATATTGTTATATGTTATATATGATATAAACAATTGCAATATTTTGCTTCTTCCCCGTCACCAAATTTTAGGTTACTTCATCACTAAGAAACTAATTTAAAAGACTTTTAATTAAGGACACATATTTCCTATACATCGATAATAACTAAAGTTATATAAAGAGGCTTGATAATATATCTATTCCCCATATTCATATTATTATATGTTATATATGATATAAACAATTTCAATATTTTGCTTCTTCCCCGTCACCAAATTTTAGGTTACTTCATCACTAATAAACTAAGTTAAAAGACTATTAATTAATGACACATGTTTCATATACATTGATAATAACTACAACTATATAAAGAGGCTCGATAGTATATGTATTCCCCATATTCATATTTTTATATGTTATATATGATATAAACAACTTCAATATTTTTCTTCTTCCGCATCAGCAAATTTTAGGTTACTTCTTCATTAAGAAACTTAAGTTAAACCACTATTATTTAATGACAAGTATTTCATATACATTGGTAATAACTAAATTTATATAAAGAGGCTCGATAGTATATCTATTCCCCATAATTATATTGTTATATGATATATATGATATAAACAATTTCAATATTTTGCTTCTTTTCCGTCACCAAATTTTAGGTTACTTCATCACTAAGAAACTCAATTAAAAGACTATTAATTAAGGACACATATTTCATATACGTTGATAATAACTAAAGTTATATAAAGAGGCTCGATAGTATATCTATTCCCCATATTCATATTGTTATATGTTATATATGATATAAACAATTTCAATATTTTGCTTCTTCCCCGTCAACAAAATTTTAGGTTACTTCATCACTAAGAAACTAAGTTAAAATACTATTACTTAATGACACATATTTCATATACATTGGTAATAACTACAATTATATTAAGAGGATCGATAGTATATCTATTCCCCATATTCATATTATTATATGTTATATGTGATATAAACAATTTCATTATTTTGCTTCTTCCCAATCAGCAAATTTTAGGTTACTTCATCACTAATAAACTAAGTTAAAAGAATATTATTTAGTGACACATATTTCATATACATTGGTAATAATTAAAATTATATAACGAGGCTCGATAGTATATCTATTCCCCATATTCATATTGTTATATGTTATATATGATATAAACAATTTCAATATTTTTCTTCTTCCCCATCAGCAAGTTTTAGGTTACTTCATCACTAAGAAACTAAGATAAAAGACTATTAATTAATGACACATATTTCATATACATTGATAATAACTACAATTATATAAAGAGACTCGATAGTATATCTATTCCCCATATTCATATTGTTATATGTTATATATGATATAAACAATTTCAATATGTTGCTTCTTCCCGGACACCAAATTTTAGGTTACTTCATCACTAAGAAACTAAGTTAAAAGACTATTAATTAATGACACATATTTCATATACATTGATAATAACTACAATTATATAAAAAAGCTCGATAGTATATCTATTCCACATATTCATAATGTTATATGTTATATATGATATAAAGAATTTCAATATTTTTCTTCTTCCCCATCACCAAATTTTAGGTTACTTTATCATTAAGAAACTAAGTTAATAGACTATTACTTAATGACACATATTCAATGTACATTGGTAATAATTAAAATTGTATAACGAGGCTCGATAGTATATCTATTCCCCATATTCTTATTGTTATATGTTATATATGATATAAATAATTTCAATATTTTTCTTCTTCGCCACCAGCAAATTTTAGGATACTTCATCACTAAGAAACTTAGATAAAAGACTATTAATTAGTGACACATATTTCATATATATTTATAATAACTACAGTTATATAAAGAGGCTCTATAGTATATTTATTCCCCATATTCATATTGTTATATGTTATATACGATATAAACAATTTCAATATTTTGCTTCTTCCCCGTCACCAAATTTTAGGTTACTTCTTCACTAAGAAACTAAGATAAAAGACTATTATATTTCATATACATTGATAATAACTACAATAATATAAAGAGGCTCGATAGTATATCGATTCCCCATATTCATATTGTTATATGTTATATATGATATAAACAATTTCAATATTTTGCTTCTTCCCGGTCACCAAATTTCAGGTTACTTCATTACTAAGAAACTAAGTTAAAAGACTATTAATTAATGACACATATTTCATATACATTTATAATAACTACAATTATATAAAGAGTCTCGATAATATATCTATTCCCCATATTCATATTGTTATATGTTATATATGATATAAATAATTTCAATATTTTTCTTCTTCCCCACCAGCAAATTTTAGGTTACTTCATCACTAAGAAACTTAGATAAAAGACTATTAATTAGTGACACATATTTCATATATATTGATAATAACTACAATTATATAAAGAGGATCGATAGTATATCTATTCCCCATATTCATATTGTTATATGTTATATATGATATAAACAATTTCAATATTTTGCTTCTTCCCCGTCACCAAATTTTAGGTTACTTCATCACTAAGAAACTAAGTTAAATGACACATATTTAATATACATTGATAAGAAATACAATTATATAAAGAGGCTCGATATTATATCTATTTCCCATATTCATATTGTCATATGTTATATGTGATATAAATAATTTAAATATTTTTTTCTTCCCCGTTAGCAAATTTTAGGTTACTTCTTTATTAAGAAACTAAGTTAAATGACTATTATTTAATGACACATATTTCATATACATTCGTAATAATTAAAGTTATATAAAGAGGCTCGATAGTATATTTATTCCCAGTATTCATATTGTTATATGTTATATATGATATAAACAATTTCAATATTTTGCTTCTTCCCCGTCACCAAATTTTAGGTTACTTCATCACTAAGAAAATAAGATAAAAGACTATTAATTAAGGACACATATTTCATATACATTGATAATGATTAATATTCAATAAAGAGGCTCGATAGTATATCTATTCCCCATATTCATATTGTTATATGTTATATATGATATAAACAATTTCAATATTTTGCTTCTTCCCCGTCATCAAATTTTAGGTTACTTCATCACTAAGAAACTAAGTTAAAAGACTATTAATTAATGACACATATTTCATATACATTGGTAATAACTAAAGTTATATAAAGAGGCCCGATAGTATATCTATTGCCCATATTTATATTGTTATATGTTATATATGATATAAACAATTGCAATATTTTGCTTCTTCCCCGTCACCAAATTTTAGGTTACTTCATCACTAAGAAACTAATTTAAAAGACTTTTAATTAAGGACACATATTTCATATACATCGATAATAACTAAAGTTATATAAAGAGGCTCGATAATATATCTATTCCCCATATTCATATTATTATATGTTATATATGATATAAACAATTTCAATATTTTGCTTCTTCCCCGTCACCAAATTTTAGGTTACTTCATCACTAATAAACTAAGTTAAAAGAGTATTAATTAATGACACATATTTCATATACATTGATAATAACTACAACTATATAAAGAGGCTCGATAGTATATGTATTCCCCATATTCAAATTGTTATATGTTATATATGATATAAACAACTTCAATATTTTTCTTCTTCCGCATCAGCAAATTTTAGGTTACTTCTTCATTAAGAAACTTAAGTTAAACGACTATTATTTAATGACACATATTTCATATACATTGGTAATAACTAAATTTATATAAAGAGGCTCGATAGTATATCTATTCCCCATATTTATATTGTTATATGATATATATGATATAAACAATTTCAATATTTTGCTTCTTTTCCGTCACCAAATTTTAGGTTACTTAATCACAAAGAAACTCAGTTAAAAGACTATTAAATAGGGACACATATTTCATATACGTTGATAATAACTAAAGTTATATAAAGAGGCTCGATAGTATATCTATTCCCCATATTCATATTGTTATATGTTCTATATAATATAAACAATTTCAATATTTTGCTTCTTCCCCGTCAACAAAATTTTAGGTTACTTCATCACTAAGAAACTAAGTTAAAATACTATTACTTAATGACACATATTTCATATACATTGGTAATAACTACAATTATATAAAGAGGCTCGATAGTATATCTATTCCCCATATTCATATTGTTATATATTATATGTGATATAAACAATTTCATTATTTTGCTTCTTCCCCATCAGAAAATTTTAGGTTACTTCATCACTAATAAACTAAGTTAAAAGACTATTACTTAGTGACACATATTTCATATACATTGGTAATAATTAAAATTATATAACGAGGCTCGATAGTATATCTATTCCTCATATTCATATTGTTATATGTTATGTATGATATAAATAATTTCAATATTTTTCTTCTTCACCATCAGCAAATTCTAGGTTACTTCATAATTAAGAAACTAAGATAAAAGACTATTAATTAATGACACATATTTCATATACATTGGTAATAATTAAAATTATATAAAGAGGCTCGATAGTATATCTATTCCCCATATTCATTTTGTTATATGTTATATGTGATATAAACAATTTCAATATTTTTCTTCTTCCCCATCAGCAAATTTTAGGTTACTTCATCATTAAGAAACTAAGTTAAAAGACTATTACTTAATGACACATATTTCATATACATTGGTAATAATTAAAATTATATAACGAGGCTCGATAGTATATTTATTCCCCATATTCATATTATTATATGTTATATATGATATAAATAATTTCAATATTTTTCTTCTTCCCCATCAACAAATTTTAGGTTACTTCATCACTAAGAAACTTAGATAAAAGACTATTAATTTATGACACATATTTCATATACATTGATAATAACTACAATTATATAAATAGGCTCGATAGTATATCTATTCCCATAATTCATATTGTTATATGTTATATATAATATAAACAATTTCAATATTTTGCTTCTTCCCTGTCACCAAATTTTAGGTTACTTCTTCACTAAGAAACTAAGATAAAAGACTATTATATTTCATATACATTGATAATAACTACAATTATATAAAGAGGCTCGATAGTATATCTATTCCCCATATTCATATTGTTATATGTTATATATGATATAAACAATTTCTATATTTTGCTTCTTCCCAGTCACCAAATTTTAGGTTACTTTATCACAAAGAAACTAAGTTAAATGACACATATTTAATATACACTGATAAGAACTACAATTATATAAAGAGTCTCGATATTATATCTATTTCCCATATTCATATTGTTATATGTTATATGTGATATAAATAATTTAAATATTTTTTTTCTTCCCCATTAGCAAATTTTAGGTTACTTCTTTATTAAGAAACTAAGTTAAATGACTATTATTTAATGACACATATTTCATATACATTCGTAATAATTAAAATTATATAAAGAGGCTCGATAATATATTTATTCCCAGTATTCATATTGTTATATGTTATATATGATATAAACAATTTCAATATTTTGCTTCTTCCCCGTCACCAAATTTTAGGTTACTTCATCACTAAGAAACTAAGATAAAAGACTATTAATTAAGGACACATATTTCATATACATTGATAATAATTAAAATTCTATAAAGAGGCTCGATAGTATATCTATTCCCCATATTCATATTGTTATATGTTATATATGATATAAACAATTTCAATATTTTGCTTCTTCCCCGTCATCAAATTTTAGGTTACTTCATCACTAAGAAACTAAGTTAAAAGACTATTAATTAATGACACATATTTCATATACATTGGTAATAACTAAAGTTATATAAAGAGGCCCGATAGTATATCTATTGCCCATATTTATATTGTTATATGTTATATATGATATAAACAATTGCAATATTTTGCATCTTCCCCGTCACCAAATTTTAGGTTACTTCATCACTAAGAAACTAATTTAAAAGACTTTTAATTAAGGACACATATTTCATATACATCGATAATAACTAAAGTTATATAAAGAGGCTCGATAATATATCTATTCCCCATATTCATATTATTATATGTTATATATGATATAAACAATTTCAATATTTTGCTTCTTCCCCGTCACCAAATTTTAGGTTACTTCATCACTAATAAACTAAGTTAAAAGACTATTAATTAATGACACATATTTCATATACATTGATAACAACTACAACTATATAAAGAGGCTCGATAGTATATGTATTCCCCATATTCATATTTTTATATGTTATATATGATATAAACAACTTCAATATTTTTCTTCTTCCGCATCAGCAAATTTTAGGTTACTTCTTCATTAAGAAACTTAAGTTAAACCACTATTATTTAATGACACATATTTCATATACATTGGTAATAACTAAATTTATATAAAGAGGCTCGATAGTATATCTATTCCCCATAATTATATTGTTATATGATATATATGATATAAACAATTTCAATATTTTGCTTCTTTTCCGTTACCAAATTTTAGGTTACTTCATCACTAAGAAACTCAATTAAAAGACTATTAATTAAGGACACATATTTCATATACGTTGATAATAACTAAAGTTATATAAAGAGGCTCGATAGTATATCTATTCCCCATATTCATATTGTTATATGTTATATATGATATAAACAATTTCAATATTTTGCTTCTTCCCCGTCAACAAAATTTTTGGTTACTTTATCACTAAGAAACTAAGTTAAAATACTATTACTTAATGACACATATTTCATATACATTGGTAATAACTACAATTATATTAAGAGGCTCGATAGTATATCTATTCCCCATATTCATATTATTATATGTTATATGTGATATAAACAATTTCATTATTTTGCTTCTTCCCAATCAGCAAATTTTAGGTTACTTCATCACTAATAAACTAAGTTAAAAGAATATTACTTAGTGACACATATTTCATATACATTGGTAATAATTAAAATTATATAACGAGGCTCGATAGTATATCTATTCCCCATATTCATATTGTTATATGTTATATATGATATAAACAATTTCAATATTTTTCTTCTTCCCCATCAGCAAATTTTAGGTTACTTCATCACTAAGAAACTAAGATAAAAGACTATTAATTAATGACACATATTTCATATACATTGATAATAACTACAATTATATAAAGAGACTCGATAGTATATCTATTCCCCCTTTATTCATATTGTTATATGTTATATATGATATAAACAATTTCAATATGTTGCTTCTTCCCGGACATCAAATTTTAGGTTACTTCATCACTAAGAAACTAAGTTAAAAGACTATTAATTAATGACACATATTTCATATACATTGATAATAACTACAATTATATAAAGAGGCTCGATAGTATATCTATTCCACATATTCATAATCTTATATGTTATATATGATATAAAGAATTTCAATATTTTTCTTCTTCCCCATCACCAAATTTTAGGTTACTTCATCATTAAGAAACTAAGTTAATAGACTATTACTTAATGACACATATTCAATGTACATTGGTAATAATTAAAATTGTATAACGAGGCTCGATAGTATATCTATTCCCCATATTCTTATTGTTATATGTTATATATGATATAAATAATTTCAATATTTTTCTTCTTCGCCACCAGCAAATTTTAGGATACTTCATCACTAAGAAACTTAGATAAAAGACTATTAATTAGTGACACATATTTCATATATATTTATAATAACTACAGTTATATAAAGAGGCTCTATAGTATATTTATTCCCCATATTCATATTGTTATATGTTATATATGATATAAACAATTTCAATATTTTGCTTCTTCCCCGTCACCAAATTTTAGGTTACTTCTTCACTAAGAAACTAAGATAAAAGACTATTATATTTCATATACATTGATAATAACTACAATAATATAAAGAGGCTCGATAGTATATTGATTCCCCATATTCATATTGTTATATGTTATATATGATATAAACAATTTCAATATTTTGCTTCTTCCCGGTCACCAAATTTCAGGTTACTTCATTACTAAGAAACTAAGTTAAAAGACTATTAATTAATGACACATATTTCATATACATTTATAATAACTACAATTATATAAAGAGTCTCGATAATATATCTATTCCCCATATTCATATTGTTATATGTTATATATGATGTAAATAATTTCAATATTTTTCTTCTTCCCCACCAGCAAATTTTAGGTTACTTCATCACTAAGAAACTTAGATAAAAGACTATTAATTAGTGACACATATTTCATATATATTGATAATAACTACAATTATATAAAGAGGCTCGATAGTATATCTATTCCCCATATTCATATTGTTATATGTTATATATGATATAAACAATTTCAATATTTTGCTTCTTCCCCGTCACCAAATTTTAGGTTACTTCTTCACTAAGAAACTAAGATAAAAGACTATTATATTTCATATACATTGATAATAACTACAATAATTTAAAGAGGCTCGATAGTATATCGATTCCCCATATTCATATTGTTATATGTTATATATGATATAAACAATTTCAATATTTTGCTTCTTCCCGGTCACCAAATTTCAGGTTACTTCATTACTAAGAAACTAAGTTAAAAGACTATTAATTAATGACACATATTTCATATACATTGATAATAACTACAATTATATAAAGAGGCTCGATAATATATCTATTCCCCATATTCATATTGTTATATGTTATATATGATATAGACAATTTCAATATTTTTCTTCTTCCCCATCAGCAAATTTTAGGTTACTTCATCATTAAGAAACTAAGTTAAAAGACTATTATTTAATGACACATATTTCATATACATTGGTAATAATTAAAATTGTATAACGAGGCTCGATATTATATCTATTCCCCATATTCATATTGTTATATGTTATATATGATATAAACAATTTCAATATTTTGCTTCTTCCCCGTCACCAAATTTTAGGTTTCTTCATCACTAAGAAACTAACTTAAAAGACTATTAATTAATGACACATATTTCATATACATTGATAATAACTAAAGTTATATAAAGAGACTCGATAGTATATCTATTCCCCAAATTCATATTGTTATATGTTATATATGATATAAACAATTTCAATATGTTGCTTCTTCCCGGAAACCAAATTTTAGGTTACTTCATCACTAAGAAACTAAGTTAAAAGACTATTAATTAATGACACATATTTCATATACTTTGATAATAACTACAATTATATAAAGAGGCTCGATAGTATATCTATTCCACATATTCATAATGTTATATGTTATATATGATATAAACAATTTCAATATTTTTCTTCTTCCCCATCAGCAAATTTTAAGTTACTTCATCATTAAGAAACTAAGTTAAAAGACTATTACTTAATGACACATATTTAATATACATTGGTAATAATTAAAATTGTATAACGAGGCTCGATAGTATATCTATTCCCCATATTCTTATTGTTATATGTTATATATGATATAAATAATTTCAATATTTATCTTCTTCGCCACCAGCAAATTTTAGGATACTTCATCACTAAGAAACTTAGATAAAAGACTATTAATTAGTGACACTTATTTCATATATATTTATAATAACTACAGTTATATAAAGAGGCTCTATAGTATATTTATTCCCCATATTTATATTGTCATATGTGATATATGATATAAACAATTTCAATATTTTACTTCTTCCCCGTCACCAAATTTTAGGTTACTTCTTCACTAAGAAACTAAGATAAAAGACTATTATATTTCATATACATTGATAATAACTACAATAATATAAAGAGGCTCGATAGTATATCGATTCCCCATATTCATATTGTTAGATGTTATATATGATATAAACAATTTCACTATTTTGCTTCTTCCCGGTCACCAAATTTCAAGTTACTTCATTACTAAGAAACTAAGTTAAAAGACTATTAATTAATGACACATATTTCATATACATTGATAATAACTACAATTATATAAAGAGGCTCGATAATATATCTATTCCCCATATTCATATTTTTATATGTTATATATGATATAAACAATTTCAATATTTTTCTTCTTCCCCATCAGCAAATTTTAGGTTACTTCATCATTAAGAAACTAAGTTAAAAGATTATTATTTAATGACACATATTTCATATACATTCGTAATAATTAAAATTGTATAACGAGGCTCGATATTATATCTATTCCCCATATTCATATTGTTATATGTTATATATGATATAAACAATTTCAATATTTTGCTTCTTCCCCGTCACCAAATTTTAGGTTTCTTCATCACTAAGAAACTAAGTTAAAAGACTATTAATTAAGGACACATATTTCATATACATTGATAATAACTAAAGTTATATAAAGAGACTCGATAGTATATCTATTCCCCATATTTATATTGTTATATGTTATATATGATATAAACACTTTCAATATTTTGCTTCTTTTCCGTCACCAAATTTTAGGTTACTTCATCACTAAGAAACTCAGTTAAAAGACTATTAATTAAGGACACATATTTCATATACGTTGATAATAACTAAATTTATATAAAGAGGCTCGATAGTATATCTATTCCCCATATTCTTATTGTTATATGTTATATATGATATAATCAATTTCATTATTTTTCTTCTTCGCCATCAGCAAATTCTAGGTTACTTCATCATTAAGAATCTAAGTTAAAAGACTATTACTTAATGACACATATTTCATATACATTGGTAATAATTAAAACTATATAACGAGGCTCGATAGTATATATATTCCCCATATTCATATTGTTATATGTTATATATGATATAAACAATTTCAATATTTTTCTTCTTCCCCATCAGCAAATTTTAGGTTACTTCATCACTAAGAAATTAAGATAAAAGACTATTACTTAATGACACATATTTCATATACATTGGTAATAACTAAAGTTATATAAAGAGGTTCGATAGTATATCTATTCCCCACATTTATATTTTTATATGTTATATATGATATAAACAATTTCAATATTTTGCTTCTTCCCCGTCACCAAATTTTAGGTTTCTTCGTCACTAAGAAACTAAGTTAAAAGACTATTAATTGAGGACACATATTTCATATACATTGGTAATAACTAAAGTTATATAAAGATACTCGATAGTGTATCTATTCCCCATATTTATATTGTTATATGTTATATATTATATAAACAATTTCAATATTTTGCTTCTTTTCCGTCACCAAATTTTAGGTTACTTCATCACTAAGAAACTCAGTTAAAAGACTATTAATTAAGGACACATATTTCATATACGTTGATAATAACTAAAGTTATATAAAGATGCTCGATAGTATATTTATTCCCCATATTCATATTGTTATATGTTATATATGATATAAACAATTTCAATATTTTACTTCTTCCCCGTCACCAAATTTTAGGTTACTTCATCACTAAGAAACTAAGTTAAAAGACTATTACTTAATGACACATATTTCATATACATTGGTAATAACTAAAGTTATATAAAGAGGTTCGATAGTATATCTATTCGCCACATTTATATTTTTATATGTTATATATGATATAAACAATTTCAATATTTTGCTTCTTCCCCGTCACCAAATTTTAGGTTACTTCCTCACTAAGAAACTAAGTTAAAAGACTATTAATTAAGGACACATATTTCATATACATTTACAATAACTAAAGTTATATAAAGAGACTCAATAGTATATCTATAACCCATATTCATATTGTTATATGTTATATATGATATAAAAAATTTCAATATTTTGCTTCTTCCCCGTCACCAAATTTTAAGTTACTTCATCACTAAGAAACTAAGTTAAAAGACTATTAATTAATGACACATATTTCATATACATTGATAATAACTACAATTATATAAAGAGGCTCGGTAGTATATCTATTCCCCATATTCATATTGTTATATGTTATATATGATATAAACAATTTCAATATTTTTCTTCTTCCTCATCAGCAAATTCTAGGTTACTTCATCATTAAAAAACTTAGTTAAAAGACTATTACTTAATGACACATATTTCATATACATTGGTAATAATTAAAATTATATAATGAGGCTCGATAGTATATATATTCCCCATATTCATATTGTTATATGTTATATATGATATAAACAATTTCAATATTTTTTTTCTTCCTTATCAGCAAATTTTAGGTTACTTCATCACTAAGAAATTAAGATAAAAGACTATTACTTAATGACACATATTTCATATACATTGGTAATAACTAAAGTTATATAAAGAGGTTCGATAGTATATCTATTCCCCACATTTATATTTTTATATGTTATATATGATATAAACAATTTCAATATTTTGCTTCTTCCCCGTCACCAAATTTTAAGTTACTTCATCACTAAGAAACTAAGTTAAAAGACTATTAATTAATGACACATATTTCATATACATTGGTAATAATTAAAATTATATAATGAGGCTCGGTAGTATATATATTCCCCATATTCATATTGTTATATGTTATATATGATATAAACAATTTCAATATTTTTTTTCTTCCTTATCAGCAAATTTTAGGTTACTTCATCACTAAGAAATTAAGATAAAAGACTATTACTAAATGACACATATTTCATATACATTGGTAATAACTAAAGTTATATAAAGAGGTTCGATAGTATATCTATTCCCCACATTTATATTTTTATATGTTATATATGATATAAACAATTTCAATATTTTGCTTCTTCCCCGTCACCAAATTTTAGGTTTCTTCATCACTAAGAAACTAAGTTAAAAGACTATTAATTAAGGACACATATTTCATATACATTGATAATAACTAAAGTTATATAAAGAGACTCGATAGTATATCTATTCCCCATATTTATATTGTTATATGTTATATATGATATAAACAATTTCAATATTTTGCTTCTTTTCCGTCACCAAATTTTAGGTTACTTCATCACTAAGAAACTCAGTTAAAAGACTATTAATTAAGGACACATATTTCATATACGTTGATAATAACTAAATTTATATAAAGAGGCTCGATAGTATATCTATTCCCCATATTCTTATTGTTATATGTTATATATGATATAATCAATTTCATTATTTTTCTTCTTCGCCATCAGCAAATTCTAGGTTACTTCATCATTAAGAATCTAAGTTAAAAGACTATTACTTAATGACACATATTTCATATACATTGGTAATAATTAAAACTATATAACGAGGCTCGATAGTATATATATTCCCCATATTCATATTGTTATATGTTATATATGATATAAACAATTTCAATATTTTTCTTCTTCCCCATCAGCAAATTTTAGGTTACTTCATCACTAAGAAATTAAGATAAAAGACTATTACTTAATGACACATATTTCATATACATTGGTAATAACTAAAGTTATATAAAGAGGTTCGATAGTATATCTATTCCCCACATTTATATTTTTATATGTTATATATGATATAAACAATTTCAATATTTTGCTTCTTCCCCGTCACCAAATTTTAGGTTTCTTCGTCACTAAGAAACTAAGTTAAAAGACTATTAATTGAGGACACATATTTCATATACATTGGTAATAACTAAAGTTATATAAAGATACTCGATAGTGTATCTATTCCCCATATTTATATTGTTATATGTTATATATGATATAAACAATTTCAATATTTTGCTTCTTTTCCGTCACCAAATTTTAGGTTACTTCATCACTAAGAAACTCAGTTAAAAGACTATTAATTAAGGACACATATTTCATATACGTTGATAATAACTAAAGTTATATAAAGATGCTCGATAGTATATTTATTCCCCATATTCATATTGTTATATGTTATATATGATATAAACAATTTCAATATTTTACTTCTTCCCCGTCACCAAATTTTAGGTTACTTCATCACTAAGAAACTAAGTTAAAAGACTATTACTTAATGACACATATTTCATATACATTGGTAATAACTAAAGTTATATAAAGAGGTTCGATAGTATATCTATTCGCCACATTTATATTTTTATATGTTATATATGATATAAACAATTTCAATATTTTGCTTCTTCCCCGTCACCAAATTTTAGGTTACTTCCTCACTAAGAAACTAAGTTAAAAGACTATTAATTAAGGACACATATTTCATATACATTTACAATAACTAAAGTTATATAAAGAGACTCAATAGTATATCTATAACCCATATTCATATTGTTATATGTTATATATGATATAAAAAATTTCAATATTTTGCTTCTTCCCCGTCACCAAATTTTAAGTTACTTCATCACTAAGAAACTAAGTTAAAAGACTATTAATTAATGACACATATTTCATATACATTGATAATAACTACAATTATATAAAGAGGCTCGGTAGTATATCTATTCCCCATATTCATATTGTTATATGTTATATATGATATAAACAATTTCAATATTTTTCTTCTTCCTCATCAGCAAATTCTAGGTTACTTCATCATTAAAAAACTTAGTTAAAAGACTATTACTTAATGACACATATTTCATATACATTGGTAATAATTAAAATTATATAATGAGGCTCGATAGTATATATATTCCCCATATTCATATTGTTATATGTTATATATGATATAAACAATTTCAATATTTTTTTTCTTCCTTATCAGCAAATTTTAGGTTACTTCATCACTAAGAAATTAAGATAAAAGACTATTACTTAATGACACATATTTCATATACATTGGTAATAACTAAAGTTATATAAAGAGGTTCGATAGTATATCTATTCCCCACATTTATATTTTTATATGTTATATATGATATAAACAATTTCAATATTTTGCTTCTTCCCCGTCACCAAATTTTAAGTTACTTCATCACTAAGAAACTAAGTTAAAAGACTATTAATTAATGACACATATTTCATATACATTGGTAATAATTAAAATTATATAATGAGGCTCGGTAGTATATATATTCCCCATATTCATATTGTTATATGTTATATATGATATAAACAATTTCAATATTTTTTTTCTTCCTTATCAGCAAATTTTAGGTTACTTCATCACTAAGAAATTAAGATAAAAGACTATTACTAAATGACACATATTTCATATACATTGGTAATAACTAAAGTTATATAAAGAGGTTCGATAGTATATCTATTCCCCACATTTATATTTTTATATGTTATATATGATATAAACAATTTCAATATTTTGCTTCTTCCCCGTCACCAAATTTTAGGTTTCTTCGTCACTAAGAAACTAAGTTAAAAGACTATTAATTGAGGACACATATTTCATATACATTGGTAATAACTAAAGTTATATAAAGATACTCGATAGTGTATCTATTCCCCATATTTATATTGTTATATGTTATATATGATATAAACAATTTCAATATTTTGCTTCTTTTCCGTCACCAAATTTTAGGTTACTTCATCACTAAGAAACTCAGTTAAAAGACAATTAATTAAGGACACATATTTCATATACGTTGATAATAACTAAAGTTATATAAAGTTGCTCGATAGTATATTTATTCCCCATATTCATATTGTTATATGTTATATATGATATAAACAATTTCAATATTTTACTTCTTCCCCGTCACCAAATTTTAGGTTACTTCATCACTAAGAAACTAAGTTAAAAGACTATTACTTAATGACACATATTTCATATGCATTGGTAATAACTAAAGTTATATAAAGAGGTTCGATAGTATATCTATTCGCCACATTTATATTTTTATATGTTATATATGATATAAACAATTTCAATATTTTGCTTCTTCCCCGTCACCAAATTTTAGGTTACTTCCTCACTAAGAAACTAAGTTAAAAGACTATTAATTAAGGACACATATTTCATATACATTTACAATAACTAAAGTTATATAAAGAGACTCAATAGTATATCTATAACCCATATTCATATTGTTATATGTTATATATGATATAAAAAATTTCAATATTTTGCTTCTTCCCCGTCACCAAATTTTAAGTTACTTCATCACTAAGAAACTAAGTTAAAAGACTATTAATTAATGACACATATTTCATATACATTGATAATAACTACAATTGTATAAAGAGGCTCGGTAGTATATCTATTCCACATATTCATATTGTTATATGTTATATATGATATAAACAATTTCAATATTTTTCTTCTTCCTCATCAGCAAATTCTAGGTTACTTCATCATTAAAAAACTTAGTTAAAAGACTATTACTTAATGACACATATTTCATATACATTGGTAATAATTAAAATTATATAATGAGGCTCGATAGTATATATATTCCCCATATTCATATTGTTATATGTTATATATGATATAAACAATTTCAATATTTTTTTTCTTCCTTATCAGCAAATTTTAGGTTACTTCATCACTAAGAAATTAAGATAAAAGACTATTACTTAATGACACATATTTCATATACATTGGTAATAACTAAAGTTATATAAAGAGGTTCGATAGTATATCTATTCCCCACATTTATATTTTTATATGTTATATATGATATAAACAATTTCAATATTTTGCTTCTTCCCCGTCACCAAATTTTAGGTTTCTTCGTCACTAAGAAACTAAGTTAAAAGACTATTAATTGAGGACACATATTTCATATACATTGGTAATAACTAAAGTTATATAAAGATACTCGATAGTGTATCTATTCCCCATATTTATATTGTTATATGTTATATATGATATAAACAATTTCAATATTTTGCTTCTTTTCCGTCACCAAATTTTAGGTTACTTCATCACTAAGAAACTCAGTTAAAAGACTATTAATTAAGGACACATATTTCATATACGTTGATAATAACTAAAGTTATATAAAGATGCTCGATAGTATATTTATTCCCCATATTCATATTGTTATATGTTATATATGATATAAACAATTTCAATATTTTACTTCTTCCCCGTCACCAAATTTTAGGTTACTTCATCACTAAGAAACTAAGTTAAAAGACTATTACTTAATGACACATATTTCATATACATTGGTAATAACTAAAGTTATATAAAGAGGTTCGATAGTATATCTATTCGCCACATTTATATTTTTATATGTTATATATGATATAAACAATTTCAATATTTTGCTTCTTCCCCGTCACCAAATTTTAGGTTACTTCCTCACTAAGAAACTAAGTTAAAAGACTATTACTTAATGACATATATTTCATATACATTTGTAATAATTAAAATTATATAACGAGGCTCGATAGTCTATCTATTCCCCATATTCATATTGTTATATGTTATATATGATATAAACAATTTAAATATTTTTCTTCTTCCCCATCAGCAAATTTTAGGTTACTTCATCACTAAGAAACTAAGATAAAAGACTATTAATTAATGACACATATTTCATATACATTGGTAATAACTACAATTATATAAAGAGGCTCGATAGTATATCTATTCCCCATATTCATATTGTTATATGTTATATATGATATAAACAATTTCAATATTTTTCTTCTTCCCCACCAGCAAATTTTAGACTACTTCATCACTAAGAAACTAAGATAAAAGACTATTAATTATTGACACATATTTCATATACATTGATAATAACTACAATTATATAAAGAGGCTTGATAGTATATCTATTCCCCATATTCATGTTTTTATATGTTATATATGATATAAACAATTTCAATATTTTGTTTCTTCCCCGTCACCTAATTTTAGGTTACTTCTTCACTAAGAAACTAAGATAAAAGACTATTATATTTTAATAACATTGATAATAACTACAATTATATAAAGAGGATCGATAGTATATCTATTCCCCATATTCATATTGTTATATGTTATATATGATATAAACAATTTCAATATTTTTCTTCTACCCCGTCAGTAAATTTTAGGATACTTCTTCACTAAGATACAACGTTAAAAGACTAATAATTAATGAGAAATATTCCATATACATTGATAATAACTAAAATTATATAAAGAGGCTCGATAGTATATCTATTCCCCATATTCATATTGTTATATGTTATAAATGATATAAACAGATTCAATATTTTTCTTCTTCCCCATCAGCAAATTCTAGGTTACTTCATCATTAAGAAACTAAGTTAAAAGACTCTTACTTAATGACACATATTTCATATACATTGGTAATAATTAAAATTATATATTGAGGCCCGATAGTATATCTATTCCCCATATTCATATTGTTATATGTTATATATGATATAAACAATTTCAATATTTTTATTCTTCCCCATCAGCAAATTTTAGGTTACTTCATCACTAAGAAATTAAGATAAAAGACTATTAAATAATGACACATATTTCATATACATTGATAATAATTACAATTATATAAATAGGTTCAATAGTATATCTATTCCCCATATTCATATTGTTATATGTTATATATGATATAAACAATTTCAATATTTTGCTTCTTCCCTCTCACCAAATTTTAGGTTACTTCTTCACTAGGAAATTAAGATAAAAGACTATTATATTTCATATACATTGGTAATAATTAAAATTATATAACTAGGCTCGATAGTATATCTATTCCCCATATTCATATTGTTATATTTATATATGATATAAATAATTTCACTATTTTACTTCTTCCCCAACAACAAATTTTAGGTATTTCATCACTAAGAAACTTAGATAAAAGACTATTAATTAATGACACATATTTCATATACATTGATAATAACTACAATTATATAAAGAGGCTCGATAGTATATCTTCAACCCATATTCATATTGTTATATGTTATATATGATATAAACAATTTCAATATTTTGCTTCTTCCCCATCACCAAATTTTAGGTTACTTCTTCACTAAGAAACTAAGATAAAAGACTATTATATTTCATATACATTGATAACAACTAAAATTATATAAAGAGGTTCGATAGTATTTCTATTCCCCATATTCATATTGTTATATGCTATATATGATATAAACAATTTCAATATTTTGCTTCTTCCCGGTCACCAAATTTTAGGTTACTTCATCACTAAGAAACAAAGTTAAAAGACCATTAATTAATGACACATATTTCATATACATTGATAATAACTACAATTATATAAAGAGGCTCGATAGTATATCTATTTCCCATATTCATATTGTTATAAGTTATATATGATATAAATAATTTCAATATTTTGCTTCTTCCCCGTCACCAAATTTTAGGTTACTTCATCACTAAGAAACTAAGTTTAAAAACTATTAATTAATGACACATATTTCATATACATTTATAATAACTAAAATTATATAAAGAGGCTCGATAGTATATCTATTCCCCATATTCATATTGTTATATGTTATAAATGATATAAACAGATTCAATATTTTTCTTCTTCCCCATCAGCAAATTCTAGGTTACTTCATCATGAAGAAACTAAGTTAAAAGACTATTACTTAATGACACATATTTCATATACATTGGTAATAATTAAAATTATATAATTAGGCTCGATAGTATATCTATTCCCCATATTCATATTGTTATATGTTATATATGATATAAACAATTTCAATATTTTTATTCTTCCCCATCATCAAATTTTAGGTTACTTCATCACTAAGAAATTAAGATAAAAGACTATTAAATAATGACACATATTTCATATACATTCGTAATAATTAAAATTATATAACTAGGCTCGATAGTATATCTATTCCCCATATTCATATTGTTATATGTTATATATGATATAAATAATTTCACTATTTTTCTTCTTCCCCAACATCAAATTTTAGGTTAATTCATCACTAAGAAACTTAGATAAAAGACTATTAATTAATGACACATATTTCATATACATTGATAATAACTACAATTATATAAAGAGGCTCGATAGTATATCTAGTCCCCATATTCTTATTGTTATATGTTATATATGATATAAACAATTTCAATATTTTGCTTCTTCCCCATCACCAAATTTTAGGTTACTTCTTCACTAAGAAACTAAAATAAAAGACTATTATATTTCATATACATTGATAACAACTAAAAGTATATAAAGAGGCTCGATAGTATTTCTATTCCCCATATTCATATTGTTATATGCTATATATGATATAAACAATTTCAATATTTTGCTTCTTCCCGGTCACCAAATTTTAGGTTACTTCATCACTAAGAAACAAAGTTAAAAGACTATTAATTAATGACACATATTTCATATACATTGATAATAACTACAATTATATAAAGAGGCTCGATAGTATATTTATTTCCCATATTCATATTGTTATAAGTTATATATGATATAAACAATTTCAATATTTTGCTTCTTCCCCGTCATCAAATTTTAGGTTACTTCATCACTAAGAAACTAAGTTAAAAGACTATTAATTAATGACACATATTTCATATACATTTATAATAACTAAAATTATATAAAGAGGCTCGATAGTATATCTATTCCCCATATATATATTGTTATATGTTATATATGATATAAACAATTTCAATATTTTTCTTCTTCCCCATCAGCAAATTTTAGGTTACTTCTTCATTAAGAAACTAAGTTAAACGACTATCATTTAATGACACATATTTCATATACATTTATAATAACTAAAATTATATAAAGAGGCTCGATATTATATTTATTCCCCATATTTATATTGTTATATGTTATATATGATATAACCAATTTCAATATTTTGCTTCTTTCCCGTCACCAAATTTTAGGTTACTTCATCACTAAGAAACTAAGTTAAAAGACTATTAATTAAGGACACATATTTCATATACATTGATAATAACTAAAGTTATATAAAGAGACTCGATAGTATATCTATTCCCCATATTCATATTGTTATATGTTATATATGATATAAACAATTTCAATATTTTGCTTCTTCCCCGTCACCAAATTTTAGGTTACTTCATTACTAAGAAACTAAGTTAAAAGACTATTAATTAATGACACATATTTCATATACATTGATAATAACAAAAATTATATAAAGAGGCTCGATAGTATATTTATTCCCCGTATTCATATTGTTATATGTTATATATGATATAAACAATTTCAATATTTTTCTTCTTCCCCATCATCAAATTCTAGGTTACTTCATCATTAAGAAACTAAGTTAAAAGACTATTACTTAATGAAACATATTTCATATACATTGGTAATAATTAAAATTATATAACGAGGCTCGATATTATATCTATTCCCCATATTTATATTGTTATATGTTATATATGATATAAATAATTTCAATATTTTTCTTCTTCCCCATCAGCAAATTTTAGGTTACTTCATCACTAAGAAATTTAGATAAAAGACTATTTATTAATGACACATATTTCATATACATTGATAATAAATACAATTATATAAAGAGGCTCGATAGTATATCTAATCCCTATATTCATATTGTTATATGTTATATATGATATAAATAATTTCAATATTTTGCTTCTTCCCGGTCACCAAATTTTAGGTTACTTCATCACTAAGAAACTAAGTTAAATGTCTATTAATTAATGACACATATTTCATATACATTTATAATAACTAAAATTATATAAAGAGGCTCGATAGTATATCTATTCCCCATATTCATATTGTTATATGTTATATATGATATAAACAATTTCAATATTTTTCTTCTTCCCCACCAGCAAATTTTAGACTACTTCATCACTAAGAAACTAAGATAAAAGACTATTAATTATTGACACATATTTCATATACATTGATAATAACTACAATTATATAAAGAGGCTTGATAGTATATCTATTCCCCATATTCATGTTTTTATATGTTATATATGATATAAACAATTTCTATATTTTGTTTCTTCCCCGTCACCTAATTTTAGGTTACTTCTTCACTAAGAAACTAAGATAAAAGACTATTATATTTTAATAACATTGATAATAACTACAATTATATAAAGAGGATCGATAGTATATCTATTCCCCATATTCATATTGTTATATGTTATATATGATATAAACAATTTCAATATTTTTCTTCTACCCCGTCAGTAAATTTTAGGATACTTCTTCACTAAGATACAACGTTAAAAGACTAATAATTAATGAGAAATATTCCATATACATTGATAATAACTAAAATTATATAAAGAGGCTCGATAGTATATCTATTCCCCATATTCATATTGTTATATGTTATAAATGATATAAACAGATTCAATATTTTTCTTCTTCCCCATCAGCAAATTCTAGGTTACTTCATCATTAAGAAACTAAGTTAAAAGACTCTTACTTAATGACACATATTTCATATACATTGGTAATAATTAAAATTATATATTGAGGCCCGATAGTATATCTATTCCCCATATTCATATTGTTATATGTTATATATGATATAAAAAATTTCAATATTTTTATTCTTCCCCATCAGCAAATTTTAGGTTACTTCATCACTAAGAAATTAAGATAAAAGACTATTAAATAATGACACATATTTCATATACATTGATAATAATTACAATTATATAAATAGGTTCAATAGTATATCTATTCCCCATATTCATATTGTTATATGTTATATATGATATAAACAATTTCAATATTTTGCTTCTTCCCTCTCACCAAATTTTAGGTTACTTCTTCACTAGGAAATTAAGATAAAAGACTATTATATTTCATATACATTGGTAATAATTAAAATTATATAACTAGGCTCGATAGTATATCTATTCCCCATATTCATATTGTTATATTTATATATGATATAAATAATTTCACTATTTTACTTCTTCCCCAAGAACAAATTTTAGGTATTTCATCACTAAGAAACTTAGATAAAAGACTATTAATTAATGACACATATTTCATATACATTGATAACAACTACAATTATATAAAGAGGCTCGATAGTATATCTTGTCCCCATATTCATATTGTTATATGTTATATATGATATAAACAATTTCAATATTTTGCTTCTTCCCCATCACCAAATTTTAGGTTACTTCTTCACTAAGAAACTAAGATAAAAGACTATTATATTTCATATACATTGATAACAACTAAAATTATATAAAGAGGTTCGATAGTATTTCTATTCCCCATATTCATATTGTTATATGCTATATATGATATAAACAATTTCAATATTTTGCTTCTTCCCGGTCACCAAATTTTAGGTTACTTCATCACTAAGAAACAAAGTTAAAAGACTATTAATTAATGACACATATTTCATATACATTGATAATAACTACAATTATATAAAGAGGCTCGATAGTATATCTATTTCCCATATTCATATTGTTATAAGTTATATATGATATAAATAATTTCAATATTTTGCTTCTTCCCCGTCACCAAATTTTAGGTTACTTCATCACTAAGAAACTAAGTTTAAAAACTATTAATTAATGACACATATTTCATATACATTTATAATAACTAAAATTATATAAAGAGGCTCGATAGTATATCTATTCCCCATATTCATATTGTTATATGTTATATATGATATAAACAATTTCAATATTTTTATTCTTCCCCATCAGCAAATTTTAGGTTACTTCATCACTAAGAAATTAAGATAAAAGACTATTAAATAAAGACACATATTTCATATACATTGATAATAATTACAATTATATAAATAGGTTCAATAGTATATCTATTCCCCATATTCATATTGTTATATGTTATATATGATATAAACAATTTCAATATTTTGCTTCTTCCCTCTCACCAAATTTTAGGTTACTTCTTCACTAGGAAACTAAGATAAAAGACTATTATATTTCATATACATTGGTAATAATTAAAATTATATAACTAGGCTCGATAGTATATCTATTCCCCATATTCATATTGTTATATTTATATATGATATAAATAATTTCACTATTTTTCTTCTTCCCCAACAGCAAATTTTAGGTATTTCATCACTAAGAAACTTAGATAAAAGACTATTAATTAATGACACATATTTCATATACATTGATAATAACTACAATTATATAAAGAGGCTCGATAGTATATCTTGTCCCCATATTCATATTGTTAAATGTTATATATGATATAAACAATTTCAATATTTTGCTTCTTCCCCATCACCAAATTTTAGGTTACTTCTTCACTAAGAAACGAAGATAAAAGACTATTATATTTCATATACATTGATAACAACTAAAATTATATAAAGAGGCTCGATAGTATTTCTATTCCCCATATTCATATTGTTATATGCTATATATGATATAAACAATTTCAATATTTTGCTTCTTCCCGGTCACCAAATTTTAGGTTACTTCATCGTTAAGAAACAAAGTTAAAAGACTATTAATTAATGACACATATTTCATATACATTGATAATAACTACAATTATATAAAGAGGCTCGATAGTATATCTATTTCCCATATTCATATTGTTATAAGTTATATATGATATAAACAATTTCAATATTTTGCTTCTTCACCGTCACCAAATTTTAGGTTACTTCATCACTAAGAAACTAAGTTTAAAAACTATTAATTAATGACACATATTTCATATACATTTATAATAACTAAAATTATATAAAGAGGCTCGATAGTATATCTATTCCCCATATTCATATTGTTATATGTTATATATGATATAAACAATTTCAATATTTTGCTTCTTCCCCGTCACCAAATTTTAGGTTTCTTCGTCACTAAGAAACTAAGTTAAAAGACTATTAATTGAGGACACATATTTCATATACATTGGTAATAACTAAAGTTATATAAAGATACTCGATAGTGTATCTATTCCCCATATTCATATTGTTATATGTTATATATGATATAAACAATTTCAATATTTTGCTTCTTTTCCGTCACCAAATTTTAGGTTACTTCATCACTAAGAAACTCAGTTAAAAGACTATTAATTAAGGACACTTATTTCATATACGTTGATAATAACTAAAGTTATATAAAGATGCTCGGTAGTATATTTATTCCCCATATTCATATTGTTATATATTATATATGATATAAACAATTTCAATATTTTGCTTCTTCCCCGTTACCAAATTTTAGGTTACTTTATCACTAAGAAACTAAGTTAAAAGACTATTACTTAATGACACATATTTCATATACATTGGTAATAACTAAAGTTATATAAAGAGGTTCGATAGTATATCTATTCCCCACATTTATATTTTTATA
The DNA here is from genome assembly GCA_948472305.1 of Vicia faba. Lineage (NCBI taxonomy): Eukaryota > Viridiplantae > Streptophyta > Magnoliopsida > Fabales > Fabaceae > Vicia > Vicia faba. Next base: position 110,136,209 of record OX451741.1, read on the forward strand.
TGTTATATATGATATAAACAATTTCAATATTTTGCTTCTTCCCCGTCACCAAATTTTAGGTTTCTTCATCACTAAGAAACTAAGTTAAAAGACTACTAATTAAGGACACATATTTCATATACATTGGTAATAACTAAAGTTATATAAAGATACTCGATAGTATATCTATTCCCCATATTTATATTTTTATATGTTATATATGATATAAACAATTTCAATATTTTGCTTCTTTTCCGTCACCAAAGTTTAGGTTACTTCATCACTAAGAAACTCAGTTAAAAGACTATTAATTAAGGACACATATTTCATATACGTTGATAATAACTAAAGTTATATAAATATGCTCGATAGTATATTTATTCCCAATATTCATATTGTTATATTTTATATATGATATAAACAATTTCAATATTTTGCTTCTTCCCCGTCACCAAATTTTAGGTTACTTCATCACTAAGAAACTAAGTTAAAAGACTATTACTTAATGACACATATTTCATATACATTGGTAATAACTAAAGTTATATAAAGAGGTTCGATAGTATATATATTCCCCACATTTATATTTTTATATGTTATATATGATATAAACAATTTCAATATTTTGCTTCTTCCCTGTCACTAAATTTTAGGTTACTTCCTCACTAAGAAACTAAGTTAAAAGACTATTAATTAAGGACACATATATCATATACATTGACAATAACTAAAGTTATATAAAGAGACTCGATAGTATATCTATTCCCCATATTCATATTGTTATATGTTATATATGATATAAAAAATTTCAATATTTTGCTTCTTCCCCGTCACCAAATTTTAGGTTACTTCATCACTAAGAAACAAAGTTAAAAGACTATTAATTAATGACACATATTTCATATACATTGATAATAACTACAATTATATAAAGAGGCTCGATAGTATATATATTCCCCATATTCATATTGTTATATGTTATATATGATATAAACAATTTCAATATTTTGCTTCTTCCTCGTCACCAAATTTTAGGTTAATTCATCACTAAGAAACTAAGTTAAAAGACTATTTCTTAATGACACATATTTCATATACATTGGTAATAATTAAAAATATATAATGAGGCTCGATAGTATATATATTCCCCATATTCATATTGTTATATGTTATATATGATATAAACAATTTCAATATTTTTTTTCTTCCTTATCAGGAAATTTTAGGTTACTTCATCACTAAGAAATTAAGATAAAAGACTATTAATTAATGACACATATTTCATATACATTTATAATAATTACAATTATATAAAGAGGCGCGATAGTATATCTATTCCCCATATTCATATTGTTATATGTTATATATGATATAAACAATTTCAATATTTTGCTTCTTCCCTGTCACCAAATTTTAGGTTACTTCTTCACTAGGAAACTAAGATAAAAGACTATTATATTTCATATACATTGTTAATAACTACAATTATATAAAGAGACTCGATAGTATATCTATTCCCCATATTCATATTGTTATATGTTATATGTGATATAAATAATTTCAATATTTTTCTTCTTCCCCATCAGTTATTTTTAGGTTACTTAATCATTAAGAAACTAAGTTAAAAGACTATTACTTAATGACACATATTTCATATACATTGGTAATAATTAAAATTATATAATGAGGCCCGATAGTATATCTATTCCCCATATTCATATTGTTATATGTTATATATGATATAAACAATTTCAATATTTTTATTCTTCCCCATCAACAAATTTTAGGTTACTTCATCACTAAGAAATTAAGATAAAAGACTATTAAATAATGACACATATTTCATATACATTGATAATAATTACAATTATATAAATAGGTTCAATAGTATATCTATTCCCCATATTCATATTGTTATATGTTATATATGATATAAACAATTTCAATATTTTGCTTCTTCCCTCTCACCAAATTTTAGGTTACTTCTTCACTAGGAAATTAAGATAAAAGACTATTATATTTCATATACATTGGTAATAATTAAAATTATATAACTAGGCTCGATAGTATATCTATTCCCCATATTCATATTGTTATATTTATATATGATATAAATAATTTCACTATTTTACTTCTTCCCCAACAACAAATTTTAGGTATTTCATCACTAAGAAACTTAGATAAAAGACTATTAATTAATGACACATATTTCATATACATTGATAATAACTACAATTATATAAAGAGGCTCGATAGTATATCTTGTCCCCATATTCATATTGTTATATGTTATATATGATATAAACAATTTCAATATTTTGCTTCTTCCCCATTACCAAATTTTAGGTTACTTCTTCACTAAGAAACTAAGATAAAAGACTATTATATTTCATATACATTGATAACAACTAAAATTATATAAAGAGGCTCGATAGTATTTCTATTCCCCATATTCATATTGTTATATGCTATATATGATATAAACAATTTCAATATTTTGCTTCTTCCCGGTCACCAAATTTTAGGTTACTTCATCACTAAGAAACAAAGTTAAAAGACTATTAATTAATGACACATATTTCATATACATTGATAATAACTACAATTATATAAAGAGGCTCGATGGTATATCTATTTCCCATATTCATATTGTTATAAGTTATATATGATATAAACAATTTCAATATTTTGCTTCTTCCCCGTCACCAAATTTTAGGTTACTTCATCACTAAGAAACTAAGTTTAAAAACTATTAATTAATGACACATATTTCATATACATTTATAATAACTAAAATTATATAAAGAGGCTCGATAGTATATCTATTCCCAATATTCATATTGTTATATGTTATATATAATATAAACAATTTCAATATTTTTATTCTTCCCCATCAGCAAATTTTAGGTTACTTCATCACTAAGAAATTAAGATAAAAGACTATTAAATAAAGACACATATTTCATATACATTGATAATAATTACAATTATATAAATAGGTTCAATAGTATATCTATTCCCCATATTCATATTGTTATATGTTATATATGATATAAACAATTTCAATATTTTGCTTCTTCCCTCTCACCAAATTTTAGGTTACTTCTTCACTAGGAAACTAAGATAAAAGACTATTATATTTCATATACATTGGTAATAATTAAAATTATATAACTAGGCTCGATAGTATATCTATTCCCCATATTCATATTGTTATATTTATATATGATATAAATAAATTCACTATTTTTCTTCTTCCCCAACAGCAAATTTTAGGTATTTCATCACTAAGAAACTAAGTTAAATGTCTATTAATTAATGACACATATTTCATATACATTTATAATAACTAAAATTATATAAAGAGGCTCGATAGTATATCTATTCCCCATATTCATATTGTTATATGTTATATATGATATAAACAATTTCAATATTTTTCTTCTTCCCCGCCACCAAATTTGAGGTTACTTTTTCACTAAGAAAAATAGTTAAAATACTATTAATTGATGACACATATTTCATATACATTGGTAATAACTAAAGTTATATAAAGAGGCTCGATAGTATATCTATTCCCCATATTTATATTGTTATATGTTATATATGATATAAACAATTTCAATATTTTGATTCTTCCCCGTCACCAAATTTTAGGTTACTTCATCACTAAGATACTAAGTTAAAAGACTATTAATTAATGACACATATTTCATATACATTGATAATAACTAAAGTTATATAAAGAGGCTCGATAGTATATCTATTACCCATATTCATATTGTTATATGTTATATATGATATAAACAATTTCAATGTTTTGCTTATTCCCGATCACCAAATTTTAGGTTACTTCATCACTAATAAACAAAGTTAAAAGACTATTAATTAATGACACATATTTCATATACATTGATAATAACTACAATTATATAAAGAGGCTCGATAGTATATTTATTTCCCATATTCATATTGTTATATGTTATATATGATATAAACAATTTCAATATTTTGCTTCTTCCCTGTCACCAAATTTTAGGTTACTTCTTCACTAGGAAACTAATATAAAAGACTATTATATTTCATATACATTGATAATAATTACAATTATATAAATAGGCTCGATAGTATATCTATTCCCCATATTCATATTGTTATATGTTATATATGATATAAACAATTTCAATATTTTGCTTCTTCCCCGTCACCAAATTTTAGGTTAATTCGTCACTAAGAAACTAAGTTAAAAGACTATTAATTAATTAATTACAAATATTTCATATACATTAATAATAACTACAATTATATAAAGAGGCTCGATAGTATATTTATTCCCCATATTCATATTGTTATATGTTATATGTGATATAAACAATTTCAATATTTTTCTTCTTCGCCATCAACAAATTTTAGGTTACTTCATCATTAAGAAACTAAGTTAAAAGACTATTACTTAATGACACATATTTCATATACATTTGTAATAATTAAAATTATATAACGAGGCTCGATAGTCTATCTATTCCCCATATTCATATTGTTATATGTTATATATGATATAAACAATTTAAATATTTTTCTTCCTCTCCATCAGCAAATTTTAGGTTACTTCATCACTAAGAAACTAAGATAAAAGACTATTAATTAATGACACATATTTCATATACATTGGTAATAACTATAATTATATAAAGAGGCTCGATAGTATACCTATTCCCCATATTCATATTGTTATATGTTATATATGATATAAATAATTTCAATATTTTTCTTCTTCCCCACCAGTAAATTTTAGACTACTTCATCACTAAGAAACTAATATAAAAGACTATTAATTAGTGACACATATTTCATATACATTGATAATAACTACAATTATATAAACAGGCTTGATAGTATATCTATTCCCCATATTCATGTTTTTATATGTTATATATGATATAAACAATTTCAATATTTTGCTTCTTCCCCGTCACCTAATTTTAGGTTACTTCTTCACTAAGAAACTAAGATAAAAGACTATTATATTTTAATAACATTAATAATAACTACAATTATATAAAGAGGATCGATAGTATATCTATTCCCCATATTCATATTGTTATATGTTATATATGATATAAACAATTTCAATATTTTTCTTCTACCCCGTCAGTAAATTTTAGGATACTTCTTCACTAAGATACAACGTTAAAAGACTAATAATTAATGAGAAATATTCCATATACATTGATAATAACTAAAATTATATAAAGAGGCTCGATAGTATATCTATTCCCCATATTCATATTGTTATATGTTATAAATGATATAAACAGATTCAATATTTTTCTTCTTCCCCATCAGCAAATTCTAGGTTACTTCATCATGAAGAAACTAAGTTAAAAGACTATTACTTAATGACACATATTTTATATACATTGGTAATAATTAAAATTATATAATTAGGCTCGATAGTATATCTATTCCCCATATTCATATTGTTATATGTTATATATGATATAAACAATTTCAATATTTTTATTCTTCCCCATCATCAAATTTTAGGTTACTTCATCACTAAGAAATTAAGATAAAAGACTATTAAATAATGACACATATTTCATATACATTGGTAATAATTAAAATTATATAACTAGGCTCGATAGTATATCTATTCCCCATATTCATATTGTTATATGTTATATATGATATAAATAATTTCACTATTTTTCTTCTTCCCCAACATCAAATTTTAGGTTAATTCATCACTAAGAAACTTAGATAAAAGACTATTAATTAATGACACATATTTCATATACATTGATAATAACTACAATTATATAAAGAGGCTCGATAGTATATCTAGTCCCCATATTCATATTGTTATATGTTATATATGATATAAACAATTTCAATATTTTGCTTCTTCCCCATCACCAAATTTTAGGTTACTTCTTCACTAAGAAACTAAAATAAAAGACTATTATATTTCATATACATTGATAACAACTAAAAGTATATAAAGAGGCTCGATAGTATTTCTATTCCCCATATTCATATTGTTATATGCTATATATGATATAAACAATTTCAATATTTTGCTTCTTCCCGGTCACCAAATTTTAGGTTACTTCATCACTAAGAAACAAAGTTAAAAGACTATTAATTAATGACACATATTTCATATACATTGATAATAACTACAATTATATAAAGAGGCTCGATAGTATATTTATTTCCCATATTCATATTGTTATAAGTTATATATGATATAAACAATTTCAATATTTTGCTTCTTCCCCGTCACCAAATTTTAGGTTACTTCATCACTAAGAAACTAAGTTAAAAGACTATTAATTAATGACACATATTTCATATACATTTATAATAACTAAAATTATATAAAGAGGCTCGATAGTATATCTATTCCCCATATTCATATTGTTATATGTTATATATGATATAAACAATTTCAATATTTTTCTTCTTCCTCATCAGCAAATTTTAGGTTACTTCTTCATTAAGAAACTAAGTTAAACGACTATCATTTAATGACACATATTTCATATACATTTATAATAACTAAAATTATATAAAGAGGCTCGATATTATATTTATTCCCCATATTTATATTGTTATATGTTATATATGATATAACCAATTTCAATATTTTGCTTCTTTCCCGTCACCAAATTTTAGGTTACTTCATCACTAAGAAACTAAGTTAAAAGACTATTAATTAAGGACACATATTTCATATACATTGATAATAACTAAAGTTATATAAAGAGACTCGATAGTATATCTATTCCCCATATTCATATTGTTATATGTTATATATGATATAAACAATTTCAATATTTTGCTTCTTCCCCGTCACCAAATTTTAGGTTACTTCATTACTAAGAAACTAAGTTAAAAGACTATTAATTAATGACACATATTTCATATACATTGATAATAACAAAAATTATATAAAGAGGCTCGATAGTATATTTATTCCCCGTATTCATATTGTTATATGTTATATATGATATAAACAATTTCAATATTTTTCTTCTTCCCCATCATCAAATTCTAGGTTACTTCATCATTAAGAAACTAAGTTAAAAGACTATTACTTAATGAAACATATTTCATATACATTGGTAATAATTAAAATTATATAACGAGGCTCGATATTATATCTATTCCCCATATTTATATTGTTATATGTTATATATGATATAAATAATTTCAATATTTTTCTTCTTCCCCATCAGCAAATTTTAGGTTACTTCATCACTAAGAAATTTAGATAAAAGACTATTTATTAATGACACATATTTCATATACATTGATAATAAATACAATTATATAAAGAGGCTCGATAGTATATCTAATCCCTATATTCATATTGTTATATGTTATATATGATATAAATAATTTCAATATTTTGCTTCTTCCCGGTCACCAAATTTTAGGTTACTTCATCACTAAGAAACTAAGTTAAATGTCTATTAATTAATGACACATATTTCATATACATTTATAATAACTAAAATTATATAAAGAGGCTCGATAGTATATCTATTCCCCATATTCATATTGTTATATGTTATATATGATATAAACAATTTCAATATTTTTCTTCTTCCCCGCCACCAAATTTGAGGTTACTTTTTCACTAAGAAAAATAGTTAAAATACTATTAATTGATGACACATATTTCATATACATTGGTAATAACTAAAGTTATATAAAGAGGCTCGATAGTATATCTATTCCCCATATTTATATTGTTATATGTTATATATGATATAAACAATTTCAATATTTTGATTCTTCCCCGTCACCAAATTTTAGGTTACTTCATCACTAAGATACTAAGTTAAAAGACTATTAATTAATGACACATATTTCATATACATTGATAATAACTAAAGTTATATAAAGAGGCTCGATAGTATATCTATTACCCATATTCATATTGTTATATGTTATATATGATATAAACAATTTCAATATTTTGCTTCTTCCCCGTCACCAAATTTTAGGTTACTTCATCACTAAGAAACTAAGTTAAAAGACTATTAATTAATGACGCATATTTCATATACATTAATAATAACTACAGATATATAAAGAGGATCGATAGTATATTTATTCCCCATATTCATATTGTAATATGTTATATATGATATAAACAATTTCAATATTTTTTTTCTTCCCCATCAGAAAATTTTAGGTTACTTCATCATTAAGAAACTGAGTTAAAAGACTATTACTTAATAACATATATTTCAAATACATTGGTAATAATTAAAATTATATAACGAGGCTCGATAGTATATCTATTCCCCATATTCATATTGTTTTATGTTATATATAATATAAATAATTTCAATATTTTTCTTCTTCCCCATCAGCAAATTTTAGGTTACTTCATCACTAAGAAACTAAGATAAAAGACTATTAATTAATGACACATATTTCATATATATTGATAATAACTACAATTATATAAAGAGGCTCGATATTATATCTATTTCCCATATTCATATTGTTATATTTTATATGTGATATAAATAATTTAAATATTTTTTTCTTCCCCATTAGCAAATTTTAGGTTACTTCTTTATTAAGAAACTAAGTTAAATGACTATTATTTAATGACACATATTTCATATACATTCGTAATAATTAAAATTATATAAAGAGGCTCGATAGTATATTTATTCCCAGTATTCATATTGTTATATGTTATATATGATATAAACAATTTCAATATTTTGCTTCTTCCCCGTCACCAAATTTTAGGTTACTTCATCACTAAGAAACTAAGATAAAAGACTATTAATTAAGGACACATATTTCATATACATTGATAATAATTAAAATTCTATAAAGAGGCTCGATAGTATATCTATTCCCCATATTCATATTGTTATATGTTATATATGATATAAACAATTTCAATATTATGCTTCTTCCCCGTCATCAAAATTTAGGTTACTTCATCACTAAGAAACTAAGTTAAAAGACTATTAATTAATGACACATATTTCATATACATTGGTAATAACTAAAGTTATATAAAGAGGCCCGATAGTATATCTATTGCCCATATTTATATTGTTATATGTTATATATGATATAAACAATTGCAATATTTTGCTTCTTCCCCGATACCAAATTTTAGGTTACTTCATCACTAAGAAACTAATTTAAAAGACTTTTAATTAAGGACACATATTTCATATACATCGATAGTAACTAAAGTTATATAAAGATGCTCGATAATATATCTATTCCCCATATTCATATTATTATATGTTATATATGATATAAACAATTTCAATATTTTGCTTCTTCCCCGTCACCAAATTTTATGTTACTTCATCACTAATAAACTAAGTTAAAAGACTATTAATTAATGACACATATTTCATATACATTGATAATAACTACAACTATATAAAGAAGCTCGATAGTATATGTATTCCCCATATTCATATTGTTATATGTTATATATGATATACACAACTTCAATATTTTTCTTCTTCCGCATCAGCAAATTTTAGGTTACTTCTTCATTAAGAAACTTAAGTTAAACGACTATTATTTAATGACACATATTTCATATACATTGGTAATAACTAAATTTATATAAAGAGGCTCAATAGTATATCTATTCCCCATATTTATATTGTTATATGATATATATGATATAAACAATTTCAATATTTTGCTTCTTTTCCGTCACCAAATTTTAGGTTACTTCATCACAAAGAAACTCAGTTAAAAGACTATTAATTAATGACACATATTTCATATACGTTGATAATAACTAAAGTTATATAAAGAGGCTCGATAGTATATCTATTCCCCATATTCATATTGTTATATGTTATATATGATATAAACAATTTCAATATTTTGCTTCTTCCCCGTCAACAAAATTTTAGGTTACTTCATCACTAAGAAACTAAGTTAAAATACTATTACTTAATGACACATATTTCATATACATTGGTAATAACTACAATTATATAAAGAGGCTCGATAGTATATCTATTCCCCATATTCATATTGTTATATGTTATATGTGATATAAACAATTTCATTATTTTGCTTCTTCCCCATCAGCAAATTTTAGGTTACTTCATCACTAAGAAACTAAGTTAAAAGACTATTAATTAATGACACATATTTCATATACATTGATAATAACTACAATTATATAAAGAGGCTCGATAGTATATATATTCCCCATATTCATATTGTTATATGTTATATATGATATAAACAATTTCAATATTTTTCTTCATCCCCATCAGCAAATTCTAGGTTACTTCAAAATTAAGAAACTAAGTTAAAAGACTATTACTTAATGACACATATTTCATATACATTGGTAATAATTAAAATTATATAACGAGGCTCGATAGTATATTTATTCCCCATATTCATATTTTTATATGTTATATATGATATAAATAATTTCAATATTTTGCTTCTTCCCCATCAACAAATTTTAGGTTACTTCATCACTAAGAAACTTAGATAAAAGACTATTAATTTATGACACATATTTCATATACATTGATAATAACTACAATTATATAAATAGGCTCGATAGTATATCTATTCCCATAATACATATTTTTATATGTTATATATGATATAAACAATTTCAATATTTTGCTTCTTCCCCGTCACCAAATTTTAGGTTACTTCTTCACTAAGAAACTAAGATAAAAGACTATTATATTTCATATACATTGATAATAACTACAATTATATAAAGAGGCTCGATAGTATATCTATTCCCCATATTCATATTGTTATATGTTATATATGATATAAACAATTTCAATATTTTGCTTCTTCCCGGTCACCAAATTTTAGGTTACTTCATCACTAAGAAACTAAGTTAAATGACACATATTTAATATACATTGATAAGAACTACAATTATATAAAGAGGCTCGATATTATATCTATTTCCCATATTCATATTGTCATATGTTATATGTGATATAAATAATTTAAATATTTTTTTCTTCCCCATTAGCAAATTTTAGGTTACTTCTTTATTAAGAAACTAAGTTAAATGACTATTATTTAATGACACATATTTCATTTACATTCATAATAATTAAAGTTATATAAAGAGGCTCGATAGTATATTTATTCCCAGTATTCATATTGTTATATGTTATATATGATATAAACAATTTCAATATTTTGCTTCTTCCCCGTCACCAAATTTTAGGTTACTTCATCACTAAGAAACTAAGATAAAAGACTATTAATTAAGGACACATATTTCATATACATTGATAATAATTAAAATTCAATAAAGAGGCTTGATAGTATATCTATTCCCCATATTCATATTGTTATATGTTATATATGATATAAACAATTTCAATATTTTGCTTCTTCCCCGTCATCAGATTTTAGGTTACTTCATCACTAAGAAACTAAGTTAAAAGACTATTAATTAATGACACATATTTCATATACATTGGTAATAACTAAAGTTATATAAAGAGGCCCGATAGTATATCTATTGCCCATATTTATATTGTTATATGTTATATATGATATAAACAATTGCAATATTTTGCTTCTTCCCAGTCACCAAATTTTAGGTTACTTCATCACTAAGAAACTAATTTAAAAGACTATTAATTAATGACACATATTTCATATACATCGATAATAACTAAAGTTATATAAAGAGGCTCGATAATATATCTATTCCCCATATTCATATTATTATATGTTATATATGATATAAACAATTTCAATATTTTGCTTCTTCCCCGTCACCAAATTTTAGGTTACTTCATCACTAATAAACTAAGTTAAAAGACTATTAATTAATGACACATATTTCATATACATTGATAATAACTACAACTATATAAAGAGGCTCGATAGTATATGTATTCCCCATATTCATATTTTTATATGTTATATATGATATAAACAACTTCAATATTTTTCTTCTTCCGCATCAGCAAATTTTAGGTTACTTCTTCATTAAGAAACTTAAGTTAAACCACTATTATTTAATGACACATATTTCATATACATTGGTAATAACTAAATTTATATAAAGAGGCTCGATAGTATATCTATTCCCCATAATTATATTGTTATATGATATATATGATATAAACAATTTCAATATTTTGCTTCTTTTCCGTCACCAAATTTTAGGTTACTTCATCACTAAGAAACTCAATTAAAAGACTATTAATTAAGGACACATATTTCATATACGTTGATAATAACTAAAGTTATATAAAGAGGCTCGATAGTATATCTATTCCCCATATTCATATTGTTATATGTTATATATGATATAAACAATTTCAATATTTTGCTTCTTCCCCGTCAACAAAATTTTAGGTTACTTCATCACTAAGAAACTAAGTTAAAATACTATTACTTAATGACACATATTTCATATACATTGGTAATAACTACAATTATATTAAGAGGCTCGATAGTATATCTATTCCCCATATTCATATTATTATATGTTATATGTGATATAAACAATTTCATTATTTTGCTTCTTCCCAATCAGCAAATTTTAGGTTACTTCATCACTAATAAACTAAGTTAAAAGAATATTACTTAGTGACACATATTTAATATACATTGGTAATAATTAAAATTATATAACGAGGCTCGATAGTATATCTATTCCCCATATTCATATTGTTATATGTTATATATGATATAAACAATTTCAATATTTTTCTTCTTCCCCATCAGCAAATTTTAGGTTAATTCATCACTAAGAAACTAAGATAAAAGACTATTAATTAATGACACATATTTCATATACATTGATAATAACTACAATTATATAAAGAGACTCGATAGTATATCTATTCCCCATATTCATATTGTTATATGTTATATATGATATAAACAATTTCAATATGTTGCTTCTTCCCGGACACCAAATTTTAGGTTACTTCATCACTAAGAAACTAAGATAAAAGACTATTAATTAATGACACATATTTCATATATATTGATAATAACTACAATTATATAAAGAGGCTCGATATTATATCTATTTCCCATATTCATATTGTTATATTTTATATGTGATATAAATAATTTAAATATTTTTTTCTTCCCCATTAGCAAATTTTAGGTTACTTCTTTATTAAGAAACTAAGTTAAATGACTATTATTTAATGACACATATTTCATATACATTCGTAATAATTAAAATTATATAAAGAGGCTCGATAGTATATTTATTCCCAGTATTCATATTGTTATATGTTATATATGATATAAACAATTTCAATATTTTGCTTCTTCCCCGTCACCAAATTTTAGGTTACTTCATCACTAAGAAACTAAGATAAAAGACTATTAATTAAGGACACATATTTCATATACATTGATAATAATTAAAATTCTATAAAGAGGCTCGATAGTATATCTATTCCCCATATTCATATTGTTATATGTTATATATGATATAAACAATTTCAATATTATGCTTCTTCCCCGTCATCAAAATTTAGGTTACTTCATCACTAAGAAACTAAGTTAAAAGACTATTAATTAATGACACATATTTCATATACATTGGTAATAACTAAAGTTATATAAAGAGGCCCGATAGTATATCTATTGCCCATATTTATATTGTTATATGTTATATATGATATAAACAATTGCAATATTTTGCTTCTTCCCCGATACCAAATTTTAGGTTACTTCATCACTAAGAAACTAATTTAAAAGACTTTTAATTAAGGACACATATTTCATATACATCGATAGTAACTAAAGTTATATAAAGATGCTCGATAATATATCTATTCCCCATATTCATATTATTATATGTTATATATGATATAAACAATTTCAATATTTTGCTTCTTCCCCGTCACCAAATTTTATGTTACTTCATCACTAATAAACTAAGTTAAAAGACTATTAATTAATGACACATATTTCATATACATTGATAATAACTACAACTATATAAAGAGGCTCGATAGTATATGTATTCCCCATATTCATATTGTTATATGTTATATATGATATACACAACTTCAATATTTTTCTTCTTCCGCATCAGCAAATTTTAGGTTACTTCTTCATTAAGAAACTTAAGTTAAACGACTATTATTTAATGACACATATTTCATATACATTGGTAATAACTAAATTTATATAAAGAGGCTCAATAGTATATCTATTCCCCATATTTATATTGTTATATGATATATATGATATAAACAATTTCAATATTTTGCTTCTTTTCCGTCAACAAATTTTAGGTTACTTCATCACAAAGAAACTCAGTTAAAAGACTATTAATTAATGACACATATTTCATATACGTTGATAATAACTAAAGTTATATAAAGAGGCTCGATAGTATATCTATTCCCCATATTCATATTGTTATATGTTATATATGATATAAACAATTTCAATATTTTGCTTCTTCCCCGTCAACAAAATTTTAGGTTACTTCATCACTAAGAAACTAAGTTAAAATACTATTACTTAATGACACATATTTCATATACATTGGTAATAACTACAATTATATAAAGAGGCTCGATAGTATATCTATTCCCCATATTCATATTGTTATATGTTATATGTGATATAAACAATTTCATTATTTTGCTTCTTCCCCATCAGCAAATTTTAGGTTACTTCATCACTAAGAAACTAAGTTAAAAGACTATTAATTAATGACACATATTTCATATACATTGATAATAACTACAATTATATAAAGAAGCTCGATAGTATATATATTCCCCATATTCATATTGTTATATGTTATATATGATATAAACAATTTCAATATTTTTCTTCATCCCCATCAGCAAATTCTAGGTTACTTCAAAATTAAGAAACTAAGTTAAAAGACTATTACTTAATGACACATATTTCATATACATTGGTAATAATTAAAATTATATAACGAGGCTCGATAGTATATTTATTCCCCATATTCATATTTTTATATGTTATATATGATATAAATAATTTCAATATTTTTCTTCTTCCCCATCAACAAATTTTAGGTTACTTCATCACTAAGAAACTTAGATAAAAGACTATTAATTTATGACACATATTTCATATACATTGATAATAACTACAATTATATAAATAGGCTCGATAGTATATCTATTCCCATAATACATATTTTTATATGTTATATATGATATAAACAATTTCAATATTTTGCTTCTTCCCCGTCACCAAATTTTAGGTTACTTCTTCACTAAGAAACTAAGATAAAAGACTATTATATTTCATATACATTGATAATAACTACAATTATATAAAGAGGCTCGATAGTATATCTATTCCCCATATTCATATTGTTATATGTTATATATGATATAAACAATTTCAATATTTTGCTTCTTCCCGGTCACCAAATTTTAGGTTACTTCATCACTAAGAAACTAAGTTAAATGACACATATTTAATATACATTGATAAGAACTACAATTATATAAAGAGGCTCGATATTATATCTATTTCCCATATTCATATTGTCATATGTTATATGTGATATAAATAATTTAAATATTTTTTTCTTCCCCATTAGCAAATTTTAGGTTACTTCTTTATTAAGAAACTAAGTTAAATGACTATTATTTAATGACACATATTTCATTTACATTCATAATAATTAAAGTTATATAAAGAGGCTCGATAGTATATTTATTCCCAGTATTCATATTGTTATATGTTATATATGATATAAACAATTTCAATATTTTGCTTCTTCCCCGTCACCAAATTTTAGGTTACTTCATCACTAAGAAACTAAGATAAAAGACTATTAATTAAGGACACATATTTCATATACATTGATAATAATTAAAATTCAATAAAGAGGCTTGATAGTATATCTATTCCCCATATTCATATTGTTATATGTTATATATGATATAAACAATTTCAATATTTTGCTTCTTCCCCGTCATCAGATTTTAGGTTACTTCATCACTAAGAAACTAAGTTAAAAGACTATTAATTAATGACACATATTTCATATACATTGGTAATAACTAAAGTTATATAAAGAGGCCCGATAGTATATCTATTGCCCATATTTATATTGTTATATGTTATATATGATATAAACAATTGCAATATTTTGCTTCTTCCCAGTCACCAAATTTTAGGTTACTTCATCACTAAGAAACTAATTTAAAAGACTATTAATTAATGACACATATTTCATATACATCGATAATAACTAAAGTTATATAAAGAGGCTCGATAATATATCTATTCCCCATATTCATATTATTATATGTTATATATGATATAAACAATTTCAATATTTTGCTTCTTCCCCGTCACCAAATTTTAGGTTACTTCATCACTAATAAACTAAGTTAAAAGACTATTAATTAATGACACATATTTCATATACATTGATAATAACTACAACTATATAAAGAGGCTCGATAGTATATGTATTCCCCATATTCATATTTTTATATGTTATATATGATATAAACAACTTCAATATTTTTCTTCTTCCGCATCAGCAAATTTTAGGTTACTTCTTCATTAAGAAACTTAAGTTAAACCACTATTATTTAATGACACATATTTCATATACATTGGTAATAACTAAATTTATATAAAGAGGCTCGATAGTATATCTATTCCCCATAATTATATTGTTATATGATATATATGATATAAACAATTTCAATATTTTGCTTCTTTTCCGTCACCAAATTTTAGGTTACTTCATCACTAAGAAACTCAATTAAAAGACTATTAATTAAGGACACATATTTCATATACGTTGATAATAACTAAAGTTATATAAAGAGGCTCGATAGTATATCTATTCCCCATATTCATATTGTTATATGTTATATATGATATAAACAATTTCAATATTTTGCTTCTTCCCCGTCAACAAAATTTTAGGTTACTTCATCACTAAGAAACTAAGTTAAAATACTATTACTTAATGACACATATTTCATATACATTGGTAATAACTACAATTATATTAAGAGGCTCGATAGTATATCTATTCCCCATATTCATATTATTATATGTTATATGTGATATAAACAATTTCATTATTTTGCTTCTTCCCAATCAGCAAATTTTAGGTTACTTCATCACTAATAAACTAAGTTAAAAGAATATTACTTAGTGACACATATTTAATATACATTGGTAATAATTAAAATTATATAACGAGGCTCGATAGTATATCTATTCCCCATATTCATATTGTTATATGTTATATATGATATAAACAATTTCAATATTTTTCTTCTTCCCCATCAGCAAATTTTAGGTTAATTCATCACTAAGAAACTAAGATAAAAGACTATTAATTAATGACACATATTTCATATACATTGATAATAACTACAATTATATAAAGAGACTCGATAGTATATCTATTCCCCATATTCATATTGTTATATGTTATATATGATATAAACAATTTCAATATGTTGCTTCTTCCCGGACACCAAATTTTAGGTTACTTCATCACTAAGAAACTAAGTTAAAAGACTATTAATTAATGACACATATTTCATATACATTGATAATAACTACAATTATATAAAGAGGCTCGATAGTATATCTATTCCACATATTCATAATGTTATATGTTATATATGATATAAAGAATTTCAATAATTTTCTTCTTCCCCATCACCAAATTTTAGGTTACTTCATCATTAAGAAACTAAGTTAATAGACTATTACTTAATGACACATATTCAATGTACATTGGTAATAATTAAAATTGTATAACGAGGCTCGATAGTATATCTATTCCCCATATTCTTATTGTTATATGTTATATATGATATAAATAATTTCAATATTTTTCTTCTTCGCCACCAGCAAATTTTAGGATACTTCATCACTAAGAAACTTAGATAAAAGACTATTAATTAGTGACACATATTTCATATATATTTATAATAACTACAGTTATATAAAGAGGCTCTATAGTATATTTATTCCCCATATTCATATTGTTATATGTTATATATGATATAAACAATTTCAATATTTTGCTTCTTCCCCGTCACCAAATTTTAGGTTACTTCTTCACTAAGAAACTAAGATAAAAGACTATTATATTTCATATACATTGATAATAACTACAATAATATAAAGAGGCTCGATAGTATATCGATTCCCCATATTCATATTGTTATATGTTATATATGATATAAACAATTTCAATATTTTGCTTCTTCCCGGTCACCAAATTTCAGGTTACTTTATTACTAAGAAACTAAGTTAAAAGACTATTAATTAATGACACATATTTCATATACATTTATAATAACTACAATTATATAAAGAGTCTCGATTATATATCTATTCCCCATATTCATATTGTTATATGTTATATATGATATAAATAATTTCAATATTTTTCTTCTTCCCCACCAGCAAATTTTAGGTTACTTCATCACTAAGAAACTTAGATAAAAGACTATTAATTAGTGACACATATTTCATATATATTGATAATAACTACAATTATATAAAGAGGCTCGATAGTATATCTATTCCCCATATTCATATTGTTATATGTTATATATGATATAAACAATTTCAATATTTTGCTTCTTCCCCGTCACCAAATTTTAGGTTACTTCATCACTAAGAAACTAAGTTAAATGACACATATTTAATATACATTGATAAGAACTACAATTATATAAAGAGGCTCGATATTATATCTATTTCCCATATTCATATTGTCATATGTTATATGTGATATAAATAATTTAAAGATTTTTTTCTTCCCCATTAGCAAATTTTAGGTTACTTCTTTATTAAGAAACTAAGTTAAATGACTATTATTTAATGACACATATTTCATATACATTCGTAATAATTAAAGTTATATAAAGAGGCTCGATAGCATATTTATTCCCAGTATTCATATTGTTATATGTTATATATGATATAAACAATTTCAATATTTTGCTTCTTCCCCGTCACCAAATTTTAGGTTACTTCATCACTAAGAAACTAAGATAAAAGACTATTAATTAAGGACACATATTTCATATACATTGATAATAATTAAATTTCAATAAAGGGGCTCGATAGTATATCTATTCCCCATATTCATATTGTTATATGTTATATATGATATAAACAATTTCAATATTTTGCTTCTTCCCCGTCATCAAAATTTAGGTTACTTCATCACTAAGAAACTAAGTTAAAAGACTATTAATTAATGACACATATTTCATATACATTGGTAATAACTAAAGTTATATAAAGAGGCCCGATAGTATATCTATTGCCCATATTTATATTGTTATATGTTATATATGATATAAACAATTGCAATATTTTGCTTCTTCCCCGATACCAAATTTTAGGTTACTTCATCACTAAGAAACTAATTTAAAAGACTTTTAATTAAGGACACATATTTCATATACATCGATAGTAACTAAAGTTATATAAAGATGCTCGATAATATATCTATTCCCCATATTCATATTATTATATGTTATATATGATATAAACAATTTCAATATTTTGCTTCTTCCCCGTCACCAAATTTTATGTTACTTCATCACTAATAAACTAAGTTAAAAGACTATTAATTAATGACACATATTTCATATACATTGATAATAACTACAACTATATAAAGAGGCTCGATAGTATATGTATTCCCCATATTCATATTGTTATATGTTATATATGATATACACAACTTCAATATTTTTCTTCTTCCGCATCAGCAAATTTTAGGTTACTTCTTCATTAAGAAACTTAAGTTAAACGACTATTATTTAATGACACATATTTCATATACATTGGTAATAACTAAATTTATATAAAGAGGCTCAATAGTATATCTATTCCCCATATTTATATTGTTATATGATATATATGATATAAACAATTTCAATATTTTGCTTCTTTTCCGTCACCAAATTTTAGGTTACTTCATCACAAAGAAACTCAGTTAAAAGACTATTAATTAATGACACATATTTCATATACGTTGATAATAACTAAAGTTATATAAAGAGGCTCGATAGTATATCTATTCCCCATATTCATATTGTTATATGTTATATATGATATAAACAATTTCAATATTTTGCTTCTTCCCCGTCAACAAAATTTTAGGTTACTTCATCACTAAGAAACTAAGTTAAAATACTATTACTTAATGACACATATTTCATATACATTGGTAATAACTACAATTATATAAAGAGGCTCGATAGTATATCTATTCCCCATATTCATATTGTTATATGTTATATGTGATATAAACAATTTCATTATTTTGCTTCTTCCCCATCAGCAAATTTTAGGTTACTTCATCACTAAGAAACTAAGTTAAAAGACTATTAATTAATGACACATATTTCATATACATTGATAATAACTACAATTATATAAAGAGGCTCGATAGTATATATATTCCCCATATTCATATTGTTATATGTTATATATGATATAAACAATTTCAATATTTTTCTTCATCCCCATCAGCAAATTCTAGGTTACTTCAAAATTAAGAAACTAAGTTAAAAGACTATTACTTAATGACACATATTTCATATACATTGGTAATAATTAAAATTATATAACGAGGCTCGATAGTATATTTATTCCCCATATTCATATTTTTATATGTTATATATGATATAAATAATTTCAATATTTTTCTTCTTCCCCATCAACAAATTTTAGGTTACTTCATCACTAAGAAACTTAGATAAAAGACTATTAATTTATGACACATATTTCATATACATTGATAATAACTACAATTATATAAATAGGCTCGATAGTATATCTATTCCCATAATACATATTTTTATATGTTATATATGATATAAACAATTTCAATATTTTGCTTCTTCCCCGTCACCAAATTTTAGGTTACTTCTTCACTAAGAAACTAAGATAAAAGACTATTATATTTCATATACATTGATAATAACTACAATTATATAAAGAGGCTCGATAGTATATCTATTCCCCATATTCATATTGTTATATGTTATATATGATATAAACAATTTCAATATTTTGCTTCTTCCCGGTCACCAAATTTTAGGTTACTTCATCACTAAGAAACTAAGTTAAATGACACATATTTAATATACATTGATAAGAACTACAATTATATAAAGAGGCTCGATATTATATCTATTTCCCATATTCATATTGTCATATGTTATATGTGATATAAATAATTTAAATATTTTTTTCTTCCCCATTAGCAAATTTTAGGTTACTTCTTTATTAAGAAACTAAGTTAAATGACTATTATTTAATGACACATATTTCATTTACATTCATAATAATTAAAGTTATATAAAGAGGCTCGATAGTATATTTATTCCCAGTATTCATATTGTTATATGTTATATATGATATAAACAATTTCAATATTTTGCTTCTTCCCCGTCACCAAATTTTAGGTTACTTCATCACTAAGAAACTAAGATAAAAGACTATTAATTAAGGACACATATTTCATATACATTGATAATAATTAAAATTCAATAAAGAGGCTTGATAGTATATCTATTCCCCATATTCATATTGTTATATGTTATATATGATATAAACAATTTCAATATTTTGCTTCTTCCCCGTCATCAGATTTTAGGTTACTTCATCACTAAGAAACTAAGTTAAAAGACTATTAATTAATGACACATATTTCATATACATTGGTAATAACTAAAGTTATATAAAGAGGCCCGATAGTATATCTATTGCCCATATTTATATTGTTATATGTTATATATGATATAAACAATTGCAATATTTTGCTTCTTCCCAGTCACCAAATTTTAGGTTACTTCATCACTAAGAAACTAATTTAAAAGACTATTAATTAATGACACATATTTCATATACATCGATAATAACTAAAGTTATATAAAGAGGCTCGATAATATATCTATTCCCCATATTCATATTATTATATGTTATATATGATATAAACAATTTCAATATTTTGCTTCTTCCCCGTCACCAAATTTTAGGTTACTTCATCACTAATAAACTAAGTTAAAAGACTATTAATTAATGACACATATTTCATATACATTGATAATAACTACAACTATATAAAGAGGCTCGATAGTATATGTATTCCCCATATTCATATTTTTATATGTTATATATGATATAAACAACTTCAATATTTTTCTTCTTCCGCATCAGCAAATTTTAGGTTACTTCTTCATTAAGAAACTTAAGTTAAACCACTATTATTTAATGACACATATTTCATATACATTGGTAATAACTAAATTTATATAAAGAGGCTCGATAGTATATCTATTCCCCATAATTATATTGTTATATGATATATATGATATAAACAATTTCAATATTTTGCTTCTTTTCCGTCACCAAATTTTAGGTTACTTCATCACTAAGAAACTCAATTAAAAGACTATTAATTAAGGACACATATTTCATATACGTTGATAATAACTAAAGTTATATAAAGAGGCTCGATAGTATATCTATTCCCCATATTCATATTGTTATATGTTATATATGATATAAACAATTTCAATATTTTGCTTCTTCCCCGTCAACAAAATTTTAGGTTACTTCATCACTAAGAAACTAAGTTAAAATACTATTACTTAATGACACATATTTCATATACATTGGTAATAAATACAATTATATTAAGAGGCTCGATAGTATATCTATTCCCCATATTCATATTATTATATGTTATATGTGATATAAACAATTTCATTATTTTGCTTCTTCCCAATCAGCAAATTTTAGGTTACTTCATCACTAATAAACTAAGTTAAAAGAATATTACTTAGTGACACATATTTAATATACATTGGTAATAATTAAAATTATATAACGAGGCTCGATAGTATATTTATTCCCCATATTCATATTGTTATATGTTATATATGATATAAACAATTTCAATATTTTTCTTCTTCCCCATCAGCAAATTTTAGGTTAATTCATCACTAAGAAACTAAGATAAAAGACTATTAATTAATGACACATATTTCATATACATTGATAATAACTACAATTATATAAAGAGACTCGATAGTATATCTATTCCCCATATTCATATTGTTATATGTTATATATGATATAAACAATTTCAATATGTTGCTTCTTCCCGGACACCAAATTTTAGGTTACTTCATCACTAAGAAACTAAGTTAAAAGACTATTAATTAATGACACATATTTCATATACATTGATAATAACTACAATTATATAAAGAGGCTCGATAGTATATCTATTCCACATATTCATAATGTTATATGTTATATATGATATAAAGAATTTCAATAATTTTCTTCTTCCCCATCACCAAATTTTAGGTTACTTCATCATTAAGAAACTAAGTTAATAGACTATTACTTAATGACACATATTCAATGTACATTGGTAATAATTAAAATTGTATAACGAGGCTCGATAGTATATCTATTCCCCATATTCTTATTGTTATATGTTATATATGATATAAATAATTTCAATATTTTTCTTCTTCGCCACCAGCAAATTTTAGGATACTTCATCACTAAGAAACTTAGATAAAAGACTATTAATTAGTGACACATATTTCATATATATTTATAATAACTACAGTTATATAAAGAGGCTCTATAGTATATTTATTCCCCATATTCATATTGTTATATGTTATATATGATATAAACAATTTCAATATTTTGCTTCTTCCCCGTCACCAAATTTTAGGTTACTTCTTCACTAAGAAACTAAGATAAAAGACTATTATATTTCATATACATTGATAATAACTACAATAATATAAAGAGGCTCGATAGTATATCGATTCCCCATATTCATATTGTTATATGTTATATATGATATAAACAATTTCAATATTTTGCTTCTTCCCGGTCACCAAATTTCAGGTTACTTTATTACTAAGAAACTAAGTTAAAAGACTATTAATTAATGACACATATTTCATATACATTTATAATAACTACAATTATATAAAGAGTCTCGATTATATATCTATTCCCCATATTCATATTGTTATATGTTATATATGATATAAATAATTTCAATATTTTTCTTCTTCCCCACCAGCAAATTTTAGGTTACTTCATCACTAAGAAACTTAGATAAAAGACTATTAATTAGTGACACATATTTCATATATATTGATAATAACTACAATTATATAAAGAGGCTCGATAGTATATCTATTCCCCATATTCATATTGTTATATGTTATATATGATATAAACAATTTCAATATTTTGCTTCTTCCCCGTCACCAAATTTTAGGTTACTTCATCACTAAGAAACTAAGTTAAATGACACATATTTAATATACATTGATAAGAACTACAATTATATAAAGAGGCTCGATATTATATCTATTTCCCATATTCATATTGTCATATGTTATATGTGATATAAATAATTTAAAGATTTTTTTCTTCCCCATTAGCAAATTTTAGGTTACTTCTTTATTAAGAAACTAAGTTAAATGACTATTATTTAATGACACATATTTCATATACATTCGTAATAATTAAAGTTATATAAAGAGGCTCGATAGCATATTTATTCCCAGTATTCATATTGTTATATGTTATATATGATATAAACAATTTCAATATTTTGCTTCTTCCCCGTCACCAAATTTTAGGTTACTTCATCACTAAGAAACTAAGATAAAAGACTATTAATTAAGGACACATATTTCATATACATTGATAATAATTATATTTCAATAAAGGGGCTCGATAGTATATCTATTCCCCATATTCATATTGTTATATGTTATATATGATATAAACAATTTCAATATTTTGCTTCTTCCCCGTCATCAAATTTTAGGTTACTTCATCACTAAGAAACTAAGTTAAAAGACTATTAATTAATGACACATATTTCATATACATTGGTAATAACTAAAGTTATATAAAGAGGCCCGATAGTATATCTATTGCCCATATTTATATTGTTATATGTTATATATGATATAAACAATTGCAATATTTTGCTTCTTCCCCGTCACCAAATTTTAGGTTACTTCATCACTAAGAAACTAATTTAAAAGACTTTTAATTAAGGACACATATTTCATATACATCGATAATAACTAAAGTTATATAAAGAGGCTCGATAATATATCTATTCCCCATATTCATATTATTATATGTTATATATGATATAAACAATTTCAATATTTTGCTTCTTCCCCGTCACCAAATTTTAGGTTACTTCATCACTAATAAACTAAGTTAAAAGACTATTAATTAATGACACATATTTCATATACATTGATAATAACTACAACTATATAAAGAGGCTCGTTAGTATATGTATTCCCCATATTCATATTGTTATATGTTATATATGATATAAACAACTTCAATATTTTTCTTCTTCCGCATCAGCAAATTTTAGGTTACTTCTTCATTAAGAAACTTAAGTTAAACGACTATTATTTAATGACACATATTTCATATACATTGGTAATAACTAAATTTATATAAAGAGGCTCGATAGTATATCTATTCCCCATATTTATATTGTTATATGATATATATGATATAAACAATTTCAATATTTGGCTTCTTTTCCGTCACCAAATTTTAGGTTACTTCATCACAAAGAAACTCAGTTAAAAGACTATTAATTAATGACACATATTTCATATACGTTGATAATAACTAAAGTTATATAAAGAGGCTCGATAGTATATCTATTCCCCATATTCATATTGTTATATGTTATATATGATATAAACAATTTCAATATTTTGCCTTATCCCCGTCAACAAAATTTTAGGTTACTTCATCACTAAGAAACTAAGTTAAAATACTATTACTTAATGACACATATTTCATATACATTGGTAATAACTACAATTATATAAAGAGGCTCGATAGTATATCTATTCCCCATATTCATATTGTTATATGTTATATGTGATATAAACAATTTCATTATTTTGCTTCTTCCCCATCAGCAAATTTTAGGTTACTTCATCACTAAGAAACTAAGTTAAAAGACTATTAATTAATGACACATATTTCATATACATTGATAATAACTACAATTATATAAAGAGGCTCGATAGTATATATATTCCCCATATTCATATTGTTATATGTTATATATGATATAAACAATTTCAATATTTTTCTTCATCCCCATCAGCAAATTCTAGGTTACTTCATAATTAAGAAACTAAGTTAAAAGACTATTACATAATGACACATATTTCATATACATTGGTAATAATTAAAATTATATAAATAGGCTCGATAGTATATCTATTCCCCATATTCATTTTGTTATATGTTATATGTGATATAAACAATTTCAATATTTTTCTTCTTCCCCATCAGCAAATTTTAGGTTACTTCATCATTAAGAAACTAAGTTAAAAGACTATTACTTAATGACACATATTTCATATACATTGGGAATAATTAAAATTATATAACGAGGCTCGATAGTATATTTATTCCCAATATTCATATTGTTATATGTTATATATGATATAAATAATTTCAATATTTTTCTTCTTCCCCATCAACAAATTTTAGGTTACTTCATCACTAAGAAACTTAGATAAAAGACTATTAATTTATGACACATATTTCATATACATTGATAATAACTACAATTATATAAATAGGCTCGATAGTATATCTATTCCCATAATTCATATTGTTATATGTTATATATGATATAAACAATTTCAATATTTTGCTTCTTCCCCGTCACCAAATTTTAGGTTACTTCTTCACTAAGAAACTAAGATAAAAGACTATTATATTTCATATACATTGATAATAACTACAATTATATAAAGAGGCTCGATAGTATATCTATTCCTCATATTCATATTGTTATATGTTATATATGATATAAACAATTTCAATATTTTGCTTCTTCCCGGTCACCAAATTTTAGGTTACTTCATCACTAAGAAACTAAGTTAAATGACACATATTTAATATACATTGATAAGAACTACAATTATATAAAGAGGCTCGATATTATATCTATTTCCCATATTCATATTGTCATATGTTATATGTGATATAAATAATTTAAATATTTTTTTCTTCCCCATTAGCAAATTTTAGGTTACTTCTTTATTAAGAAACTAAGTTAAATGACTATTATTTAATGACACATATTTCATATACATTCGTAATAATTAAAGTTATATAAAGAGGCTCGATAGTATATTTATTCCCAGTATTCATATTGTTATATGTTATATATGATATAAACAATTTCAATATTTTGCTTCTTCCCTGTCACCAAATTTTAGGTTACTTCATCACTAAGAAACTAAGATAAAAGACTATTAATTAAGGACACATATTTCATATACATTGATAATAATTAAAATTCAATAAAGAGGCTCGATAGTATATCTATTCCCCATATTCATATTGTTATATGTTATATATGATATAAACAATTTCAATATTTTGCTTCTTCCCCGTCATCAAATTTTAGGTTACTTCATAACTAAGAAACTAAGTTAAAAGACTATTAATTAATGACACATATTTCATATACATTGGTAATAACTAAAGTTATATAAAGAGGCCCGATAGTATATCTATTGCCCATATTTATATTGTTATATGTTATATATGATATAAACAATTGCAATATTTTGCTTCTTCCCCGTCACCAAATTTTAGGTTACTTCATCACTAAGAAACTAATTTAAAAGACTTTTAATTAAGGACACATATTTCATATACATCGATAATAACTAAAGTTATATAAAGAGGCTTGATAATATATCTATTCCCCATATTCATATTATTATATGTTATATATGATATAAACAATTTCAATATTTTGCTTCTTCCCCGTCACCAAATTTTAGGTTACTTCATCACTAATAAACTAAGTTAAAAGACTATTAATTAATGACACATGTTTCATATACATTGATAATAACTACAACTATATAAAGAGGCTCGATAGTATATGTATTCCCCATATTCATATTTTTATATGTTATATATGATATAAACAACTTCAATATTTTTCTTCTTCCACATCAGCAAATTTTAGGTTACTTCTTCATTAAGAAACTTAAGTTAAACCACTATTATTTAATGACAAGTATTTCATATACATTGGTAATAACTAAATTTATATAAAGAGGCTCGATAGTATATCTATTCCCCATAATTATATTGTTATATGATATATATGATATAAACAATTTCAATATTTTGCTTCTTTTCCGTCACCAAATTTTAGGTTACTTCATCACTAAGAAACTCAATTAAAAGACTATTAATTAAGGACACATATTTCATATACGTTGATAATAACTAAAGTTATATAAAGAGGCTCGATAGTATATCTATTCCCCATATTCATATTGTTATATGTTATATATGATATAAACAATTTCAATATTTTGCTTCTTCCCCGTCAACAAAATTTTAGGTTACTTCATCACTAAGAAACTAAGTTAAAATACTATTACTTAATGACACATATTTCATATACATTGGTAATAACTACAATTATATTAAGAGGATCGATAGTATATCTATTCCCCATATTCATATTATTATATGTTATATGTGATATAAACAATTTCATTATTTTGCTTCTTCCCAATCAGCAAATTTTAGGTTACTTCATCACTAATAAACTAAGTTAAAAGAATATTATTTAGTGACACATATTTCATATACATTGGTAATAATTAAAATTATATAACGAGGCTCGATAGTATATCTATTCCCCATATTCATATTGTTATATGTTATATATGATATAAACAATTTCAATATTTTTCTTCTTCCCCATCAGCAAGTTTTAGGTTACTTCATCACTAAGAAACTAAGATAAAAGACTATTAATTAATGACACATATTTCATATACATTGATAATAACTACAATTATATAAAGAGACTCGATAGTATATCTATTCCCCATATTCATATTGTTATATGTTATATATGATATAAACAATTTCAATATGTTGCTTCTTCCCGGACACCAAATTTTAGGTTACTTCATCACTAAGAAACTAAGTTAAAAGACTATTAATTAATGACACATATTTCATATACATTGATAATAACTACAATTATATAAAGAGGCTCGATAGTATATCTATTCCACATATTCATAATGTTATATGTTATATATGATATAAAGAATTTCAATATTTTTCTTCTTCCCCATCACCAAATTTTAGGTTAC
Source organism: Vicia faba (assembly GCA_948472305.1). Taxonomy (NCBI): domain Eukaryota; kingdom Viridiplantae; phylum Streptophyta; class Magnoliopsida; order Fabales; family Fabaceae; genus Vicia; species Vicia faba. The sequence continues at coordinate 110,165,455 of OX451741.1, forward strand.
TTTATCATTAAGAAACTAAGTTAATAGACTATTACTTAATGACACATATTCAATGTACATTGGTAATAATTAAAATTGTATAACGAGGCTCGATAGTATATCTATTCCCCATATTCTTATTGTTATATGTTATATATGATATAAATAATTTCAATATTTTTCTTCTTCGCCACCAGCAAATTTTAGGATACTTCATCACTAAGAAACTTAGATAAAAGACTATTAATTAGTGACACATATTTCATATATATTTATAATAACTACAGTTATATAAAGAGGCTCTATAGTATATTTATTCCCCATATTCATATTGTTATATGTTATATACGATATAAACAATTTCAATATTTTGCTTCTTCCCCGTCACCAAATTTTAGGTTACTTCTTCACTAAGAAACTAAGATAAAAGACTATTATATTTCATATACATTGATAATAACTACAATAATATAAAGAGGCTCGATAGTATATCGATTCCCCATATTCATATTGTTATATGTTATATATGATATAAACAATTTCAATATTATGCTTCTTCCCGGTCACCAAATTTCAGGTTACTTCATTACTAAGAAACTAAGTTAAAAGACTATTAATTAATGACACATATTTCATATACATTTATAATAACTACAATTATATAAAGAGTCTCGATAATATATCTATTCCCCATATTCATATTGTTATATGTTATATATGATATAAATAATTTCAATATTTTTCTTCTTCCCCACCAGCAAATTTTAGGTTACTTCATCACTAAGAAACTTAGATAAAAGACTATTAATTAGTGACACATATTTCATATATATTGATAATAACTACAATTATATAAAGAGGATCGATAGTATATCTATTCCCCATATTCATATTGTTATATGTTATATATGATATAAACAATTTCAATATTTTGCTTCTTCCCCGTCACCAAATTTTAGGTTACTTCATCACTAAGAAACTAAGTTAAATGACACATATTTAATATACATTGATAAGAAATACAATTATATAAAGAGGCTCGATATTATATCTATTTCCCATATTCATATTGTCATATGTTATATGTGATATAAATAATTTAAATATTTTTTTCTTCCCCGTTAGCAAATTTTAGGTTACTTCTTTATTAAGAAACTAAGTTAAATGACTATTATTTAATGACACATATTTCATATACATTCGTAATAATTAAAGTTATATAAAGAGGCTCGGTAGTATATTTATTCCCAGTATTCATATTGTTATATGTTATATATGATATAAACAATTTCAATATTTTGCTTCTTCCCCGTCACCAAATTTTAGGTTACTTCATCACTAAGAAAATAAGATAAAAGACTATTAATTAAGGACACATATTTCATATACATTGATAATAATTAATATTCAATAAAGAGGCTCGATAGTATATCTATTCCCCATATTCATATTGTTATATGTTATATATGATATAAACAATTTCAATATTTTGCTTCTTCCCCGTCATCAAATTTTAGGTTACTTCATCACTAAGAAACTAAGTTAAAAGACTATTAATTAATGACACATATTTCATATACATTGGTAATAACTAAAGTTATATAAAGAGGCCCGATAGTATATCTATTGCCCATATTTATATTGTTATATGTTATATATGATATAAACAATTGCAATATTTTGCTTCTTCCCCGTCACCAAATTTTAGGTTACTTCATCACTAAGAAACTAATTTAAAAGACTTTTAATTAAGGACACATATTTCATATACATCGATAATAACTAAAGTTATATAAAGAGGCTCGATAATATATCTATTCCCCATATTCATATTATTATATGTTATATATGATATAAACAATTTCAATATTTTGCTTCTTCCCCGTCACCAAATTTTAGGTTACTTCATCACTAATAAACTAAGTTAAAAGACTATTAATTAATGACACATATTTCATATACATTGATAATAACTACAACTATATAAAGAGGCTCGATAGTATATGTATTCCCCATATTCAAATTGTTATATGTTATATATGATATAAACAACTTCAATATTTTTCTTCTTCCGCATCAGCAAATTTTAGGTTACTTCTTCATTAAGAAACTTAAGTTAAACGACTATTATTTAATGACACATATTTCATATACATTGGTAATAACTAAATTTATATAAAGAGGCTCGATAGTATATCTATTCCCCATATTTATATTGTTATATGATATATATGATATAAACAATTTCAATATTTTGCTTCTTTTCCGTCACCAAATTTTAGGTTACTTAATCACAAAGAAACTCAGTTAAAAGACTATTAAATAGGGACACATATTTCATATACGTTGATAATAACTAAAGTTATATAAAGAGGCTCGATAGTATATCTATTCCCCATATTCATATTGTTATATGTTCTATATAATATAAACAATTTCAATATTTTGCTTCTTCCCCGTCAACAAAATTTTAGGTTACTTCATCACTAAGAAACTAAGTTAAAATACTATTACTTAATGACACATATTTCATATACATTGGTAATAACTACAATTATATAAAGAGGCTCGATAGTATATCTATTCCCCATATTCATATTGTTATATGTTATATGTGATATAAACAATTTCATTATTTTGCTTCTTCCCCATCAGAAAATTTTAGGTTACTTCATCACTAATAAACTAAGTTAAAAGACTATTACTTAGTGACACATATTTCATATACATTGGTAATAATTAAAATTATATAACGAGGCTCGATAGTATATCTATTCCCCATATTCATATTGTTATATGTTATGTATGATATAAATAATTTCAATATTTTTCTTCTTCACCATCAGCAAATTCTAGGTTACTTCATAATTAAGAAACTAAGATAAAAGACTATTAATTAATGACACATATTTCATATACATTGGTAATAATTAAAATTATATAAAGAGGCTCGATAGTATATCTATTCCCCATATTCATTTTGTTATATGTTATATGTGATATAAACAATTTCAATATTTTTCTTCTTCCCCATCAGCAAATTTTAGGTTACTTCATCATTAAGAAACTAAGTTAAAAGACTATTACTTAATGACACATATTTCATATACATTGGTAATAATTAAAATTATATAACGAGGCTCGATAGTATATTTATTCCCCATATTCATATTATTATATGTTATATATGATATAAATAATTTCAATATTTTTCTTCTTCCCCATCAACAAATTTTAGGTTACTTCATCACTAAGAAACTTAGATAAAAGACTATTAATTTATGACACATATTTCATATACATTGATAATAACTACAATTATATAAATAGGCTCGATAGTATATCTATTCCCATAATTCATATTGTTATATGTTATATATAATATAAACAATTTCAATATTTTGCTTCTTCCCTGTCACCAAATTTTAGGTTACTTCTTCACTAAGAAACTAAGATAAAAGACTATTATATTTCATATACATTGATAATAACTACAATTATATAAAGAGGCTCGATAGTATATCTATTCCCCATATTCATATTGTTATATGTTATATATGATATAAACAATTTCTATATTTTGCTTCTTCCCAGTCACCAAATTTTAGGTTACTTTATCACAAAGAAACTAAGTTAAATGACACATATTTAATATACACTGATAAGAACTACAATTATATAAAGAGTCTCGATATTATATCTATTTCCCATATTCATATTGTTATATGTTATATGTGATATAAATAATTTAAATATTTTTTTTCTTCCCCATTAGCAAATTTTAGGTTACTTCTTTATTAAGAAACTAAGTTAAATGACTATTATTTAATGACACATATTTCATATACATTCGTAATAATTAAAATTATATAAAGAGGCTCGATAATATATTTATTCCCAGTATTCATATTGTTATATGTTATATATGATATAAACAATTTCAATATTTTGCTTCTTCCCCGTCACCAAATTTTAGGTTACTTCATCACTAAGAAACTAAGATAAAAGACTATTAATTAAGGACACATATTTCATATACATTGATAATAATTAAAATTCTATAAAGAGGCTCGATAGTATATCTATTCCCCATATTCATATTGTTATATGTTATATATGATATAAACAATTTCAATATTTTGCTTCTTCCCCGTCATCAAATTTTAGGTTACTTCATCACTAAGAAACTAAGTTAAAAGACTATTAATTAATGACACATATTTCATATACATTGGTAATAACTAAAGTTATATAAAGAGGCCCGATAGTATATCTATTGCCCATATTTATATTGTTATATGTTATATATGATATAAACAATTGCAATATTTTGCATCTTCCCCGTCACCAAATTTTAGGTTACTTCATCACTAAGAAACTAATTTAAAAGACTTTTAATTAAGGACACATATTTCATATACATCGATAATAACTAAAGTTATATAAAGAGGCTCGATAATATATCTATTCCCCATATTCATATTATTATATGTTATATATGATATAAACAATTTCAATATTTTGCTTCTTCCCCGTCACCAAATTTTAGGTTACTTCATCACTAATAAACTAAGTTAAAAGACTATTAATTAATGACACATATTTCATATACATTGATAACAACTACAACTATATAAAGAGGCTCGATAGTATATGTATTCCCCATATTCATATTTTTATATGTTATATATGATATAAACAACTTCAATATTTTTCTTCTTCCGCATCAGCAAATTTTAGGTTACTTCTTCATTAAGAAACTTAAGTTAAACCACTATTATTTAATGACACATATTTCATATACATTGGTAATAACTAAATTTATATAAAGAGGCTCGATAGTATATCTATTCCCCATAATTATATTGTTATATGATATATATGATATAAACAATTTCAATATTTTGCTTCTTTTCCGTTACCAAATTTTAGGTTACTTCATCACTAAGAAACTCAATTAAAAGACTATTAATTAAGGACACATATTTCATATACGTTGATAATAACTAAAGTTATATAAAGAGGCTCGATAGTATATCTATTCCCCATATTCATATTGTTATATGTTATATATGATATAAACAATTTCAATATTTTGCTTCTTCCCCGTCAACAAAATTTTAGGTTACTTCATCACTAAGAAACTAAGTTAAAATACTATTACTTAATGACACATATTTCATATAAATTGGTAATAACTACAATTATATTAAGAGGCTCGATAGTATATCTATTCCCCATATTCATATTATTATATGTTATATGTGATATAAACAATTTCATTATTTTGCTTCTTCCCAATCAGCAAATTTTAGGTTACTTCATCACTAATAAACTAAGTTAAAAGAATATTACTTAGTGACACATATTTCATATACATTGGTAATAATTAAAATTATATAATGAGGCTCGATAGTATATCTATTCCCCATATTCATATTGTTATATGTTATATATGATATAAACAATTTCAATATTTTTCTTCTTCCCCATCAGCAAATTTTAGGTTACTTCATCACTAAGAAACTAAGATAAAAGACTATTAATTAATGACACATATTTCATATACATTGATAATAACTACAATTATATAAAGAGACTCGATAGTATATCTATTCCCCCTTTATTCATATTGTTATATGTTATATATGATATAAACAATTTCAATATGTTGCTTCTTCCCGGACATCAAATTTTAGGTTACTTCATCACTAAGAAACTAAGTTAAAAGACTATTAATTAATGACACATATTTCATATACATTGATAATAACTACAATTATATAAAGAGGCTCGATAGTATATCTATTCCACATATTCATAATCTTATATGTTATATATGATATAAAGAATTTCAATATTTTTCTTCTTCCCCATCACCAAATTTTAGGTTACTTCATCATTAAGAAACTAAGTTAATAGACTATTACTTAATGACACATATTCAATGTACATTGGTAATAATTAAAATTGTATAACGAGGCTCGATAGTATATCTATTCCCCATATTCTTATTGTTATATGTTATATATGATATAAATAATTTCAATATTTTTCTTCTTCGCCACCAGCAAATTTTAGGATACTTCATCACTAAGAAACTTAGATAAAAGACTATTAATTAGTGACACATATTTCATATATATTTATAATAACTACAGTTATATAAAGAGGCTCTATAGTATATTTATTCCCCATATTCATATTGTTATATGTTATATATGATATAAACAATTTCAATATTTTGCTTCTTCCCCGTCACCAAATTTTAGGTTACTTCTTCACTAAGAAACTAAGATAAAAGACTATTATATTTCATATACATTGATAATAACTACAATAATATAAAGAGGCTCGATAGTATATTGATTCCCCATATTCATATTGTTATATGTTATATATGATATAAACAATTTCAATATTTTGCTTCTTCCCGGTCACCAAATTTCAGGTTACTTCATTACTAAGAAACTAAGTTAAAAGACTATTAATTAATGACACATATTTCATATACATTTATAATAACTACAATTATATAAAGAGTCTCGATAATATATCTATTCCCCATATTCATATTGTTATATGTTATATATGATGTAAATAATTTCAATATTTTTCTTCTTCCCCACCAGCAAATTTTAGGTTACTTCATCACTAAGAAACTTAGATAAAAGACTATTAATTAGTGACACATATTTCATATATATTGATAATAACTACAATTATATAAAGAGGCTCGATAGTATATCTATTCCCCATATTCATATTGTTATATGTTATATATGATATAAACAATTTCAATATTTTGCTTCTTCTCCGTCACCAAATTTTAGGTTACTTCTTCACTAAGAAACTAAGATAAAAGACTATTATATTTCATATACATTGATAATAACTACAATAATTTAAAGAGGCTCGATAGTATATCGATTCCCCATATTCATATTGTTATATGTTATATATGATATAAACAATTTCAATATTTTGCTTCTTCCCGGTCACCAAATTTCAGGTTACTTCATTACTAAGAAACTAAGTTAAAAGACTATTAATTAATGACACATATTTCATATACATTGATAATAACTACAATTATATAAAGAGGCTCGATAATATATCTATTCCCCATATTCATATTGTTATATGTTATATATGATATAGACAATTTCAATATTTTTCTTCTTCCCCATCAGCAAATTTTAGGTTACTTCATCATTAAGAAACTAAGTTAAAAGACTATTATTTAATGACACATATTTCATATACATTGGTAATAATTAAAATTGTATAACGAGGCTCGATATTATATCTATTCCCCATATTCATATTGTTATATGTTATATATGATATAAACAATTTCAATATTTTGCTTCTTCCCCGTCACCAAATTTTAGGTTTCTTCATCACTAAGAAACTAAGTTAAAAGACTATTAATTAATGACACATATTTCATATACATTGATAATAACTAAAGTTATATAAAGAGACTCGATAGTATATCTATTCCCCAAATTCATATTGTTATATGTTATATATGATATAAACAATTTCAATATGTTGCTTCTTCCCGGAAACCAAATTTTAGGTTACTTCATCACTAAGAAACTAAGTTAAAAGACTATTAATTAATGACACATATTTCATATACTTTGATAATAACTACAATTATATAAAGAGGCTCGATAGTATATCTATTCCACATATTCATAATGTTATATGTTATATATGATATAAACAATTTCAATATTTTTCTTCTTCCCCATCAGCAAATTTTAAGTTACTTCATCATTAAGAAACTAAGTTAAAAGACTATTACTTAATGACACATATTTAATATACATTGGTAATAATTAAAATTGTATAACGAGGCTCGATAGTATATCTATTCCCCATATTCTTATTGTTATATGTTATATATGATATAAATAATTTCAATATTTATCTTCTTCGCCACCAGCAAATTTTAGGATACTTCATCACTAAGAAACTTAGATAAAAGACTATTAATTAGTGACACTTATTTCATATATATTTATAATAACTACAGTTATATAAAGAGGCTCTATAGTATATTTATTCCCCATATTTATATTGTCATATGTTATATATGATATAAACAATTTCAATATTTTACTTCTTCCCCGTCACCAAATTTTAGGTTACTTCTTCACTAAGAAACTAAGATAAAAGACTATTATATTTCATATACATTGATAATAACTACAATAATATAAAGAGGCTCGATAGTATATCGATTCCCCATATTCATATTGTTATATGTTATATATGATATAAACAATTTCACTATTTTGCTTCTTCCCGGTCACCAAATTTCAAGTTACTTCATTACTAAGAAACTAAGTTAAAAGACTATTAATTAATGACACATATTTCATATACATTGATAATAACTACAATTATATAAAGAGGCTCGATAATATATCTATTCCCCATATTCATATTTTTATATGTTATATATGATATAAACAATTTCAATATTTTTCTTCTTCCCCATCAGCAAATTTTAGGTTACTTCATCATTAAGAAACTAAGTTAAAAGATTATTATTTAATGACACATATTTCATATACATTCGTAATAATTAAAATTGTATAACGAGGCTCGATATTATATCTATTCCCCATATTCATATTGTTATATGTTATATATGATATAAACAATTTCAATATTTTGCTTCTTCCCCGTCACCAAATTTTAGGTTTCTTCATCACTAAGAAACTAAGTTAAAAGACTATTAATTAAGGACACATATTTCATATACATTGATAATAACTAAAGTTATATAAAGAGACTCGATAGTATATCTATTCCCCATATTTATATTGTTATATGTTATATATGATATAAACAATTTCAATATTTTGCTTCTTTTCCGTCACCAAATTTTAGGTTACTTCATCACTAAGAAACTCAGTTAAAAGACTATTAATTAAGGACACATATTTCATATACGTTGATAATAACTAAATTTATATAAAGAGGCTCGATAGTATATCTATTCCCCATATTCTTATTGTTATATGTTATATATGATATAATCAATTTCATTATTTTTCTTCTTCGCCATCAGCAAATTCTAGGTTACTTCATCATTAAGAATCTAAGTTAAAAGACTATTACTTAATGACACATATTTCATATACATTGGTAATAATTAAAACTATATAACGAGGCTCGATAGTATATATATTCCCCATATTCATATTGTTATATGTTATATATGATATAAACAATTTCAATATTTTTCTTCTTCCCCATCAGCAAATTTTAGGTTACTTCATCACTAAGAAATTACGATAAAAGACTATTAGTTAATGACACATATTTCATATACATTTATAATAATTACAATTATATAAAGAGGCTCGATAGTATATCTATTGCCCATATTTATATTGTTTTATGTTATGTATGATATAAACAATTTCAATATTTTGCTTCTTCCCCGTCACCAAATTTTAGGTTACTTCATCACTAAGAAACTAATTTAAAAGACTATTATATTTCATATACATTGATAATAACTACGATAATATAAAGAGGCTCGATAGTATATCGATTCCCCATATTCATATTGTTATATGTTATATATTATATAAACAATTTCAATATTTTGCTTCTTCCCGGTCACCAAATTTGAAGTTACTTCATTACTAAGAAACTAAGTTAAAAGACTATTAATTAATGACACATATTTCATATACATTGATAATAACTACAATTATATAAAGAGGCTAGATAATATATCTATTCCCCATATTCATATTGTTATATGTTATATATGATATAAACAATTTCAATATTTTTCTTCTTCCCCATCAGCAAATTTTAGGTTACTTCATCATTAAGAAATTAAGTTAAAAGACTATTATTTAATGACACATATTTCATATACATTCGTAATAATTAAAATTGTATAACGAGGCTCGATATTATATCTATTCCCCATATTCATATTGTTATATGTTATATATGATATAAACAATTTCAATATTTTGCTTCTTCCCCGTCACCAAATTTTAGGTTTCTTCATCACTAAGAAACTAAGTTAAAAGACTATTAATTAAGGACACATATTTCATATACATTGATAATAACTAAAGTTATATAAAGCGACTCGATAGTATATCTATTCCCCATATTTATATTGTTATATGTTATATATGATATAAACAATTTCAATATTTTTCTTCTTCCCCATCAGCAAATTCTAGGTTACTTCATCATTAAGAAACTAAGTTAAAAGACTATTACTTAATGACACATATTTCATATACATTGGTAATAATTAAAATTATATAACGAGGCTCGATAGTATATATATTCCCCATATTCATATTGTTATATGTTATATATGATATAAACAATTTCAATATTTTTCTTCTTCCTCATCAACAAATTTTAGGTTACTTCATCACTAAGAAATTAAGATAAAAGACTATTAATTAATGACACATATTTCATATACATTGATAATAATTACAATTATATAAAGAGGCTCGATAGTATATCTATTGCCCATATTTATATTGTTAAATGTTATATATGATATAAACAATTTCAATATTTTGCTTCTTCGCCGTCACCAAATTTTAGGTTACTTCATCACTAAGAAACTAAGTTAAATGACTATTAATTAATGTCACATATTTCATTTACATTGATAATAACTACAATTATATAAAAAGGCTCGATAGTATATGTATTCCCCATATTCATATTATTATATGTTATATATGATATAAACAATTTCAATATTTTTCTTCTTCCCAGTCCGCAAATTTTAGGTTACTTCATCATTAAGAAACTAAGTTAAAAGACTATTACTTAATGACACATATTTCATATACATTGGTAATAATTAAAATTATATAACGAGGATCGATAGTATATCTATTCCCCATATTCATATTATTATATGTTATATATGATATAAACAATTTCAATATTTTCCTTGTTCCCCGTCACCAAATTTTAGGTTAATTCATCACTAAGAAACTAAGTTAAAAGACTATTAATTAATGACACATATTTCATATACATTGATAATAACTACAATTATATAAAGAGGCTCGATAGTATATCTATTCCATATATTCATAATGTTATATGTTATATATGATATAAACAATTTCAATATTTTGCTTCTTCCCCGTCACCAAATTTTAGGTTACTTCATCACTAATAAACTAAGTTAAAAGACTATTACTTAATGACACATATTTAATATACATTGGTAATAATTAAAATTGTATAACGAGGCTCGATAGTATATCTATTCCCCATATTCTTATTGTTATATGTTATATATGATATAAATAATTTCAATATTTTTCTTCTTCGCCACCAGGAAATTTTAGGATACTTCATCACTAAGAAACTTAGATAAAAGACTATTAATTAGTGACACATATTTCATATATATTTATAATAACTACAGTTATATAAAAAGGCTCTATAGTGTATTTATTCCCCATATTCATATTGTTATATGTTATATATGATATAAACAATTTCAATATTTTGCTTCTTCCCCATCACCAAATTTTAGGTTACTTCTTCACTAAGAAACTAAGATAAAAGACTATTATATTTCATATACATTGGTAATAACTACAATAATATAAAGAGGCTCGATAATATATCGATTCCCCATATTCATATTGTTATATGTTATATATGATATAAACAATTTAAATATTTTGCTTCTTCCCCGTCAACAAATTTTAGGTTACTTCATCACTAAGAAACTAATTTAAAAGACTATTATATTTCATATACATTGATAATAACTACGATAATATAAAGAGGCTCGATAGTATATCGATTCCCCATATTCATATTGTTATATGTTATATATGATATAAACAATTTCAATATTTTGCTTCTTCCCGGTCACCAAATTTCAAGTTACTTCATTACTAAGAAACTAAGTTAAAAGACTATTAATTAATGACACATATTTCATATGCATTGATAATAACTACAATTATATAAAGAGGCTCGATAATATATCTATTCCACATATTCATATTGTTATATGTTATATATGATATAAACAATTTCAATATTTTTCTTCTTCCCCATCAGCAAATTTTAGGTTACTTCATCATTAAGAAACTAAGTTAAAAGACTATTATTTAATGACACATATTTCATATACATTCGTAATAATTAAAATTGTATAACGAGGCTCGATATTATATCTATTCCCCATATTCATATTGTTATATGTTATATATGATAAAAACAATTTCAATATTTTGCTTCTTCCCCGTCACCAAATTCGAGGTTTCTTCATCACTAAGAAACTAAGTTAAAAGACTATTAATTAAGGACACATATGTCATATACATTGATAATAACTAAAGTTATATAAAGAGACTCGATAGTATATCTATTCCCCATATTCATATTGTTATATGTTATATATGATATAAACAATTTCAATATTTTGCTTCTTTTCCGTCACCAAATTTTAGGTTACTTCATCACTAAGAAACTCAGTTAAAAGACTATTAATTAAGGACACATATTTCATATACGTTGATAATAACTAAAGTTATATAAAGAGGCTCGATAGTATATCTATTCCCCATATTCATATTGTTATATGTTATATATGATATAAACAATTTCAATATTTTTCTTCTTCCCCATCAGCAAATTCTAGGTTACTTCATCATTAAGAAACTAAGTTAAAAGACTTTTACTTAATGACACATATTTCATATACATTGGTAATAATTAAAATTATATAACGAGGCTCGATAGTATATATATTCCCCATATTCATATTGTTATATGTTATATATGATATAAACAATTTCAATATTTTTCTTCTTCCTCATCAACAAATTTTAGGTTACTTCATCACTAAGAAATTAAGATAAAAGACTATTAATTAATTACACATATTTCATATACATTGATAATAATTACAATTATATAAAGAGGCTCGATAGTATATCTATTGCCCATATTTATATTGTTAAATGTTATATATGATATAAACAATTTCAATATTTTGCTTCTTCGCCGTCACCAAATTTTAGGTTACTTCATCACTAAGAAACTAAGTTAAATGACTATTAATTAATGTCACATATTTCATTTACATTGATAATAACTACAATTATATAAAAAGGCTCGATAGTATATGTATTCCCCATATTCATATTATTATATGTTATATATGATATAAACAATTTCAATATTTTTCTTCTTCCCAGTCCGCAAATTTTAGGTTACTTCATCATTAAGAAACTAAGTTAAAAGACTATTACTTAATGACACATATTTCATATACATTGGTAATAATTAAAATTATATAACGAGGATCGATAGTATATCTATTCCCCATATTCATATTATTATATGTTATATATGATATAAACAATTTCAATATTTTCCTTGTTCCCCGTCACCAAATTTTAGGTTAATTCATCACTAAGAAACTAAGTTAAAAGACTATTAATTAATGACACATATTTCATATACATTGATAATAACTACAATTATATAAAGAGGCTCGATAGTATATCTATTCCATATATTCATAATGTTATATGTTATATATGATATAAACAATTTCAATATTTTGCTTCTTCCCCGTCACCAAATTTTAGGTTACTTCATCACTAATAAACTAAGTTAAAAGACTATTACTTAATGACACATATTTAATATACATTGGTAATAATTAAAATTGTATAACGAGGCTCGATAGTATATCTATTCCCCATATTCTTATTGTTATATGTTATATATGATATAAATAATTTCAATATTTTTCTTCTTCGCCACCAGGAAATTTTAGGATACTTCATCACTAAGAAACTTAGATAAAAGACTATTAATTAGTGACACATATTTCATATATATTTATAATAACTACAGTTATATAAAAAGGCTCTATAGTGTATTTATTCCCCATATTCATATTGTTATATGTTATATATGATATAAACAATTTCAATATTTTGCTTCTTCCCCATCACCAAATTTTAGGTTACTTCTTCACTAAGAAACTAAGATAAAAGACTATTATATTTCATATACATTGGTAATAACTACAATAATATAAAGAGGCTCGATAATATATCGATTCCCCATATTCATATTGTTATATGTTATATATGATATAAACAATTTAAATATTTTGCTTCTTCCCCGTCAACAAATTTTAGGTTACTTCATCACTAAGAAACTAATTTAAAAGACTATTATATTTCATATACATTGATAATAACTACGATAATATAAAGAGGCTCGATAGTATATCGATTCCCCATATTCATATTGTTATATGTTATATATGATATAAACAATTTCAATATTTTGCTTCTTCCCGGTCACCAAATTTCAAGTTACTTCATTACTAAGAAACTAAGTTAAAAGACTATTAATTAATGACACATATTTCATATGCATTGATAATAACTACAATTATATAAAGAGGCTCGATAATATATCTATTCCACATATTCATATTGTTATATGTTATATATGATATAAACAATTTCAATATTTTTCTTCTTCCCCATCAGCAAATTTTAGGTTACTTCATCATTAAGAAACTAAGTTAAAAGACTATTATTTAATGACACATATTTCATATACATTCGTAATAATTAAAATTGTATAACGAGGCTCGATATTATATCTATTCCCCATATTCATATTGTTATATGTTATATATGATAAAAACAATTTCAATATTTTGCTTCTTCCCCGTCACCAAATTCGAGGTTTCTTCATCACTAAGAAACTAAGTTAAAAGACTATTAATTAAGGACACATATGTCATATACATTGATAATAACTAAAGTTATATAAAGAGACTCGATAGTATATCTATTCCCCATATTTATATTGTTATATGTTATATATGATATAAACAATTTCAATATTTTGCTTCTTTTCCGTCACCAAATTTTAGGTTACTTCATCACTAAAAAACTCAGTTAAAAGACTATTAATTAAGGACACATATTTCATATACGTTGATAATAACTAAAGTTATATAAAGAGGCTCGATAGTATATCTATTCCCCATATTCATATTGTTATATGTTATATATGATATAAACAATTTCAATATTTTTCTTCTTCCCCATCAGCAAATTCTAGGTTACTTCATCATTAAGAAACTAAGTTAAAAGACTATTACTTAATGACACATATTTCATATACATTGGTAATAATTAAAATTATATAACGAGGCTCGATAGTATATATATTCCCCATATTCATATTGTTATATGTTATATATGATATAAACAATTTCAATATTTTTCTTCTTCCTCATCAACAAATTTTAGGTTACTTCATCACTAAGAAATTAAGATAAAAGACTATTAATTAATGACACATATTTCATATACATTGATAATAATTACAATTATATAAAGAGGCTCGATAGTATATCTATTGCCCATATTTATATTGTTAAATGTTATATATGATATAAACAATTTCAATATTTTGCTTCTTCGCCGTCACCAAATTTTAGGTTACTTCATCACTAAGAAACTAAGTTAAATGACTATTAATTAATGTCACATATTTCATTTACATTGATAATAACTACAATTATATAAATAGGCTCGATAGTATATGTATTCCCCATATTCATATTATTATATGTTATATATGATATAAACAATTTCAATATTTTTCTTCTTCCCAGTCCGCAAATTTTAGGTTACTTCATCATTAAGAAACTAAGTTAAAAGACTATTACTTAATGACACATATTTCATATACATTGGTAATAATTAAAATTATATAACGAGGATCGATAGTATATCTATTCCCCATATTCATATTATTATATGTTATATATGATATAAACAATTTCAATATTTTCCTTGTTCCCCGTCACCAAATTTTAGGTTAATTCATCACTAAGAAACTAAGTTAAAAGACTATTAATTAATGACAAATATTTCATATACATTGATAATAACTACAATTATATAAAGAGGCTCGATAGTATATCTATTCCATATATTCATAATGTTATATGTTATATATGATATAAACAATTTCAATATTTTGCTTCTTCCCCGTCACCAAATTTTAGGTTACTTCATCACTAATAAACTAAGTTAAAAGACTATTACTTAATGACACATATTTAATATACATTGGTAATAATTAAAATTGTATAACGAGGCTCGATAGTATATCTATTCCCCATATTCTTATTGTTATATGTTATATATGATATAAATAATTTCAATATTTTTCTTCTTCGCCACCAGGAAATTTTAGGATACTTCATCACTAAGAAACTTAGATAAAAGACTATTAATTAGTGACACATATTTCATATATATTTATAATAACTACAGTTATATAAAAAGGCTCTATAGTATATTTATTCCCCATATTCATATTGTTATATGTTATATATGATATAAACAATTTCAATATTTTGCTTCTTCCCCATCACCAAATTTTAGGTTACTTCTTCACTAAGAAACTAAGATAAAAGACTATTATATTTCATATACATTGGTAATAACTACAATAATATAAAGAGGCTCGATAATATATCGATTCCCCATATTCATATTGTTATATGTTATATATGATATAAACAATTTAAATATTTTGCTTCTTCCCCGTCAACAAATTTTAGGTTACTGCATCACTAAGAAACTAATTTAAAAGACTATTAAATTTTATATACATTGATAATAACTACAATAATATAAAGAGGCTCGATAGTATATCGATTCCCCATATTCATATTGTTATATGTTATATATGATATAAACAATTTCAATATTTTGCTTCTTTCCGGTCACCAAATTTCAAGTTACTTCATTACTAAGAAACTAAGTTAAAAGACTATTAATTAATGACACATATTTCATATACATTGATAATAACTACAATTATATAAAGAGGCTCGATAATATATCTATTCCACATATTCATATTGTTATATGTTATATATGATATAAACAATTTCAATATTTTTCTTCTTCCCCATCAGCAAATTTTAGGTTACTTCATCATTAAGAAACTAAGTTAAAAGACTATTATTTAATGACACATATTTCATATACATTCGTAATAATTAAAATTGTATAACGAGGCTCGATATTATATCTATTCCCCATATTCATATTGTTATATGTTATATATGATAAAAACAATTTCAATATTTTGCTTCTTCCCCGTCACCAAATTCGAGGTTTCTTCATCACTAAGAAACTAAGTTAAAAGACTATTAATTAAGGACACATATGTCATATACATTGATAATAACTAAAGTTATATAAAGAGACTCGATAGTATATCTATTCCCCATATTTATATTGTTATATGTTATATATGATATAAACAATTTCAATATTTTGCTTCTTTTCCGTCACCAAATTTTAGGTTACTTCATCACTAAAAAACTCAGTTAAAAGACTATTAATTAAGGACACATATTTCATATACGTTGATAATAACTAAAGTTATATAAAGAGGCTCGATAGTATATTTATTCCCCATATTCATATTGTTATATGTTATATATGATATAAACAATTTCAAAATTTTGCTTCTTCCCCATCAGCAAATTCTAGGTTACTTCATCACTAAGAAACTAATTTAAAAGACTATTATATTTCATATACATTGATAATAACTACAATAATATAAAGAGGCTCGATAGTATATCGATTCCCCATATTCATATTGTTATATGTTATATATGATATAAACAATTTCAATATTTTGCTTCTTCCCGGTCACCAAATTTCAAGTTACTTCATTACTAAGAAACTAAGTTAAAAGACTATTAATTAATGACACATATTTCATATACATTGATAATAACTACAATTATATAAAGAGGCTCGATAATATATCTATTCCACATATTCATATTGTTATATGTTATATATGATATAAACAATTTCAATATTTTTCTTCTTCCCCATCAGCAAATTTTAGGTTACTTCATCATTAAGAAACTAAGTTAAAAGACTATTATTTAATGACACATATTTCATATACATTCGTAATAATTAAAATTGTATAACGAGGCTCGATATTATATCTATTCCCCATATTCATATTGTTATATGTTATATATGATATAAACAATTTCAATATTTTGCTTCTTCCCCATCACCAAATTTTAGGTTACTTCATCACTAAGAAACTAATTTAAAAGACTATTATATTTCATATACATTGATAATAACTACAATAATATAAAGAGGCTCGATAGTATATCGATTCCCCATATTCATATTGTTATATGTTATATATGATATAAACAATTTCAATATTTTGCTTCTTCCCGGTCACCAAATTTCAAGTTACTTCATTACTAAGAAACTAAGTTAAAAGACTATTATTTAATGACACATATTTCATATACATTCGTAATAATTAAAATTGTATAACGAGGCTCGATATTATATCTATTCCCCATATTCATATTGTTATATGTTATATATGATATAAACAATTTCAATATTTTGCTTCTTCCCCGTCACCAAATTTTAGGTTTCTTCATCACTAAGAAACTAAGTTAAAAGACTATTAATTAAGGACACATATTTCATATACATTGATAATAACTAAAGTTATATAAAGCGACTCGATAGTATATCTATTCCCCATATTTATATTGTTATATGTTATATATGATATAAACAATTTCAATATTTTGCTTCTTTTCCGTCACCAAATTTTAGGTTACTTCATCACTAAGAAACTCAGTTAAAAGACTATTAATTAAGGACACATATTTCATATACGTTGATAATAACTAAAGTTATATAAAGAGGCTCGATAGTATATCTATTCCCCATATTCATATTGTTATATGTTATATATGATATAAACAATTTCAATATTTTTCTTCTTCCCCATCAGCAAATTCTAGGTTACTTCATCATTAAGAAACTAAGTTAAAAGACTATTACTTAATGACACATATTTCATATACATTGGTAATAATTAAAATTATATAACGAGGCTCGATAGTATATATATATTCCCCATATTCATATTGTTATATGTTATATATGATATAAACAATTTCAATATTTTTCTTCTTCCTCATCAACAAATTTTAGGTTACTTCATCACTAAGAAATTAAGATAAAAGACTATTAATTAATGACACATATTTCATATACATTGATAATAATTACAATTATATAAAGAGGCTCGATAGTATATCTATTGCCCATATTTATATTGTTAAATGTTATATATGATATAAACAATTTCAATATTTTGCTTCTTCGCCGTCACCAAATTTTAGGTTACTTCATCACTAAGAAACTAAGTTAAATGACTATTAATTAATGTCACATATTTCATTTACATTGATAATAACTACAATTATATAAATAGGCTCGATAGTATATGTATTCCCCATATTCATATTATTATATGTTATATATGATATAAACAATTTCAATATTTTTCTTCTTCCCAGTCCGCAAATTTTAGGTTACTTCATCATTAAGAAACTAAGTTAAAAGACTATTACTTAATGAAACATATTTCATATACATTGGTAATAATTAAAATTATATAACGAGGATCGATAGTATATCTATTCCCCATATTCATATTATTATATGTTATATATGATATAAACAATTTCAATATTTTCCTTGTTCCCCGTCACCAAATTTTAGGTTAATTCATCACTAAGAAACTAAGTTAAAAGACTATTAATTAATGACACATATTTCATATACATTGATAATAACTACAATTATATAAAGAGGCTCGATAGTATATCTATTCCATATATTCATAATGTTATATGTTATATATGATATAAACAATTTCAATATTTTGCTTCTTCCCCGTCACCAAATTTTAGGTTACTTCATCACTAATAAACTAAGTTAAAAGACTATTACTTAATGACACATATTTAATATACATTGGTAATAATTAAAATTGTATAACGAGGCTCGATAGTATATCTATTCCCCATATTCTTATTGTTATATGTTATATATGATATAAATAATTTCAATATTTTTCTTCTTCGCCACCAGGAAATTTTAGGATACTTCATCACTAAGAAACTTAGATAAAAGACTATTAATTAGTGACACATATTTCATATATATTTATAATAACTACAGTTATATAAAAAGGCTCTATAGTATATTTATTCCCCATATTCATATTGTTATATGTTATATATGATATAAACAATTTCAATATTTTGCTTCTTCCCCATCACCAAATTTTAGGTTACTTCTTCACTAAGAAACTAAGATAAAAGACTATTATATTTCATATACATTGGTAATAACTACAATAATATAAAGAGGCTCGATAATATATCGATTCCCCATATTCATATTGTTATATGTTATATATGATATAAACAATTTAAATATTTTGCTTCTTCCCCGTCAACAAATTTTAGGTTACTGCATCACTAAGAAACTAATTTAAAAGACTATTAAATTTTATATACATTGATAATAACTACAATAATATAAAGAGGCTCGATAGTATATCGATTCCCCATATTCATATTGTTATATGTTATATATGATATAAACAATTTCAATATTTTGCTTCTTCCCGGTCACCAAATTTCAAGTTACTTCATTACTAAGAAACTAAGTTAAAAGACTATTAATTAATGACACATATTTCATATACATTGATAATAACTACAATTATATAAAGAGGCTCGATAATATATCTATTCCACATATTCATATTGTTATATGTTATATATGATATAAACAATTTCAATATTTTTCTTCTTCCCCATCAGCAAATTTTAGGTTACTTCATCATTAAGAAACTAAGTTAAAAGACTATTATTTAATGACACATATTTCATATACATTCGTAATAATTAAAATTGTATAACGAGGCTCGATATTATATCTATTCCCCATATTCATATTGTTATATGTTATATATGATAAAAACAATTTCAATATTTTGCTTCTACCCCGTCACCAAATTCGAGGTTTCTTCATCACTAAGAAACTAAGTTAAAAGACTATTAATTAAGGACACATATGTCATATACATTGATAATAACTAAAGTTATATAAAGAGACTCGATAGTATATCTATTCCCCATATTTATATTGTTATATGTTATATATGATATAAACAATTTCAATATTTTGCTTCTTTTCCGTCACCAAATTTTAGGTTACTTCATCACTAAAAAACTCAGTTAAAAGACTATTAATTAAGGACACATATTTCATATACGTTGATAATAACTAAAGTTATATAAAGAGGCTCGATAGTATATTTATTCCCCATATTCATATTGTTATATGTTATATATGATATAAACAATTTCAATATTTTGCTTCTTCCCCATCAGCAAATTCTAGGTTACTTCATCACTAAGAAACTAATTTAAAAGACTATTATATTTCATATACATTGATAATAACTACAATAATATAAAGAGGCTCGATAGTATATCGATTCCCCATATTCATATTGTTATATGTTATATATGATATAAACAATTTCAATATTTTGCTTCTTCCCGGTCACCAAATTTCAAGTTACTTCATTACTAAGAAACTAAGTTAAAAGACTATTAATTAATGACACATATTTCATATACATTGATAATAACTACAATTATATAAAGAGGCTCGATAATATATCTATTCCACATATTCATATTGTTATATGTTATATATGATATAAACAATTTCAATATTTTTCTTCTTCCCCATCAGCAAATTTTAGGTTACTTCATCATTAAGAAACTAAGTTAAAAGACTATTATTTAATGACACATATTTCATATACATTCGTAATAATTAAAATTGTATAACGAGGCTCGATATTATATCTATTCCCCATATTCATATTGTTATATGTTATATATGATATAAACAATTTCAATATTTTGCTTCTTCCCCATCACCAAATTTTAGGTTACTTCATCACTAAGAAACTAATTTAAAAGACTATTATATTTAATATACATTGATAATAACTACAATAATATAAAGAGGCTCGATAGTATATCGATTCCCCATATTCATATTGTTATATGTTATATATGATATAAACAATTTCAATATTTTGCTTCTTCCCGGTCACCAAATTTCAAGTTACTTCGTTACTAAGAAACTAAGTTAAAAGACTATTAATTAATGACACATATTTCATATACATTGATAATAACTACAATTATATAAAGAGGCTCGATAATATATCTATTCCACATATTCATATTGTTATATGTTATATATGATATAAACAATTTCAATATTTTTCTTCTTCCCCATCAGCAAATTTTAGGTTACTTCATCATTAAGAAACTAAGTTAAAAGACTATTATTTAATGACACATATTTCATATACATTCATAATAATTAAAATTGTATAACGAGGCTCGATATTATATCTATTCCCCATATTCATATTGTTATATGTTATATATGATATAAACAATTTCAATATTTTGCTTCTTCCCCGTCACCAAATTCGAGGTTTCTTCATCACTAAAAAACTCAGTTAAAAGACTATTAATTAAGGACACATATTTCATATACGTTGATAATAACTAAAGTTATATAAAGAGGCTCGATAGTATATTTATTCCCCATATTCATATTGTTATATGTTATATATGATATAAACAATTTCAATATTTTTCTTCTTCCCCATCAGCAAATTCTAGGTTACTTCATCATTAAGAAACTAAGTTAAAAGACTATTACTTAATGACACATATTTCATATACATTGGTAATAATTAAAACTATATAACGAGGCTCGATAGTATATATATTCCCCATATTCATATTGTTATATGTTATATATGATATAAACAATTTCAATATTTTTCTTCTTCCCCATCAGCAAATTTTAGGTTACTTCATCACTAAGAAATTAAGATAAAAGACTATTAATTAATGACACATATTTCATATACATTGATAATAATTACAATTATATAAAGAGGCTCGATAGTATATCTATTTCCCATATTTATATTGTTATATGTTATATATGATATAAACAATTTCAATATTTTGCTTCTTCCTCGTCACCAAATTTTAGGTTACTTCATCACTAAGAAACTAATTTAAAAGACTATTAATTAAGGACACATATTTCATATACATCGATAATAACTAAAGTTATATAAAGATGCTCGATAATATATCTATTCCCCATATTCATATTTTATGTTATATATGATATAAACAATTTCAATATTTTGCTTCTTCCCCGTCACCAAATTTTAAGTTACTTCATCACTAATAAACTAAGTTAAAAGACTATTAATTAATGACACATATTTCATTTACATTGATAATAACTACAATTATATAAAAAGGCTCGATAGTATATGTATTCCCCATATTCATATTATTATATGTTATATATGATATAAACAATTTCAATATTTTTCTTCTTCCCAGTCAGCAAATTTTAGGTTACTTCATCATTTAGAAACTAAGTTAAAAGACTATTACTTAATGACACATATTTCATATACATTGGTAATAATTAAAATTATATAACGAGGATCGATAGTATATCTATTCCCCATATTCATATTGTTATATGTTATATATGATATAAACAATTTCAATATTTTGCTTGTTCCCCGTCAGCAAATTTTAGGTTACTTCATCACTAAGACACTAAGATAAAAGACTATTAATTAATGACACATATTTCATATACATTGATAATAACTACAATTATATAAAGAGGCTCGATAGTATATCTATTCCCCATATTTATATTGTTATATGTTATATATGATATAAACAATTTCAATATTTTTCTTCTTCCCCGTCACCAAATTTTAGGTTACTTCATCACTAATAAACTAAGTTAAAAGACTATTAATTAATGACACATATTTCATTTACATTGATAATAACTACAATTATATAAAAAGGCTCGATAGTATATGTATTCCCCATATTCATATTATTATATGTTATATATGATATAAACAATTTCAATATTTTTCTTCTTCCCAGTCAGCAAATTTTAGGTTACTTCATCATTAAGAAACTAAGTTAAAAGACTATTACTTAATGACACATATTTCATATACATTGGTAATAATTAAAATTATATAACGAGGCTCGATAGTATATCTATTCCCCATATTCATATTGTTATATGTTATATATGATATAAACAATTTCAATATTTTTCTTCTTCCCCGTCAGCAAATTTTAGGTTACTTCATCACTAAGACACTAAGATAAAAAAACTATTAATTAATGACACATATTTCATATACATTGATAATAACTACAATTATATAAAGAGGCTCGATCGTATATCTATTCCGCATATTCAAATTGTTATATGTTATATATGATATAAACAATTTCAATATTTTGCTTCTTCCCGGACACCAAATTTTAGTTTACTTCATCACTAAGAAACTAAGTTAAAAGACTATAAATTAATGACACATATTTCATAAACATTGATAATAACTACAATTATATAAAGAGGCTCGATAGTATATCTATTCCACATATTCATATTGTTATATGTTATATATGATATAAAATATTTCAATATTTTTCTTCTTCCGCATCAGCAAATTTTAGGTTACTTCATCATTAAGAAACTAAGTTAAAAGACTACTACTTAATGACACATATTTCATATACATTGGTAATAATTAAAACTATATAACGAGGCTCGATAGTATATATATTCCCCATATTCATATTGTTATATGTTATATATGATATAAACAATTTCAATATTTTTCTTCTTCCCCATCAGCAAATTTTAGGTTACTTCATCACTAAGAAATTAAGATAAAAGACTATTAATTAATGACACATATTTCATATACATTGATAATAATTACAATTATATAAAGAGGCTCGATAGTATATCTATTGCCCATATTTATATTGTTATATGTTATATATGATATAAACAATTTCAATATTTTGCTTCTTCCTCGTCACCAAATTTTAGGTTACTTCATCACTAAGAAACTAATTTAAAAGACTATTAATTAAGGACACATATTTCATATACATCGATAATAACTAAAGTTATATAAAGATGCTCGATAATATATCTATTCCCCATATTCATATTTTATGTTATATATGATATAAACAATTTCAATATTTTGCTTCTTCCCCGTCACCAAATTTTAAGTTACTTCATCACTAATAAACTAAGTTAAAAGACTATTAATTAATGACACATATTTCATTTACATTGATAATAACTACAATTATATAAAAAGGCTCGATAGTATATGTATTCCCCATATTCATATTATTATATGTTATATATGATATAAACAATTTCAATATTTTTCTTCTTCCCAGTCAGCAAATTTTAGGTTACTTCATCATTTAGAAACTAAGTTAAAAGACTATTACTTAATGACACATATTTCATATACATTGGTAATAATTAAAATTATATAACGAGGATCGATAGTATATCTATTCCCCATATTCATATTGTTATATGTTATATATGATATAAACAATTTCAATATTTTGCTTGTTCCCCGTCAGCAAATTTTAGGTTACTTCATCACTAAGACACTAAGATAAAAGACTATTAATTAATGACACATATTTCATATACATTGATAATAACTACAATTATATA
This sequence comes from Vicia faba, assembly GCA_948472305.1. Lineage (NCBI taxonomy): Eukaryota > Viridiplantae > Streptophyta > Magnoliopsida > Fabales > Fabaceae > Vicia > Vicia faba. The sequence continues at coordinate 110,191,080 of OX451741.1, forward strand.
AAGAGGCTCGATAGTATATCTATTCCCCATATTTATATTGTTATATGTTATATATGATATAAACAATTTCAATATTTTTCTTCTTCCCCGTCACCAAATTTTAGGTTACTTCATCACTAATAAACTAAGTTAAAAGACTATTAATTAATGACACATATTTCATTTACATTGATAATAACTACAATTATATAAAAAGGCTCGATAGTATATGTATTCCCCATATTCATATTATTATATGTTATATATGATATAAACAATTTCAATATTTTTCTTCTTCCCAGTCAGCAAATTTTAGGTTACTTCATCATTAAGAAACTAAGTTAAAAGACTATTACTTAATGACACATATTTCATATACATTGGTAATAATTAAAATTATATAACGAGGCTCGATAGTATATCTATTCCCCATATTCATATTGTTATATGTTATATATGATATAAACAATTTCAATATTTTTCTTCTTCCCCGTCAGCAAATTTTAGGTTACTTCATCACTAAGACACTAAGATAAAAAAACTATTAATTAATGACACATATTTCATATACATTGATAATAACTACAATTATATAAAGAGGCTCGATCGTATATCTATTCCGCATATTCAAATTGTTATATGTTATATATGATATAAACAATTTCAATATTTTGCTTCTTCCCGGACACCAAATTTTAGTTTACTTCATCACTAAGAAACTAAGTTAAAAGACTATAAATTAATGACACATATTTCATAAACATTGATAATAACTACAATTATATAAAGAGGCTCGATAGTATATCTATTCCACATATTCATATTGTTATATGTTATATATGATATAAAATATTTCAATATTTTTCTTCTTCCGCATCAGCAAATTTTAGGTTACTTCATCATTAAGAAACTAAGTTAAAAGACTACTACTTAATGACACATATTTCATATACATTGGTAATAATTAAAACTATATAACGAGGCTCGATAGTATATATATTCCCCATATTCATATTGTTATATGTTATATATGATATAAACAATTTCAATATTTTTCTTCTTCCCCATCAGCAAATTTTAGGTTACTTCATCACTAAGAAATTAAGATAAAAGACTATTAATTAATGACACATATTTCATATACATTGATAATAATTACAATTATATAAAGAGGCTCGATAGTATATCTATTGCCCATATTTATATTGTTATATGTTATATATGATATAAACAATTTCAATATTTTGCTTCTTCCTCGTCACCAAATTTTAGGTTACTTCATCACTAAGAAACTAATTTAAAAGACTATTAATTAAGGACACATATTTCATATACATCGATAATAACTAACGTTATATAAAGATGCTCGATAATATATCTATTCCCCATATTCATATTTTATGTTATATATGATATAAACAATTTCAATATTTTGCTTCTTCCCCGTCACCAAATTTTAAGTTACTTCATCACTAATAAACTAAGTTAAAAGACTATTAATTAATGACACATATTTCATTTACATTGATAATAACTACAATTATATAAAAAGGCTCGATAGTATATGTATTCCCCATATTCATATTATTATATGTTATATATGATATAAACAATTTCAATATTTTTCTTCTTCCCAGTCAGCAAATTTTAGGTTACTTCATCATTTAGAAACTAAGTTAAAAGACTATTACTTAATGACACATATTTCATATACATTGGTAATAATTAAAATTATATAACGAGGATCGATAGTATATCTATTCCCCATATTCATATTGTTATATGTTATATATGATATAAACAATTTCAATATTTTGCTTGTTCCCCGTCAGCAAATTTTAGGTTACTTCATCACTAAGACACTAAGATAAAAGACTATTAATTAATGACACATATTTCATATACATTGATAATAACTACAATTATATAAAGAGGCTCGATAGTATATCTATTCCCCATATTTATATTGTTATATGTTATATATGATATAAACAATTTCAATATTTTTCTTCTTCCCCGTCACCAAATTTTAGGTTACTTCATCACTAATAAACTAAGTTAAAAGACTATTAATTAATGACACATATTTCATTTACATTGATAATAACTACAATTATATAAAAAGGCTCGATAGTATATGTATTCCCCATATTCATATTATTATATGTTATATATGATATAAACAATTTCAATATTTTTCTTCTTCCCAGTCAGCAAATTTTAGGTTACTTCATCATTAAGAAACTAAGTTAAAAGACTATTACTTAATGACACATATTTCATATACATTGGTAATAATTAAAATTATATAACGAGGCTCGATAGTATATCTATTCCCCATATTCATATTGTTATATGTTATATATGATATAAACAATTTCAATATTTTTCTTCTTCCCCGTCAGCAAATTTTAGGTTACTTCATCACTAAGACACTAAGATAAAAAAACTATTAATTAATGACACATATTTCATATACATTGATAATAACTACAATTATATAAAGAGGCTCGATCGTATATCTATTCTGCATATTCAAATTGTTATATGTTATATATGATATAAACAATTTCAATATTTTGCTTCTTCCCGGACACCAAATTTTAGTTTACTTCATCACTAAGAAACTAAGTTAAAAGACTATAAATTAATGACACATATTTCATAAACATTGATAATAACTACAATTATATAAAGAGGCTCGATAGTATATCTATACCCCATATTCATATTGTTATATGTTATATATGATATAAATTATTTCAATATTTTTCTTCTTCCCCACCAGCAAAATTTAGGTTACTTCATCACTAAGAAACTAAGATAAAAGACTATTAATTAGTGACACATATTTCATATACATTGATAATAACTACAATTATATAAAGAGGCTCGATAGTATATATATTCCCCATATTCATATTGTTATATGTTATATATGATATAAACAATTTCAATACTTTGCTTCTTCCCCGTCACCAAATTTTAGGTTACTTTTTTACTAAGAAACTAAGATAAAAGACTATTATATTTCATATACATTGATAATAACTACAATTATATAAAGAGGCTCGATAATATATCTATTCCCCATATTCATATTGTTATATGTTATATATGATATAAACAATTTCAATATTTTGCTTCTTCCCGGTCACCAAATTTCAGGTTACTTCATTACGAAGAAAGTAAGTTAAAAGACTATTAATTAATGACACATATTTCATATACATTGATAATAACTACAATTATATAAAGAGGCTCGATGATATATCTATTCCCCATATTCATATTATTATATGTTATATATGATATAAACAATTTCAATATTTTTCTTCTACCCCATCAGCAAATTTTAGGTTACTTCATCATTAAGAAACTAAGTTAAAAGACTATTATTTAATGACACATATTTCATATACCTTCGTAATAATTAAAATTGTATAACGAGGCTCGATAGTATATCTATTCCCCATATTTATATTGTTATATGTTATATATGATATAAACAATTTCAATATTTTTCTTCTTCCCCATCAGCAAATTTTAGGTTACTTCATCATTAAGAAACTAAGTTAAACAACTATTATTTCATTAAAAATATTTTATATACATTGGTAATAATTAAAATTATATAAAGAGGCTCGATAGTATATTTATTCCCAATATTCATATTGTTATATGTTATATATGATATAAACAATTTCAATATTTTGCTTCTTCCCCGTCATCAAATTTTAGGTTACTTCATCTTAAAAAACTAAGATAAAAGACTATTAATTAAGGACACATATTTCATATACATTGATAATAACTAAAATTATATCAAGAGGCTCGATAGTATATCTATTCCCCATATTCATATTGTAATATGTTATATATGATATAAACAAGTTCAATATTTTGCTTCTTCCCCGTCACCAAATTTTAAGTTACTTTATCACTAAGAAAATAAGTTAAAAGACAATTAATTAATGACACATATTTCATATACATTAGTAATAAATAAAGTTATATAAAGAGGTTCGATAGTATATCTATTACCCACATTTGTATTGTTATATGTTATATATGATATAAACAATTTCAATATTTTGCTTCTTCCCCGTCACCAAATTTTAGTTTTCTTCATCACTAAGAAACTAAGTTAAAACACTATTAATTAAGGACACATATTTCATATACATTGGTAATAACTAAAGTTATATAAAGATACTCGATAGTATATCTATTCCCCATATCTATATTGTTATATGTTATATATGATATTACCAATTTCAATATTTTGCTTCTTTTCCGTCACCAAATTTTAGGTTACTTTATCACTAAGAAAGTCAGTTAAAAGACTATTAATTAAGGACACATATTTCATATACGTTGATAATAACTAAAGTTATATAAAGATGCTCAATAGTATATTTATTCCCCATATTCATATTGTTATATGTTATATATGATATAAATAATTTCAATATTTTGCTTCTTCCCCGTCACCAAATTTTAGGTTACTTCATCACTAAGAAACTAAGTTAAAAGACTATTACTTAATGACACATATTTCATATACATTGGTAATAACTAAAGTTATATAAAGAGGTTCGATAGTATATCTATTCCCCACATTTATATTTTTATATGTTATATATGATATAAACAATTTCAATATTTTGCTTCTTCCCGGTCACCAAATTTTAGGTTACTTCCTCACTAAGAAACTAAGTTAAAAGACTATTAATTAAGGACACATATTTCATATACATTGACAATAACTAAAGTTATATAAAGAGACTCGATAGTATATCTATTCCCCATATTCATATTGGTATATGTTATATATGATATAAAAAATTTCAATATTTTGCTTCTTCTCCGTCAACAAATTTTAGGTTACTTCATCACTAAGAAACTAAGTTAAAAGACTATTAATTAATGACACATATTTCATATACATTGATAATAACTAAAGTTATATAAAGAGGCTCGATATTATATCTATTCCCCATATTCATATTGTTATATGTTATATATGATATAAACAATTTCAATATTTTTCTTCTTCCTCATCAGTAAATTATAGGTTACTTCATCATTAAAAAACTAAGTTAAAAGACTATTACTTAATGACACATATTTCATATACATTGGTAATAATTAAAATTATATAATGAGGCTCGATAGTATATATATTCCCCATATTCATATTGTTATATGTTATATATGATATAAACAATTTCAATATTTTTTTTCTTCCTTATCAGCAAATTTTAGGTTACTTCATCACTAAGAAATTAAGATAAAAGACTTTTAATTAATGACACATATTTCATATACATTGATAATAATTACAATTATATAAAGAGGCTCGATAGTATATCTATTCCCCATATTCATATTGTTATATGTTATATATGATATAAACAATTTCAATATTTTGCTTCTTCCCCGTCACCAAATTTTAAGTTACTTTATCACTAAGAAAATAAGTTAAAAGACTATTAATTAATGACCCATATTTCATATACATTGGTAATAACTAAAGTTATATAAAGAGGTTCGATAGTATATCTATTACCCACATTTATATTGTTATATGTTATATATGATATAAACAATTTCAATATTTTGCTTCTTCCCCGTCACCAAATTTTAGGTTTCTTCATCACTAAGAAACTAAGTTAAAAGACTATTAATTTAGGACACATATTTCATATACATTGGTAATAACAAAAGTTATATAAAGATACTCGATAGTATATCTATTCCCCATATTTATATTGTTATATGTTATATATGATATAAACAATTTCAATATTTTGCTTCTTTTCCGTCATCAAATTTTAGGTTACTTCATCAATAAGAAACTCCGTTAAAAGACTATTAATTAAGGACACATATTTCATATACGTTGATAATAACTAAAGTTATATAAAGATGCTAGATAGTATATTTATTATCCATATTCATATTGTTATATGTTATATATGATATAAACAATTTCAATATTTTGCTTCTTCCCCGTTACCAAATTTTAGGTTACTTCATCACTAAGAAACTAAGTTAAAAGACTATTACTTAATGAAACATAATTCATATACATTGGTAATAACTAAAGTTATATAAAGAGGTTAGATAGTATATCTATTCCCCACATTTATATTTTTATATGTTATATATGATATAAACAATTTCAATATTTTGCTTCTTCCCCATCACCAAATTTTAGGTTTCTTCATCACTAAGAAACTAAGTTAAAATACTATTAATTAAGGACACATATTTCATATACATTGGTAATAACAAAAGTTATATAAAGATACTCGATAGTATATCTATTCCCCATATTTATATTGTTATATGTTATATATGATATAAACAATTTCAATATTTTGCTTCTTTTCCGTCATCAAATTTTAGGTTACTTCATCAATAAGAAACTCCGTTAAAAGACTATTAATTAATGACCCATATTTCATATACATTGGTAATAACTAAAGTTATATAAAGAGGTTCGATAGTATATCTATTACCCACATTTATATTGTTATATGTTATATATGATATAAACAATTTCAATATTTTGCTTCTTCCCCGTCACCAAATTTTAGGTTTCTTCATCACTAAGAAACTAAGTTAAAAGACTATTAATTAATGACCCATATTTCATATACATTGGTAATAACTAAAGTTATATAAAGAGGTTCGATAGTATATCTATTACCCACATTTATATTGTTATATGTTATATATGATATAAACAATTTCAATATTTTGCTTCTTCCCCTTCACCAAATTTTAGGTTTCTTCATCACTAAGAAACTAAGTTAAAAGACTATTAATTAAGGACACATATTTCATATACATTGGTAATAAAAAAAGTTATATAAAGATACTCGATAGTATATTTATTCCCCATATTTATATTGTTATATGTTATATATGATATAAACAATTTCAATATTTTGCTTCTTTTCCGTCATCAAATTTTAGGTTACTTCATCAATAAGAAACTCCGTTAAAAGACTATTAATTAAGGACACATATTTCATATACGTTGATAATAACTAAAGTTATATAAAGATGCTAGATAGTATATTTATTATCCATATTCATATTGTTATATGTTATATATGATATAAACAATTTCAATATTTTGCTTCTTCCCCGTTACCAAATTTTAGGTTACTTCATCACTAAGAAACTAAGTTAAAAGACTATTACTTAATGAAACATAATTCATATACATTGGTAAGAACTAAAGTTATATAAAGAGGTTAGATAGTATATCTATTCCCCACATTTATATTTTTATATGTTATATATGATATAAACAATTTCAATATTTTGCTTCTTCCCCGTCACCAAATTTTAGGTTTCTTCATCACTAAGAAACTAAGTTAAAAGACTATTAATTAAGGACACATATTTCATATACATTGGTAATAACAAAAGTTATATAAAGATACTCGATAGTATATCTATTCCCCATATTTATATTGTTATATGTTATATATGACATAAACAATTTCAATATTTTGCTTTTTTCCGTCATCAAATTTTAGGTTACTTCATCAATAAGAAACTCCGTTAAAAGACTATTAATTAATGACCCATATTTCATATACATTGGTAATAACTAAAGTTATATAAAGAGGTTCGATAGTATATCTATTACCCACATTTATATTGTTATATGTTATATATGATATAAACAATTTCAATATTTTGCTTCTTCCCCGTCACCAAATTTTAGGTTTCTTCATCACTAAGAAACTAAGTTAAAAGACTATTAATTAAGGACACATATTTCATATACATTGAAAATAACTAAAGTTATATAAAGAGACTCGATAGTATATCTATTCCCCATATTCATATTGGTATATGTTATATATGATATAAAAAATTTCAATATTTTGCTTCTTCTCCGTCAACAAATTTTAGGTTACTTCATCACTAAGAAACTAAGTTAAAAGACTATTAATTAATGACACATATTTCATATACATTGATAATAACTAAAGTTATATAAAGAGGCTCGATATTATATCTATTCCCCATATTCATATTGTTATATGTTATATATGATATAAACAATTTCAATATTTTTCTTCTTCCTCATCAGCAAATTCTAGGTTACTTCATCATTAAAAAACTAAGTTAAAAGACTATTACTTAATGACACATATTTCATATACATTGGTAATAATTAAAATTATATAATGAGGCTCGATAGTATATATATTCCCCATATTCATATTGTTATATGTTATATATGATATAAACAATTTCAATATTTTTTTTCTTCCTTATCAGCAAATTTTAGGTTACTTCATCACTAAGAGATTAAGATAAAAGACTTTTAATTAATGACACATATTTCATATACATTGATAATAATTACAATTATATAAAGAGGCTCGATAGTATATCTATTCCCCATATTCATATTGTTATATGTTATATATGATATAAACAATTTCAATATTTTGCTTCTTCCCCGTCACCAAATTTTAAGTTACTTTATCACTAAGAAAATAAGTTAAAAGACTATTAATTAATGACCCATATTTCATATACATTGGTAATAACTAAAGTTATATAAAGAGGTTCGATAGTATATCTATTACCCACATTTATATTGTTATATGTTATATATGATATAAACAATTTCAATATTTTGCTTCTTCCCCGTCACCAAATTTTAGGTTTCTTCATCACTAAGAAACTAAGTTAAAAGACTATTAATTAAGGACACATATTTCATATACATTGGTAATAACAAAAGTTATATAAAGATACTCGATAGTATATCTATTCCCCATATTTATATTGTTATATGTTATATATGATATAAACAATTTCAATATTTTGCTTCTTTTCCGTCATCAAATTTTAGGTTACTTCATCAATAAGAAACTCCGTTAAAAGACTATTAATTAAGGACACATATTTCATATACGTTGATAATAACTAAAGTTATATAAAGATGTTAGATAGTATATTTATTATCCATATTCATATTGTTATATGTTATATACGATATAAACAATTTCAATATTTTGCTTCTTCCCCGTTACCAAATTTTAGGTTACTTCATCACTAAGAAACTAAGTTAAAAGACTATTACTTAATGAAACATAATTCATATACATTGGTAATAACTAAAGTTATATAAAGAGGTTAGATAGTATATCTATTCCCCACATTTATATTTTTATATGTTATATATGATATAAACAATTTCAATATTTTGCTTCTTCCCCGTCACCAAATTTTAGGTTTCTTCATCACTAAGAAACTAAGTTAAAAGACTATTAATTAAGGACACATATTTCATATACATTGGTAATAACAAAAGTTATATAAAGATACTCGATAGTATATCTATTCCCCATATTTATATTGTTATATGTTATATATGATATAAACAATTTCAATATTTTGCTTCTTTTCCGTCATCAAATTTTAGGTTACTTCATCAATAAGAAACTCCGTTAAAAGACTATTAATTAAGGACACATATTTCATATACGTTGATAATAACTAAAGTTATATAAAGATGCTAGATAGTATATTTATTATCCATATTCATATTGTTATATGTTATATATGATATAAACAATTTCAATATTTTGCTTCTTCCCCGTTACCAAATTTTAGGTTACTTCATCACTAAGAAACTAATTTAAAAGACTATTACTTAATGAAACATAATTCATATACATTGGTAATAACTAAAGTTATATAAAGAGGTTAGATAGTATATCTATTCCCCACATTTATATTTTTATATGTTATATATGATATAAACAATTTCAATATTTTGCTTCTTCCCCGTCACCAAATTTTAGGTTTCTTCATCACTAAGAAACTAAGTTAAAAGACTATTAATTAAGGACACATATTTCATATACATTGTTAATAACTAAAGTTATATAAAGATACTCGATAGTATAACTATTCCCCATATTTATATTGTTATATGTTATATATGATATAAACAATTTCAATATTTTGCTTCTTTTCCGTCACCAAATTTTAGGTTACTTCATCACTAAGAAACTCAGTTAAAAGACTATTAATTAAGGACACATATTTCATATACATTGATAATAACTAAAGTTATATAAACATGCTCGATAGTATATTTATTCCCCATATTCATATTGTTATATGTTATATATGATATAAACAATTTCAATATTTTGCTTCTTCCCCGTCACCAAATTTTAGGTTACTTCATCACTAACAAACTAAGTTAAAAGACTATTAATTAAGGACACATATTTCATATACATTGACAATAACTAAAGTTATATAAAGAGACTCGATAATATATCTATTCCCCATATTCATATTGTTATATGTTATATATGATATAAAAAATTTCAATATTTTGCTTCTTCCCCGTCACCAAATTTTAGGTTACTTCATCACTAAGAAACTAAGTTAAAAGACTATTAATTAATGACACATATTTCATATACATTGATAATAACTAAAATTATATAAAGAGGCTCGATAGTATATCTATTCCCCATATTCATATTGTTATATGTTATATATGATATAAACAATTTCAATATTTTTCTTCTTCCTCATCAGCAAATTCTAGGTTACTTCATCATTAAAAAACTAAGTTAAAAGACTATTACTTAATGACACATATTTCATATACATTGGTAATAATTAAAATTATATAATGAGGCTCGATAGTATATATATTCCCCATATTCATATTGTTATATGTTATATATGATATAAACAATTTCAATATTTTTTTTCTTCCTTATTAGCAAATTTTAGGTTACTTCATCACTAAGAAATTAAGATAAAAGACTATTAATTAATGACACATATTTCATATACATTTATAATAATTACATTTATATAAAGAGGCTCGATAGTATATCTATTCCCCATATTCATATTGTTATATGTTATATATGATATAAACAATTTCAATATTTTGCTTCTTCCCTGTCACCAAATATTAGGTTACTTCTTCACTAGGAAACTAAGATAAAAGACTATTATATTTCATATACATTGATAATAACTACAATTATATAAAGAGGCTCGATAGTATATCTATTCCCCATATTCATATTGTTATATGTTATATGTGATATAAATAATTTCAATATTTTTCTTCTTCCCCATCAGTTATTTTTAGGTTACTTAATCATTAAGAAACTAAGTTAAAAGACTATTACTTACTGACACATATTTCATATACATTGGTAATAATTAAAATTATATAACGAGGCTCGATAGTATATCTATTCCCCATATTCATATTGTTATATGTTATATATGATATAAATAATTTCACTATTTTTCTTCTTCCCCAACAGCAAATTTTAGGTTACTTCATCACTAAGAAACTTAGATAAAAGACTATTAATTAATGACACATATTCCATATACATTGATAATAACTACAATTATATAAAGAGACTCGATAGTATATCTAGTCCCCATATTCATATTGTTATATGTTATATATGATATAAACAATTTCAATATTTTGCTTCTTCCCCGTCACCAAATTTTAGGTTACTTCTTCACTAAGAAACTAAGATAAAAGACTATTATATTTCATATACATTGATAATAACTACAATTATATAAAGAGGCTCGATAGTATATCTATTCCCCATATTCATATTGTTATATGTTATATATGATATAAACAATTTCAATATTTTCTTATTCCCGATCACCAAATTTTAGGTTACTTCATCACTAAGAAACAAAGTTAAAAGACTATTAATTAATGACACATATTTCATATACATTGATAATAACTACAATTATATAAAGAGACTCGATAGTATATCTAGTCCCCATATTCATATTGTTATATGTTATATATGATATAAACAATTTCAATATTTTGCTTCTTCCCTGTCACCAAATTTTAGGTTACTTTTTCACTAGGAAACTAATATAAAAGACTATTATATTTCATATACATTGATAATAATTACAATTATATAAATAGGCTCGATAGTATATCTATTCCCCATATTCATATTGTTATATGTTATATATGATATAAACAATTTCAATATTTTGCTTCTTCCCCGTCACCAAATTTTAGGTTAATTCATCACTAAGAATCTAAGTTAAAAGACTATTAATTAATTAATTACAAATATTTCATATACATTAATAATAACTACAATTATATAAAGAGGCTCGATAGTATATCTATTCCCCATATTCATATTGTTATATGTTATATGTGATATAAACAATTTCAATATTTTTCTTCTTCCCCATCAGCAAATTTTAGGTTACTTCATCATTAAGAAACTAAGTTAAAAGACTATTACTTAATGACACATATTTCATATACATTTGTAATAATTAAAATTATATAACGAGGCTCGATAGTCTATCTATTCCCCATATTCATATTGTTATATGTTATATATGATATAAACAATTTAAATATTTTTCTTCTTCCCCGTCAGCAAATTTTAGGTTACTTCATCACTAAGAAACTAAGATAAAAGACTATTAATTAATGATACATATTTCATATACATTGGTAATAACTACAATTATATAAAGAGGCTCGATAGTATATCTATTCCCCATATTCATATTGTTATATGTTATATATGATATAAACAATTTCAATATTTTTCTTCTTCCCAACCAGCAAATTTTAGACTACTTCATCACTAAGAAACTAAGATAAAAGACTATTAATTAGTGACACATATTTCATATAAATTGATAATAACTAAAATTATATAAAGAGGCTTGATAGTATATCTATTCCCCATATTCATGTTTTTATATGTTATATATGATATAAACAATTTCAATATTTTGCTTCTTCCCCGTTGTGATACGGTGGGAGAACTGACTATGGTTTTGCGTTTGTTTTCGCAAATGTTTCGGTTGAGCAAGAGTCGCCACCAACTTTTTATTTTATCCTAAGGAAAGGTTTAAAAAGTACAGCAAAAACCTTTGAGATATTTTCTTGGGTTCGGGGAGTAGATTATAGAAAGGGAAGGTATTAGCACCCTTTCTATCCATGGTTATCCATGGGCTCTTAGGTACTTGCTTAGATCAACTTGCCTTGGTTTTCAATTGTTTGAAATGGTGCTTTGTGTGTGGTTTTGAAAATGTTTTGAACAAGATGCCTTGTCTAGGCTACCCTTGTAACAATTATTTACTCGAATGTTTTACAAAAGGTGTTTGTCTTTTTGAAAAGATGTTTCAAGGTTTTTTAGAAAGTTTGTTTTGAAAGTGTTTGTGAAGTGTGGTTTGGAAAATAGGCAAGTGTTTCTTTGTTTTGCAAGTTGACAAGCACTTAAGAGCTATCTACCCTAAAGTTCTCAAAGATTTTTGCTATGTTTTAACCCTTTTAACAATTTTGTTCCACCATTGCATTTGGTGGACAATCTTGTGTTAGGATGTGAAAGGGACGGGCGCGGGTCATCGTTTAGACCATGATTGCAATGGTGCTAAGTATCTTTGGGCAATTTTTTTCATGAAAGGGACTTGATCATTTTAGGCAACTTTTCGAAAGCGTCATCGAGGGACTATGATCATTTGAATTGTTTGTTTTGCCCAAAGAAACCTAACATGCAATATGGCCCATTTATTGAAGGCAACAAGTGGAATACCCTAGGGGTGCGAGTGTGATATGTGTTGTCCATTTTCGTGCTTGTTTATCTTGAAATTAGGTCAAACTATTTTTGTTCTTTTTATTTGCATACAAACCCTAATTCTAACATGGTATATTTAGAAAGCATTAAAGTGCGAAAAATAAAGTTCTAAACTATTACAACACAATATGGGAAGGGGGGTACAAATGTTCAAATGGGGGGGGGGGGGGGGGTTGACAAGGAATTTAAACCTAGCTATTACATCAATTTGGAATTATTTACAAGATAATTGATTGCACAAATTAAATAGAAATAAAATAAATATGCAAGATGCAAAAAAAGTTTTTTATATGTATGAAAAAAAAGTATTTTTATATGTCAAAATAAAATAAAATGAAAAGTATAAATTTTAGGATTTTTTGTGTATTTAGGGCAAAACCCTAATTTTATTAAATAAAATGCAATTATTTAATATATACACATTTATTTAATATATACAAAAATAAAATTAAATGAAGTATATTTATATAAAAAAATTATTTTTAATGTCAAATATTACCAAAAATAAAAATGTATATATTTTTACATTATTTGCTAAATATTCTAATAAATATATATATATTTGTATTAATTTCTAAATATGTATTATATATATAAAAATAACAATATTTAATATTTATAAAAAAAAAGTATATATTATATAAAATATTTTCAGAAGATAAAATAAAATAGAAATTAAAAAATGAATGTATTTACATTATTTTTTTCTATTTATTTTAAATAATAATATCATGTATTTATTTGTGTACAAACTAACTAAAGACTAATAAATATCAAAATAAATGCAAAAAATGTGGAAAAAATGATTTTTATATTTTTTCATGCTTAAATAAAAATATAAAAATAAAATCAAAAGGAAAAAATGGAAAATGATAAGTAAAAATCAAAATGGGTCAGGGAGGTTCAAAAGCAAAAGCAAGGTGTGAATAGGAACAATAGAACAAGCCCAGCCCAATAGGTCCTTCTTCAACCTCTTGCCAGAATTGTGACAAAAAACGCGCGCTTGTACCATGATTCAAACATCCTGATTCCTGGCTTTTTAATGAAAACTCACAACATAAAAAATGTTCAGCATCAAACAACGAATCCAAACATACCAAAAACTTGATTTAACTCTCAAAAATGAGAGAGAATTTCATCATTCCCAAATCTTAACCTAACTTTTTATTCATATTCAGACCTTAAATTCTCACAGCATATGCAAAATAAATGAAAAGTAAAGGTATGTACAGTTTCAGGGGCATGAGTAGAACACTTCTTATTCACAAACTTAGAGCTAATGATGCCTACATTGAGAGATAAAAGTTCAAAAATATACCTGTTCAGTTGAAGTTGTATCTGATGATGGAGGTACTTTCAGAGCAAGGTGATGATTGGTACAACTTCCTTGATGTCCAGGGATGCTATTCCAAGCTTTACTTTGTCTTGAAACCTTTTGAATCGAGCTATGGAACTTCAGCTGCAAAATAAGAAAATGAAAATGGTGGTGTTGCCTGGGAGTGTTACAGGTCGTGTTTGGGGTTTGGATTAACTTCAAGGGATGTTGTGGGATGTATTTGAGGTGGTTTTAGCAAGAGTGCATGGAAGGTTTGAACTATGGAACTCAAACTGCAGCAGATGCTCTGTTTGGGCAGTTTGAGGGTGATTCTGGAAATGGGGAGGTATTGGAGATGTTAGGGTCGTGTTTCAGCTTAGGATGGATCTTTAGAATATGCTTGACAAGTTTGCTTAAGGCCTGGTTAGCTGATATGAGAGTTGTTGTACAAAATGCTATGTTTCTTACCCTTTAAGCAACAAATGTCCAAGTTGGTTTTTAGACAGGTAGAGGCCCCCCTAATGTGCTGCAAATCTTGGCATTGATCAGTGTAATTAGATCCTAAACTTGTGCCAAGGGGATTTGAACTGTACTTCTTGGATTTGCATCTTGACATAAAGTTCACTTTTGCAAAAATGGTTAAAGTGCTTTATCTACTTTGGGATTAAACTATTATGCAATGCTTGAACACATAGAACATGGTCTTGGCACAAAGAGTTTGCATTAAATTTATGAGTGTTGGATGGTTTAGAGGCCTGTAATCAAGGAAAGCATGCTGACTTGAAAAATTGCCTAAGTGTATGAACATGGAAATTGGCCAAATCAAAAGTGAGTTTTTCCTATATTGCAAAATTCGATTCTCTCAAACCATGAGGTTGTTTGATGAGTTCTTGGACATTTTGGAAAGCTTGGAATGTGTACTACAATCCATCTTTAAAATGAAAATTGAAATTCCAAGTGTAAGTATATGAAAAATGGTCTTGAATTTAGGTAAAAACCTTGCCTAAAATAGGTCAAATTTTCTCTAAGTTAAGAATGGTTTGGTACCCTTGTTCCAAAAGTTGTAACTTGAGATACAAGCTTCTTTTGGGAAAACTTTGTGAATCAAAGTTGTAAATTATGCAATAGGCTACAACTTTCATGTTTTGACTTTTGCTTGAATCCAAATGAATCTTGGTGAGAAAGTGGGGCAAAGTTAGGAAAAAATTAGGGTTTTTCATAACTTAGAAAAATTCTAAGTTATGAAAAATCTTCATTTCAAACCCTAATTTGCAATTCTTGATTTCTTGGTGAACAAGTTTCATGATTTGGCATGTTTTGATGAAAAATGAATCTTGACTCTTGATTTTGACCAAAAAGTCAAAGTTTGACTTTTCAGTATACAGTCAAAATTGATCAATTGACTGGGAAATTCAACTGTCAATCTTGTGTATTTGGGATCTTTTGAACTTGTTGAGCATGTCAAGATAATTCCATGGGGTCCTTGAGTCCATATGTGAGCTTGGTTTGCCATTGGCTAGGTCAAACAGTCAAAAATTGCCTTTGTGCAGTCAAAACCCTAAAAATGACCATTTTGCCCTTTTGGTGATCTGATCAAATTTCTTGTGGAATTGTGATCCAAACTTGATCAAATGGTCCATGTGAGTTCATAATGTTGATGTGGGTCAATTTTCATGAGATTTGACTGTCAATTGGCCACATATGATTTTTTCCCCAATACAGCTGATTTCTAGGTCAACTGTCCAATTGACTGGGCAAAACTTGGAATCAAGGCTTGAAACTTGATGTGGATAAACTTGGGAGTCCAATATGAAGCTTGAAAGTCATCTTAGGCAATTTAGGTCAAAACACCTTTGTGCAAACACAAACCCTAATTTGGGTCAACAGTGCAAGGAGAAGTCTTGAGCAGATGAAATCCTAACTGGATCTTGAGCTCCAAGGGCTTTGTGAGGAGAAAATATTGAGATAAATGGAAGGGAAAATTTTGGGGTACAACAGTTTCCCCTGTTCAATCTTCTTGAATCCGAAGAGTTAGATTGGCAAGTTTGCCTTTCGTGACTCGAGGGTAAAAGGAGATTGGACACTAGAGTGCCCGGAAATTTGCACTCGTCAAAGAAATGGATGCGGGAATGGGCTTAGAGATGCCATTTGGAGATGGGCTTAACGATGCCATCTGGGAGAGTGACAGAAAATTGTCGGGGATGGGCTTAAAGATGCCATCTGAGATGAGTATCAGCAAGGTGTCCATGTTTTGAACCATATCTGAACTGGGGGTCTGAACAAGCAATAGATTGACAACCGTATCTGGAGGAATCCGTAAACTGTTTTCAGAAGTTGAGAAGAGTCTGAACAAGCGATAGGTTAACATCCGTTGTTGGGAAGAATCCATAAACTGTTTTCAGAAGTCTTGAGAAGAAACTGAACAAGCGATAGGTTAACATCCGTTACTTGGAGAACCCGTGAACTGTTTTCAGAAATCTTGAAGTTGAATAAGCAATAGAGCAGCATCCGTTGTTGGGAAGCGTCCGTAAACTGTTTTCAAAAGTTACATCTGAACAAGCGATAGATTAACATCCGTTGTTGGGAAGAATCCATAAACTGTTTTCAGAAGTCTTGAGAAGAAACTGAACAAGCGATAGGTTAACATCCGTTACTTGGAGAACCCGTGAACTGTTTTCAGAAATCTTGAAGTTGAATAAGCAATAGAGCAACATCCGTTGTTGGGAAGCGTCCGTAAACTGTTTTCAAAAGTTGCATCTAAACAAGCGATAGATTAACATCCGTTGTTGGGAAGAATCCATAAACTGTTTTCAGAAGTCTTGAGAAGAAACTGAACAAGTGATAGGTTAACATCCGTTACTTGGAGAACCCGTGAACTGTTTTCAGAAATCTTGAAGTTGAAGAGGAACTGGTGTAGGGCTTCCTGGAGATGAGCTCGTGTAAAACTGCATCTGGATGAATCTGGAATAAGAATCAGAATGTTGCCATGTCTGGGTCACATCTGAACTATTCCTGGAAAGAATCTCGGAAGATAATTATTTTTGTCTGTCGACTGATCTTACCTGAAAAGGTAAAGGGTTAGTTGTATGCAATGTCATGATGCATGATGCAACGTATGTTATATGATATGGGTGTAAATGAATGCGCATGTAAGCTGGAGAGCTGTCTTGCGAAGGATAGATGAATCCGAGATGGCTGAAGCATCTTGACTGCTACCGGGAAGAATAATTCCTGGTGGTTACTGGAGAATAAGGGGCTTGGCTCGTATACCAATCTTCTGGGGAATCCCTGTTTTGAGGAGATCTTCACTGGAGAATTTCGAATATACAATGAGGAACTGAGAACTGAGAGTCTTCAAATTTGCTTGGGGAATACCAGACCTTCAATCGTCGAGGGGCCTTAGAACCACTTGCGAAGACTTGGAATTTCCTTGGTGACTTGCAGGGTATAAGAATTTCTGGTGATGTCTACTGGGGATTTTAGAACCTGGAAAACTTAAGCTGGGGAGATAAGACTGAGAATCTCTAGTCTAGTGAGAAGCATTTATGTGGGGAAAAGGTTCACTAGTCTGGCTCTGCTGGGGATAGATAGTTTGAAGTTTTAGTTCTGCTGGGGATACTGAAACTTAAACTCTGAGGGGAATTGAGTTCTGGAGGATTCTCTGGCTGGGGATGACAAAGATAAACTCCTCTGGGGGGATTGTATTGATAAGTTATGTTGGGGAACTCTGATGAACTCCGCTGGGGATAGTAAGAAATTTGCCGAGTGCGATCTTCTGTGGCAATAAGGTGAGGATAAACCAGTTATAAGCCCTTGTGAGGAATAACTTTGAATAAAGCTCGGGAGAGACATCCGTACTCTGCAGGGGATAAGCTTCCAGAATCTACTGGGGATAAGCTTCAAGACTTGCTGGGGATATGGATTCCCAATCTCCTGGGGATTTCCTTTGAAAAGGGTATCAAGATATCCAACTGCACCTTCAACCTATCAGTAATCCTCTTTCTTGATTCATAAGGAAATGATTATGTTCAAATGCATATGCCTATTTAACAAAACATTGGACGTTTCTCAAAATAAAACAATTAGTGCAAGAAAAAAAGAAAAAGGAAATGACACAAATTTCTGGGAAGAGTATTTGTATTAACTTTCTCTGAGTATATTTGTACAAAGGAGACAATCATCCTAGTAAGAGGATTTCGTCGTAAATATTGAAAGATTTATACAAAATAAAGATGGCTATGTGAAATAATTCCATGGGATTCCCTTCCGCTATAGCCTTCACAACTCTGAATATATGTCCATCCAATGCTTCGTTTGCCGATGACTGGATTGATCAGAAGCCTGGAACTGGTTGATGAAGAGATTGTCTTTGAAGTGATCCGACGAGACATAGTCATACGCTTTAATTCCCTAATTTTTGCCTGAACCGCCCTTTCGGGTTTTCGATCCACCGGGAAACCCCTTTTTGCCCAAGCCGCCCTTTCGGGTTTTCAACTTGCCGGGTGTACAGTTTTTTTGTTTTTATCCCTAATTTTTGCCTGAACCGCCCTTTCGGGTTTTCGATTCATCGAGATGCCCATTTTTGCCCAAGCCGCCCTTTCGGGTTTTCGACTTGTCGGGTTATTTTATGCGTAGTATCTTTTGACTATGTCTGCGTTCGCAGGGTGCGGAAAATCGTCGCCGTCCATGGTGGTTAGAATCATCGCACCACCAGAAAATATGCTCTTGATCACAAATGGTCCTTCATATGTAGGAGACCATTTGCCCCTGGGATCACTTTGCGGCAAGATAATCCGCTTGATTACGAGGTCTCCGACTTGATACACCTGACGTATGACTTTCTTATTGAAGGCCTTGATCATCCGTTTTTGATACGTCTGACCATGGCATATAGCAGCGAGTCGCTTTTCGTCGATCAGATTGAGTTGATCAAGTCGGGTTTGCATCCAATCATCTTCATTCAAACCCGTGTCCTTTATAATCCTTAGAGAAGGAATCTTAACCTCCATAGGCAGGACAACTTCCATGCCATATACCAATGAAAATGGGGTTGCCCCGGTTGAAGTACGTGCCGTCGTACGGTATCCATGTAGGGAAAACGGTAACATCTCATGCCAGTCTTTGTAAGTGACTGTCATTTTCTGAATGATCTTCTTAATGTTTTTGTTCGCAGCTTCAACAACACCGTTCATCTTCGGTCGATAGGGAGATGAATTGTGATGATAAATCTTGAACTGTTCGCACAAAGCGGTGATCATCGTGTTATTCAGATTTGTACCGTTGTCCGTGATGATCCTGTCTGGAACACCATGCCGGCATATGAGATTTTGCTTGATGAATCGGGCAACCACATTTTTAGTAACAGAGGCGAAGGAAGCCGCTTCGACCCACTTGGTGAAATAGTCAATGGCAACTAGGATGAAGCGATGTCCGTTGGAAGCCGTGGGCTTGATCTCCCCAATCATGTCAATGCCCCACATTGCAAATGGCCAAGGAGCAGTCAGAACGTTGAGAGGAACCGGAGGGATATGAACTTTGTCAGCGTAGACTTGACATTTGTGGCAAGTACGGGAATGTTGATGGTAGTCAGCTTCCATGGTAGACCAGTAATAGCCTGCCCTTAGGATCTTCTTAGCCATTGTATACCCGCTCAAGTGAGTGCCAAATGTGCCGTTGTGTAACTCAGTCATGATCAACTCTGCTTCAGCTTTGTCTACACATCGGAGTAATACACAATCATGGCTTCGTTTGTAAAGGATGCCGTTGCTCAGGAAGAATTTGGCCGCAAATTTCCTTAAGAACTTCTTGTCATTTACGGAAGCTCCTTCGGGATAATCTCTAGTCTCGAGATACCTTTTGATTTCATGGAACCAGGGTTGTTCCACTACTTCTTCGGTATTAATCTCATGACAATGCGCAGGTTCATCCATTCGCTCGATGGTGATTTGGGGAGCCTCGTTATCCCAGTTGAGTTTAAACATGGAGGACATTGTAGCTAGAGCGTCTGCTAGCTGATTCTCTTCTCGCGGGAAATGCTCGAAGGTAATTTGCTCGAAATGAGGCAACAATGTCAAGACATGTTCTTTGTATGGGATAAGATTAGGGTGTTTGGTATCCCACTCTCCTTTGATTTGACTGATAACCAAAGCCGAGTCCCCAAATACGATCAAAGATTTGATCCCCAAGTCTATAGCAGCCTTGAGACCAAAGATGCAAGCTTCATACTCAGCCATGTTGTTTGTGCAGCTGAAGCAAATTCGGGCCGTGAAAGGTGTGTGACAACCTTCCGGGGAGATGAGTACCGCACCGATACCGTTTCCAAGTGCATTTGAAGCACCATCAAAGTACAGGGTCCATCGGGATCCCTTTTCGGGTCTGTCATACGGTCCATTACTTTCAATGTTGTCCAAATTCATGATGTCCTCATCTGGGAAGTCAAATCTCATGGGTTGATAATCTTCGATAGCTTGATGAGCCAGATGGTCAGCTAGTACACTCCCTTTTATAGCTTTTTGGGTGGTGTACTGGATGTCATACTCAGTTAGGATCATTTTCCATCTGGCTATTCTTCCAGATAAAGCGGGTTTTTCGAAGATATACTTGATAGGATCCATTTTGGAAATCAACAAGGTAGTATGAGTCAACATATACTGCCTTAGTCGACGAGCAGCCCATACCAAAGCGCAGCAAGTTTTCTCGAGCAGTGAGTAGCGAGTCTCACAGTCGGTAAACTTTTTGCTAAGGTAATAAATAGCATGCTCTTTTCGACCAAACTCGTCATGCTGGCCCAAAACACACCCCATTGAGTTATCCAAGACGGTCAGATACACGATCAATGGTCTTCCTTCGACAGGTGGCATCAGAATAGGAGGTTCTAGCAAATACTCCTTGATCTTATCGAAAGCAGCTTGGCAATCGTCGTTCCATTCAACTACCTGATCTTTCTTCAAGAGTTTGAAAATTGGCTCACAGGTAGAAGTCAGATGCGAGATGAATCTGGCAATATAGTTCAAGCTCCCCAAGAATCCTCTAACCTCCTTTTCAGTACGGGGAGCAGGCATCTCTTGTATTGCTTTCACTTTTGCGGGATCGACTTAAATGCCTTTGTTGCTTACAATGAATCCTATAAGTTTACCAGACCTAACTCCAAAAGTGCACTTACTTGGATTCAGCCTGAGTTTGTATTCTTTCAACCTGGCAAACAGCTTTTCTAGATGTTCCAGGTGCTCCTCCTCTGTTTGTGACCGAGCTATCATATCGTCTACGTAAACCTCAATCTCATGATGTATCATATCATGGAACAAAGCTACCATGGCGCGTTGATAAGTTGCCCCTGCGTTCTTCAGTCCGAACGGCATCACCTTGTAACAGAAAGTGCCCCATTGTGTGACAAATGTTGTTTTCTCCATATCCTCGGGGGCCATTTTGATTTGATTGTAGCCCGAGAATCCATCCATGAAGGAAAACACTTTGTGCTAAGTTGTATTGTCGATCAAAATGTCAATGTGTGGAAGTGGAAAATCATCTTTGGGGCTGGCCCTATTCAAATCCTGGTAGTCCACACACATCCTGACTTTGCCATCTTTCTTAGGTACTGGTACGATGTTAGCGACCCATTGAGGATAGGACGTAACAGCCAGAAAGCCAGCGTCGAATTGCTTCATCACTTCTGCTTTGATTTTTTCAGACATGTCAGGCCTCATTCGGCGGACTTTTTGCTTGATCGGTGGACAATCCTCTCTTGTGGGGAGACGGTGAACCACAATGTCTGTGTCTAAACCCGGCATGTCTTCATAAGACCAAGCGAAGATTTCAACATACTCATTTAACAACTATATCAGGTGTTCCTTGACATTCGGTTCCAGATTGGCACCCACTTGCACCTCCTTTCGGTCTTCCTCGGTTCCAAAGTTGACAGTCTCCAACAACTCTTCATGAGGTAATATGGCCCTTTCCTCTTGCTGTAGAAGTCTGGCTAGTTCCCCTGGTACTTCACAACCTTCGTCATCTTCATACTCGGCTTGATTGACCAGATCTTCAGAGTTATTGAAGGATATAGCAGAATCGTCACCCCTGGAATCCGGAGTGGATGGGTACCTGCATTTGTGAGTGTGGGTGTGTGTAAGGGATAACCATCCTTAAACAAAAAATGCAAAAGAAAGAAAATGAACACAAGCAGTTTATCAAATGAAAAACGTCCAATGAATCATTAAACATGGCATATGGATATGAAAAATAATCAAAACCCTTACAAATGGACCTACATGCCCCGGGCAAGGCATGAGGTGAAAAGATAGTGTACGGATTGTTCGAAAATAAATATTACAGACCAATAGGAAATGTTTGACAGATAAATTACGGATTGTTATATGTTATATATTATATAAACAATTGCAATATTTTGCTTCTTCCCCGTCACCAAATTTTAGGTTACTTCATCACTAAGAAACTAATTTAAAAGACTTTTAATTAAGGACACATATTTCATATACATCGATAATAACTAAAGTTATATAAAGAGGCTCGATAATATATCTATTCCCCATATTCATATTATTATATGTTATATATGATATAAACAATTTCAATATTTTGCTTCTTCCCCGTCACCAAATTTTATGTTACTTCATCACTAATAAACTAAATTAAAAGACTATTAATTAATGACACATATTTCATATACATTGATAATAACTACAACTATATAAAGAGGCTCGATAGTATATGTATTCCCCATATTCATATTGTTATATGTTATATATGATATAAACAACTTCAATATTTTTCTTCTTCCGTATTAGCAAATTTTAGGTTACTTCTTCATTAAGAAACTTAAGTTAAACGACTATTATTTAATGACACATATTTCATATACATTGGTAATAACTAAATTTATATAAAGAGGCTCGATAGTATATCTATTCCCCATATTTATATTGTTATATGATATATATGATATAAACAATTTCAATATTTTGCTTCTTTTCCGTCACCAAATTTTAGGTTACTTCATCACAAAGAAACTCAGTTAAAAGACTATTAATTAAGGACACATATTTCATATACATTGGTAATAACTACAATTATATAAAGAGGCTCGATAGTATATCTATTCCCCATATTCATATTGTTATATGTTATATGTGATATAAACAATTTCATTATTTTGCTTCTTCCCCATCAACAAATTTTAGGTTACTTCATCACTAAGAAACTAAGTTAAAAGACTATTAATTAATGACACATATTTCATATACATTGATAATAACTACAATTATATAAAGAGGCTCGATAGTATATATATTACCCATATTCATATTGTTATATGTTATATATGATATAAACAATTTCAATATTTTTCTTCATCCCCATCAGCAAATTCTAGGTTACTTCATAATTAAGAAATTAAGTTAAAAGACTATTACATAATGACACATATTTCATATACATTGGTAATAATTAAAATTATATAAAGAGGCTCGATAGTATATCTATTCCCCATATTCATTTTGTTATATGTTATATGTGATATAAACAATTTCAATATTTTTCTTCTTCCCCATCAGCAAATTTTAGGTTACTTTATCATTAAGAAACTAAGTTAAAAGACTATTACTTAATGACACATATTTCATATACATTGGTAATAATTAAAATTATATAACGAGGCTCGATAGTATATTTATTCCCCATATTCATATTGTTATATGTTATATATGATATAAATAATTTCAATATTTTTCTTCTTCCCCATCAACAAATTTTAGATTACTTCATCACTAAGAAACTTAGATAAAAGACTATTAATTTATGACACATATTTCATATACATTGATAATAACTACAATTATATAAATAGGCTCGATAGTATATCTATTCCCATAATTCATATTGTTATATGTTATATATGATATAAACAATTTCAATATTTTGCTTCTTCCCCGTCACCAAATTTTAGGTTACTTCTTCACTAAGAAACTAAGATAAAAGACTATTATATTTCATATACATTGATTATAACTACAATTATATAAAGAGGCTCGATAGTATATCTATTCCCCATATTCATATTGTTATATTTTATATATGATATAAACAATTTCAATATTTTACTTCTTCCCGGTCACCAAATTTTAGGTTACTTCATCACTAAGAAACTAAGTTAAATGACACATATTTAATATACATTGATAAGAACTACAATTATATAAAGAGGCTCGATATTATATCTATTTCCCATATTCATATTTTTATATGTTATATGTGATATAAATAATTTAAATATTTTTTTTCTTCCCCATTAGCAAATTTTAGGTTACTTCTTTATTAAGAAACTAAGTTAAATGACTATTATTTAATGACACATATTTCATATACATTCGTAATAATTAAAATTATATAAAGAGGCTCGATAGTATATTTATTCCCAGTATTCATATTGTTATATGTTATATATGATATAAACAATTTCAATATTTTGCTTCTTCCCCGTCACCAAATTTTAGGTTACTTCATCACTAAGAAACTAAGATAAAAGACTATTAATTAAGGACACATATTTCATATACATTGATAATAATTAAAATTCTATAAAGAGGCTCGATAGTATATCTATTCCCCATATTCATATTGTTATATGTTATATATGATATAAACAATTTCAATATTTTGCTTCTTCCCTGTCATCAAATTTTAGGTTACTTCATCACTAAGAAACTAAGTTAAAAGACTATTAATTAATGACACATATTTCATATACATTGGTAATAACTAAAGTTATATAAAGAGGCCCGATAGTATATCTATTTCCCATATTTATATTGTTATATGTTATATATGATATAAATAATTGCAATATTTTGCTTCTTCCCCGTCACCAAATTTTAGGTTACTTCATCACTAAGAAACTAATTTAAAAGACTTTTAATTAAGGACACATATTTCATATACATCGATAATAACTAAAGTTATATAAAGAGGCTCGATAATATATCTATTCCCCATATTCATATTATTATATGTGATATATGATATAAACAATTTCAATATTTTGCTTCTTCCCCGTCAACAAATTTTAGGTTACTTCATCACTAATAAACTAAGTTAAAAGACTATTAATTAATGACACATATTTCATATACATTGATAATAACTACAACTATATAAAGAGGCTCGATAGTATATGTATTCCCCATATTCATATTGTTATATGTTATATATGATATAAACAACTTCAATATTTTTAATCTTCCGCATCAACAAATTTTAGGTTACTTCTTCATTAAGAAACTTAAGTTAAACGACTATTATTTAATAACACATATTTCATATACATTGGTAATAACTAAATTTATATAAAGAGGCTCGATAGTATATCTATTCCCCATATTTATATTGTTATATGATATATATGATATAAACAATTTCAATATTTTGCTTCTTTTCCGTCACAAAATTTTAGGTTACTTAATCACTAAGAAACTCAGTTAAAAGACTATTAATTAAGGACACATATTTCATATACGCTGATAATAACTAAAGTTATATAAAGAGGCTCGATAGTATATCTATTCCCCATATTCATATTGTTATATGTTATATATGATATAAACAATTTCAATATTTTTCTTCTTCCCTGTCAACAAAATTTTAGGTTACTTCATCACTAAGAAACTATGTTAAAATACTATTACTTAATGACACTTATTTCATATACATTGGTAATAACTACAATTATATAAAGAGGCTCGATAGTATATCTATCCCCCATATTCATATTGTTATATGTTATATGTGATATAAACAATTTCATTATTTTGCTTCTTCCCCATCAGCAAATTTTAGGTTACTTCATCATTAAGAAACTAAGTTAAAAGACTATTACTTAATGACACATATTTCATATACATTGGTAATAATTAAAATTATATAACGAGGCTCGATAGTATATTTATTCCCCATAATCATATTGTTATATGTTATATATGATATAAATAATTTCAATATTTTTCTTCTTCCCCGTCACCAAATTTTAGGTTACTTCATCACTAAGAAACTAAGATAAAAGACTATTAATTAAGGACACATATTTCATATACATTGATAATAACTAAAATTCTATAAAGAGGCTCGATAGTATATCTATTCCCCATATTCATATTGTTATATGTTATATATGATATAAACAATTTCACTATTTTGCTTCTTCCCCGTCATCAAATTTTAGGTTACTTCATCACTAAGAAACTAAGTTAAAAGACTATTAATTAATGACACATATTTCATATACATTGGTAATAATTAAAGTTATATAAAGAGGCCCGATAGTATATCTATTGCCCATATTTATATTGTTATATGTTATATATGATATAAATAATTGCAATATTTTGCTTCTTCCCCGTCACCAAATTTTAGGTTACTTCATCACTAAGAAACTAATTTAAAAGACTTTTAATTAAGGACACATATTTCATATACATCGATAATAACTAAAGTTATATAAAGAGGCTCGATAATATATCTATTCCCCATATTCATATTATTATATGTGATATATGATTTAAACAATTTCAATATTTTGCTTCTTCCCCGTCAACAAATTTTAGGTTACTTCATCACTAATAAACTAAGTTAAAAGACTATTAATTAATGACACATATTTCATATACATTGATAATAACTACAACTATATAAAGAGGCTCGATAGTATATGTATTCCCCATATTCATATTGTTATATGTTATATATGATATAAACAACTTCAATATTTTTCTTCTTCCGCATCAGCAAATTTTAGGTTACTTCTTCATTAAGAAACTTAAGTTAAACGACTATTATTTAATGACACATATTTCATATACATTGGTAATAACTGAATTTATATAAAGAGGCTCGATAGTATATCTATTCCCCATATTTATATTGTTATATGATATATATGATATAAACAATTTCAATATTTTGCTTCTTTTCCGTCACCAAATTTTAGGTTACTTAATCACTAAGAAACTCAGTTAAAAGTCTATTAATTAAGGACACATATTTCATATACGTTGATAATAACTAAAGTTATATAAAGAGGCTCGATAGTATATCTATTCCCCATATTCATATTGTTATATGTTATATGTGATATAAACAATTTCATTATTTTGCTTCTTCCCCATCAGCAAATTTTAGGTTACTTCATCATTAAGAAACTAAGTTAAAAGACTATTACTTAATGACACATATTTCATATACATTGGTAATAATTAAAATTATATAACGAGGCTCGATAGTATATTTATTCCCCATAATCATATTGTTATATGTTATATATGATATAAATCATTTCAATATTTTTCTTCTTCCCCATCAACAAATTTTAGGTTACTTCATCACTAAGAAACTTAGATAAAAGACTATTAATTTATGACACATATTTCATATATATTGATAATAACTACAATTATATAAATAGGCTCGATAGTATATCTATTCCCATAATTCATATTGTTATATGTTATATATGATATAAACAATTTCAATATTTTGCTTCTTCCCCGTCACCAAATTTTAGGTTACTTCTTCACTAAGAAACTAAGATAAAAGACTATTATATTTCATATACATTGATAATAACTACAATTATATAAAGAGGCTCGATAGTATATCTATTCCCCATATTCATATTGTTATATGTTATATATGATATAAACAATTTCAATATTTTGCTTCTTCCCGGTCACCAAATTTTATGTTACTTCATCACTAAGAAACTAAGTTAAATGACACATATTTAATATACATTGATAAGAACTACAATTATATAAAGAGGCTCGATATTATATCTATTTCCCATATTCATATTGTCATATGTTATATGTGATATAAATAATTTAAATATTTTTTTCTTCCCCATTAGCAAATTTTAGGTTACTTCTTTATTAATAAACTAAGTTAAATGACTTTTATTTAATGTCACATATTTCATATACATTCGTAATAATTAAAGTTATATAAAGAGGCTCGATAGTATATTTATTCCCAGTATTCATATTCTTATATATGATATAAACAATTTCAATATTTTTCTTCTTCCCCATCAGCAAATTTTAGGTTACTTCATCACTAAGAAACTAAGATAAAAGACTATTAATTTAGGACATATATTTCATATACATTGGTAATAATTAAAACTATATAACGAGGCTCGATAGTATATATATTCCCCATATTCATATTGTTATATGTTATATATGATATAAACAATTTCAATATTTTTCTTCTTCCCCATCAGCAAATTTTAGGTTACTTCATCACTAAGAAATTAAGATAAAAGACTATTAATTAATGACACATATTTCATATACATTGATAATAATTACAATTATATAAAGAGGCTCGATAGTATATCTATTGCCCATATTTATATTGTTATATGTTATATATGATATAAAAAATTTCAATATTTTGCTTCTTCCTCGTCACCAAATTTTAGGTTACTTCATCACTAAGAAACTAATTTAAAAGACTATTAATTAAGGACACATATTTCATATACATCGATAATAACTAAAGTTATATAAAGAGGCTCGATAATATATCTATTCCCCATATTCATATTTTATGTTATATATGATATAAACAATTTCAATATTTTGCTTCTTCCCCGTCACCAAATTTTAGGTTACTTCATCACTAATAAACTAAGTTAAAAGACTATTAATTAATGACACATATTTCATTTACATTGATAATAACTACAATTATATAAAAAGGCTCGATAGTATATGTATTCCCCATATTCATATTATTATATGTTATATATGATATAAACAATTTCAATATTTTTCTTCTTCCCAGTCAGCAAATTTTAGGTTACTTCATCATTAAGAAACTAAGTTAAAAGACTATTACTTAATGACACATATTTCATATACATTGGTAATAATTAAAATTATTTAACGAGGATCGATAGTATATCTATTCCCCATATTCATATTGTTATATGTTATATATGATATAAACAATTTCAATATTTTGCTTGTTCCCCGTCAACAAATTTTAGGTTACTTCATCACTAAGACACTAAGATAAAAGACTATTAATTAATGACACATATTTCATATACATTGATAATAACTACAATTATATAAAGAGGCTCCATAGTATATCTATTCCCCATATTCATATTGTTATATGTTATATATGATATAAACAATTTTAATATTTTGCTTCTTCCCGGACACCAAATTTTAGTTTACTTCATCATTAAGAAACTAAGTTAAAAGACTATAAATTAATGACACATATTTTATATACATTGATAATAACTACAATTATATAAAGAGGCTCGATAGTATATCTAATCCCCATATTCATATTATTATATGTTATATATGATATAAACAATTTCAATATTTTTCTTCTTCCCCATCAGCAAATTTTAGGTTACTTCATCATTAAGAAACTAAGTTATAAGACTATTATTTAATGACACATATTTCATATACATTCGTAATAATTAAAATTGTATAACGAGGCTCGATAGTATATCTATTCCCCATATTCATATTGTTATATGTTATATATGATATAAACAATTTCAATATTTTTCTTCTTCCCCATCATCAAATTTTAGGTTACTTCATCATTAAGAAACTAAGTTAAACGACTATTAATTAGTGACACATATTTCATATACATTGATAATAACTACAATTATATAAAGAGGCTCGATAGTATATTTATTCCCAATATTCATATTGATATATGTTATATATGATATAAACAATTTCAATATTTTGCTTCTTCCCCGTCACCAAATTTTAGGTTACTTCATCACTAAGAAACTAAGATAAAAGACTATTAATTAAGGACACATATTTCATATACATTGATAATAACTAAAATTATATCAAGAGGCTCGATAGTATATCTATTCCCCATATTCATATTGTAATATGTTATATATGATATAAACAATTTCAATATTTTGCTTCTTCCACGTCACCAAATTTTAAGTTACTTTATCACTAAGAAAATAAGTTAAAAGACTATTAATTAATGACACATATTTCATATACATTGGTAATAACTAAAGTTATATAAAGAGGTTCGATAGTATATCTATTCCCCACATTTATATTGTTATATGTTATATATGATATAAACAATTTCAATATTTTGCTTCTTCCCTGTCACCAAATTTTACGTCTCTTCATCACTAAGAAACTAAGTTAAAAGACTATTAATTAAGGACACATATTTCATATACATTGATAATAACTAAAGTTATATAAAGATACTCGATAGTATATCTATTCCCTATATTTATATTGTTATATGTTATATATGATATAAACAATTTCAATATTTTTCTTCTTCCCCGTCACCAAATTTTAGGTTACTTCATCACTAATAAACTAAGTTAAAAGACTATTAATTAATGAAACATATTTCATTTACATTGATAATAACTACAATTATATAAAAAGGCTCGATAGTATATGTATTCCCCATATTCATATTATTAATTGTTATATATGATATAAACAATTTCAATATTTTTCTTCTTCCCAGTCAGCAAATTTTAGGTTACTTCATCGGTAAGAAACTAAGTTAAAAGACTATTACTTAATGATACATATTTCATATACATTGGTAATAATTAAAATTATATAACGAGGCTCGATAGTATATATATTCCCCATATTCATATTGTTATATGTTATATATGATATAAACAATTTCAATATTTTTCTTCTTCCCCATCAGCAAATTTTAGGTTACTTCATCACTAAGACACTAAGATAAAAAACTATTAATTAATGACACATATTTCATATACATTGATAATAACTACAATTATATAAAGAGGTTCGGTCGTATATCTATTCCGCATATTCAAATTGTTATATGTTATATATGATATAAACAATTTCAATATTTTGCTTCTTCCCGGACACCAAATTTTAGTTTACTTCATCACTAAGAAACTAAGTTAAAAGACTATAAATTAATGACACATATTTCATATACATTGATAATAACTACAATTATATAAAGAGGCTCGATAGTATATCTATTCCACATATTCATATTGTTATATGTAATATATGATATAAACAATTGCAATATTTTTCTTCTTCCCCATCAGCAAATTTTAGGTTACTTCATCATTAAGAAACTAAGTTAAAAGACTATTACTTAATGACACATATTTCATATACATTGGTAATAATTAAAATTGTATAACGAGGCTCGATAGAATATCTATACCCCATATTCATATTGTTATATGTTATATATGATATAAATTATTTCAATATTTTTCTTCTTCCCCACCAGCAAAATTTAGGTTACTTCATCACTAAGAAACTAAGATAAAAAACTATTAATTAGTGACACATATTTCATATACATTGATAATAACTACAATTATATAAAGAGGCTCGATAGTATATATATTCCCCATATTCATATTGTTATATGTTATATATGATATAAACAATTTCAATATTTTGCTTTTTCCCCGTCACCAAATTTTAGGTAACTTTTTTACTAAGAAACTAAGATAAAAGACTATTATATTTCATATACATTGATAATAACTACAATTATATAAAGAGACTCGATAATATATCTATTCCCCATATTCATATTTTTATATGTTATATATGATATAAACAATTTCAATATTTTGCTTCTTCCCGGTCACCAAATTTCAGGTTACTTCATTACGAAGAAAGTAAGTTAAAAGACTATTAACTAATGACACATATTTCATATACATTGATAATAACTACAGTTATATAAAGAGGTTCGATAGTATATCTATTCCCCACATTTATATTTTTATATGTTATATATGATATAAACAATTTCAATATTTTTCTTCTTCCCCATCAGCAAATTTTAGGTTACTTCATCATTAAGAAACTAAGTTAAAAGACTATTATTTAATGACACATATTTCATATACCTTCGTAATAATTAAAATTGTATAACGAGGCTCGATAGTATATCTATTCCCCATATTCATATTGTTATATGTTATATATGATATAAATAATTTCAATATTTTTCTTCTTCCCCATCAGCAAATTTTAGGTTACTTCATCATTAAGAAACTAAGTTAAACGACTATTATTTAATGACAAATATTTTATATACATTGGTAATAATTAAAATTATATAAAGAGGCTCGATAGTATATTTATTCCCAATATTCATATTGTTATATGTTATATATGATATAAACAATTTCAATATTTTGCTTCTTCCCCGTCACCAAATTTTAGGTTACTTCATCTTAAAAAACTAAGATAAAAGACTATTAATTAAGGACACATATTTCATATACATTGATAATAACTAAAATTATATCAAGAGGCTCGATAGTATATCTATTCCCCATATTCATATTGTAATATGTTATATATGATATAAACAAGTTCAATATTTGTCTTCTTCCCCGTCACCAAATTTTAAGTTACTTTATCACTAAGAAAATAAGTTAAAAGACAATTAATTAATGACACATATTTCATATACATTGGTAATAACTAAAGTTATATAAAGAGGTTCGATAGTATATCTATTACCCACATTTGTATTGTTATATGTTATATATGATATAAATAATTTCAATATTTTGCTTCTTCCCCGTCACCAAATTTTAGGTTTCTTCATCACTAAGAAACTAAGTTAAAAGACTATTAATTAAGGACACATATTTCATATATATTGGTAATAACTAAAGTTATATAAAGATACTCGATAGTATATATATTCCCCATATATATATTGTTATATGTTATATATGATATAAACAATTTCAATATTTTGCTTCTTTTCCGTCACCAAATTTTAGGTTACTTCATCACTAAGAAACTCAGTTAAA
This sequence comes from Vicia faba, assembly GCA_948472305.1. Lineage (NCBI taxonomy): Eukaryota > Viridiplantae > Streptophyta > Magnoliopsida > Fabales > Fabaceae > Vicia > Vicia faba. The sequence continues at coordinate 110,224,957 of OX451741.1, forward strand.
AGACTAGTAATTAAGGACACATATTTCATATACGTTGATAATAACTAAAGTTATATAAAGATGCTCGATAGTATATTTATTCCCCATATTCATATTGTTATATGCTATATATGATATAAACAATTTCAATATTTTGCTTCTTCCCCGTCATCAAATTTTAGGTTACTTCATCACTAAGAAACTAAGTTAAAAGATTATTACTTAATGACACATATTTCATATACATTGGTAATAACTAAAGTTATATAAAGAGGTTCGATAGTATATCTATTCGCCACATTTATATTTTTATATGTTATATATGATATAAACAATTTCAATATTTTGCTTCTTCCCCGTCACCAAATTTTAGGTTACTTCCTCACTAAGAAACTAAGTTAAAAGACTATTAATTAAGGACACATATTTCATATACATTGACAATAACTAAAGTTATATAAAGAGACTCGATAGTATATCTATTACCCATATTCATATTGTTATATGTTATATATGATATAAAAAATTTCAATATTTTGCTTCTTCCCCGTCACCAAATTTTAGGTTACTTAATCACTAAGAAACTAAGTTAAAAGACTATTAATTAATGACACATATTTCATATACATTGATAATAACTACAATTATATAAAGAGGCTCGATAGTATATCTATTCCCCATATTCATATTGTTATATGTTATATATGATATAAACAATTTCTATATTTTTCTTCTTCCTCATCAGCAAATTCTAGGTTACTTCATCATTAAAAAACTAAGTTAAAAGACTATTACTTAATGACACATATTTCATATACATTGGTAATAATTAAAATTATATAATGAGGCTCGATAGTATATATATTCCCCATTTTCATATTGTTATATGTTATATATGATATAAACAATTTCAATATTTTTTTTCTTCCTTATCAGCAAATTTTAGGTTACTTCATCACTAAGAAATTAAGATAAAAGACTATTACTTAATGACACATATTTCATATACATTGGTAATAACTAAAGTTATATAAAGAGGTTCGATAGTATATCTATTCCCCACATTTATATTTTTATATGTTATATATGATATAAACAATTTCAATATTTTGCTTCTTCCCCGTCACCAAATTTTAGGTTTCTTCGTCACTAAGAAACTAAGTTAAAAGACTATTAATTGAGGACACATATTTCATATACATTGGTAATAACTAAAGTTATATAAAGATACTCGATAGTGTATCTATTCCCCATATTTATATTGTTATATGTTATATATGATATAAATAATTTCAATATTTTGCTTCTTCCCCGTCACCAAATTTTAGGTTACTTCATCACTAAGAAATTAAGATAAAAGACTATTACTTAATGACACATATTTCATATACATTGGTAATAACTAAAGTTATATAAAGAGGTTCGATAGTATATCTATTCCCCACATTTATATTTTTATATGTTATATATGATATAAACAATTTCAATATTTTGCTTCTTCCCCGTCACCAAATTTTAGGTTTCTTCGTCACTAAGAAACTAAGTTAAAAGACAATTAATTAATGACACATATTTCATATACATTGGTAATAAATAAAGTTATATAAAGAGGTTCGATAGTATATCTATTACCCACATTTGTATTGTTATATGTTATATATGATATAAATAATTTCAATATTTTGCTTCTTCCCCGTCACCAAATTTTAGGTTTCTTCATCACTAAGAAACTAAGTTAAAAGACTATTAATTAAGGATACATATTTCATATACATTGGTAATAACTAAAGTTATATAAAGATACTCGATAGTATATCTATTCCCCATATCTATATTGTTATATGCTATATATGATATAAACAATTTCAATATTTTGCTTCTTTTCCGTCACCAAATTTTAGGTTACTTCATCACTAAGAAACTCAGTTAAAAGACTATTAATTAAGGACACATATTTCATATACGTTGATAATAACTAATGTTATATAAAGATGCTCGATAGTATATTTATTCCCCATATTCATATTGTTATATGTTATATATGATATAAACAATTTCAATATTTTGCTTCTTCCCCGTCACCAAATTTGAGGTTACTTCATCACTAAGAAACTAAGTTAAAAGATTATTACTTAATGACACATATTTCATATACATTGTTAATAACTAAAGTTATATAAAGAGGTTCGATAGTATATCTATTCGCCACATTTATATTTTTATATGTTATATATGATATAAACAATTTCAATATTTTGCTTCTTCCCCGTCACCAAATTTTAGGTTACTTCCTCACTAAGAAACTAAGTTAAAAGACTATTAATTAAGGACACATATTTCATATACATTGACAATAACTAAAGTTATATAAAGAGACTCGATAGTATATCTATTACCCATATTCATATTGTTATATGTTATATATGATATAAAAAATTTCAATATTTTGCTTCTTCCCCGTCACCAAATTTTAGGTTACTTAATCACTAAGAAACTAAGTTAAAAGACTATTAATTAATGACACATATTTCATATACATTGATAATAACTACAATTATATAAAGAGGCTCGATAGTATATCTATTCCCCATATTCATATTGTTATATGTTATATATGATATAAACAATTTCTATATTTTTCTTCCTCCTCATCAGCAAATTCTAGGTTACTTCATCATTAAAAAACTAAGTTAAAAGACTATTACTTAATGACACATATTTCATATACATTGGTAATAATTAAAATTATATAATGAGGCTCGATAGTATATATATTCCCCATATTCATATTGTTATATGTTATATATGATATAAACAATTTCAATATTTTGCTTCTTCCCCGTCACCAAATTTTAGGTTACTTCATCTTAAAAAACTAAGATAAAAGACTATTAATTAAGGACACATATTTCATATACATTGATAATAACTAAAATTATATCAAGAGGCTCGATAGTATATCTATTCCCCATATTCATATTGTAATATGTTATATATGATATAAACAAGTTCAATATTTTGCTTCTTCCCCGTCACCAAATTTTAAGTTACTTTATCACTAAGAAAATAAGTTAAAAGACAATTAATTAATGACACATATTTCATATACATTGGTAATAAATAAAGTTATATAAAGAGGTTCGATAGTATATCTATTACCCACATTTGTATTGTTATATGTTATATATGATATAAATAATTTCAATATTTTGCTTCTTCCCCGTCACCAAATTTTAGGTTTCTTCATCACTAAGAAACTAAGTTAAAAGACTATTAATTAAGGACACATATTTCATATATATTGGTAATAACTAAAGTTATATAAAGATACTCGATAGTATATATATTCCCCATATATATATTGTTATATGTTATATATGATATAAACAATTTCAATATTTTGCTTCTTTTCCGTCACCAAATTTTAGGTTACTTCATCACTAAGAAACTCAGTTAAAAGACTAGTAATTAAGGACACATATTTCATATACGTTGATAATAACTAAAGTTATATAAAGATGCTCGATAGTATATTTATTCCCCATATTCATATTGTTATATGCTATATATGATATAAACAATTTCAATATTTTGCTTCTTCCCCGTCATCAAATTTTAGGTTACTTCATCACTAAGAAACTAAGTTAAAAGATTATTACTTAATGACACATATTTCATATACATTGGTAATAACTAAAGTTATATAAAGAGGTTCGATAGTATATCTATTCGCCACATTTATATTTTTATATGTTATATATGATATAAACAATTTCAATATTTTGCTTCTTCCCCGTCACCAAATTTTAGGTTACTTCCTCACTAAGAAACTAAGTTAAAAGACTATTAATTAAGGACACATATTTCATATACATTGACAATAACTAAAGTTATATAAAGAGACTCGATAGTATATCTATTACCCATATTCATATTGTTATATGTTATATATGATATAAAAAATTTCAATATTTTGCTTCTTCCCCGTCACCAAATTTTAGGTTACTTAATCACTAAGAAACTAAGTTAAAAGACTATTAATTAATGACACATATTTCATATACATTGATAATAACTACAATTATATAAAGAGGCTCGATAGTATATCTATTCCCCATATTCATATTGTTATATGTTATATATGATATAAACAATTTCTATATTTTTCTTCTTCCTCATCAGCAAATTCTAGGTTACTTCATCATTAAAAAACTAAGTTAAAAGACTATTACTTAATGACACATATTTCATATACATTGGTAATAATTAAAATTATATAATGAGGCTCGATAGTATATATATTCCCCATTTTCATATTGTTATATGTTATATATGATATAAACAATTTCAATATTTTTTTTCTTCCTTATCAGCAAATTTTAGGTTACTTCATCACTAAGAAATTAAGATAAAAGACTATTACTTAATGACACATATTTCATATACATTGGTAATAACTAAAGTTATATAAAGAGGTTCGATAGTATATCTATTCCCCACATTTATATTTTTATATGTTATATATGATATAAACAATTTCAATATTTTGCTTCTTCCCCGTCACCAAATTTTAGGTTTCTTCGTCACTAAGAAACTAAGTTAAAAGACTATTAATTGAGGACACATATTTCATATACATTGGTAATAACTAAAGTTATATAAAGATACTCGATAGTGTATCTATTCCCCATATTTATATTGTTATATGTTATATATATGATATAAACAATTTCAATATTTTGCTTCTTTTCCGTCACCAAATTTTAGGTTACTTCATCACTAAGAAACTCAGTTAAAAGACTATTAATTAAGGACACATATTTCATATACGTTGATAATAACTAAAATTATATCAAGAGGCTCGATAGTATATCTATTCCCCATATTCATATTGTAATATGTTATATATGATATAAACAAGTTCAATATTTTGCTTCTTCCCCGTCACCAAATTTTAAGTTACTTTATCACTAAGAAAATAAGTTAAAAGACAATTAATTAATGACACATATTTCATATACATTGGTAATAAATAAAGTTATATAAAGAGGTTCGATAGTATATCTATTACCCACATTTGTATTGTTATATGTTATATATGATATAAATAATTTCAATATTTTGCTTCTTCCCCGTCACCAAATTTTAGGTTTCTTCATCACTAAGAAACTAAGTTAAAAGACTATTAATTAAGGATACATATTTCATATACATTGGTAATAACTAAAGTTATATAAAGATACTCGATAGTATATCTATTCCCCATATCTATATTGTTATATGCTATATATGATATAAACAATTTCAATATTTTGCTTCTTTTCCGTCACCAAATTTTAGGTTACTTCATCACTAAGAAACTCAGTTAAAAGACTATTAATTAAGGACACATATTTCATATACGTTGATAATAACTAAAGTTATATAAAGATGCTCGATAGTATATTTATTCCCCATATTCATATTGTTATATGCTATATATGATATAAACAATTTCAATATTTTGCTTCTTCCCCGTCATCAAATTTTAGGTTACTTCATCACTAAGAAACTAAGTTAAAAGATTATTACTTAATGACACATATTTCATATACATTGGTAATAACTAAAGTTATATAAAGAGGTTCGATAGTATATCTATTCGCCACATTTATATTTTTATATGTTATATATGATATAAACAATTTCAATATTTTGCTTCTTCCCCGTCACCAAATTTTAGGTTACTTCCTCACTAAGAAACTAAGTTAAAAGACTATTAATTAAGGACACATATTTCATATACATTGACAATAACTAAAGTTATATAAAGAGACTCGATAGTATATCTATTACCCATATTCATATTGTTATATGTTATATATGATATAAAAAATTTCAATATTTTGCTTCTTCCCCGTCACCAAATTTTAGGTTACTTAATCACTAAGAAACTAAGTTAAAAGACTATTAATTAATGACACATATTTCATATACATTGATAATAACTACAATTATATAAAGAGGCTCGATAGTATATCTATTCCCCATATTCATATTGTTATATGTTATATATGATATAAACAATTTCTATATTTTTCTTCCTCCTCATCAGCAAATTCTAGGTTACTTCATCATTAAAAAACTAAGTTAAAAGACTATTACTTAATGACACATATTTCATATACATTGGTAATAATTAAAATTATATAATGAGGCTCGATAGTATATATATTCCCCATATTCATATTGTTATATGTTATATATGATATAAACAATTTCAATATTTTGCTTCTTCCCCGTCACCAAATTTTAGGTTACTTCATCTTAAAAAACTAAGATAAAAGACTATTAATTAAGGACACATATTTCATATACATTGATAATAACTAAAATTATATCAAGAGGCTCGATAGTATATCTATTCCCCATATTCATATTGTAATATGTTATATATGATATAAACAAGTTCAATATTTTGCTTCTTCCCCGTCACCAAATTTTAAGTTACTTTATCACTAAGAAAATAAGTTAAAAGACAATTAATTAATGACACATATTTCATATACATTGGTAATAAATAAAGTTATATAAAGAGGTTCGATAGTATATCTATTACCCACATTTGTATTGTTATATGTTATATATGATATAAATAATTTCAATATTTTGCTTCTTCCCCGTCACCAAATTTTAGGTTTCTTCATCACTAAGAAACTAAGTTAAAAGACTATTAATTAAGGACACATATTTCATATATATTGGTAATAACTAAAGTTATATAAAGATACTCGATAGTATATATATTCCCCATATATATATTGTTATATGTTATATATGATATAAACAATTTCAATATTTTGCTTCTTTTCCGTCACCAAATTTTAGGTTACTTCATCACTAAGAAACTCAGTTAAAAGACTAGTAATTAAGGACACATATTTCATATACGTTGATAATAACTAAAGTTATATAAAGATGCTCGATAGTATATTTATTCCCCATATTCATATTGTTATATGCTATATATGATATAAACAATTTCAATATTTTGCTTCTTCCCCGTCATCAAATTTTAGGTTACTTCATCACTAAGAAACTAAGTTAAAAGATTATTACTTAATGACACATATTTCATATACATTGGTAATAACTAAAGTTATATAAAGAGGTTCGATAGTATATCTATTCGCCACATTTATATTTTTATATGTTATATATGATATAAACAATTTCAATATTTTGCTTCTTCCCCGTCACCAAATTTTAGGTTACTTCCTCACTAAGAAACTAAGTTAAAAGACTATTAATTAAGGACACATATTTCATATACATTGACAATAACTAAAGTTATATAAAGAGACTCGATAGTATATCTATTACCCATATTCATATTGTTATATGTTATATATGATATAAAAAATTTCAATATTTTGCTTCTTCCCCGTCACCAAATTTTAGGTTACTTAATCACTAAGAAACTAAGTTAAAAGACTATTAATTAATGACACATATTTCATATACATTGATAATAACTACAATTATATAAAGAGGCTCGATAGTATATCTATTCCCCATATTCATATTGTTATATGTTATATATGATATAAACAATTTCTATATTTTTCTTCTTCCTCATCAGCAAATTCTAGGTTACTTCATCATTAAAAAACTAAGTTAAAAGACTATTACTTAATGACACATATTTCATATACATTGGTAATAATTAAAATTATATAATGAGGCTCGATAGTATATATATTCCCCATTTTCATATTGTTATATGTTATATATGATATAAACAATTTCAATATTTTTTTTCTTCCTTATCAGCAAATTTTAGGTTACTTCATCACTAAGAAATTAAGATAAAAGACTATTACTTAATGACACATATTTCATATACATTGGTAATAACTAAAGTTATATAAAGAGGTTCGATAGTATATCTATTCCCCACATTTATATTTTTATATGTTATATATGATATAAACAATTTCAATATTTTGCTTCTTCCCCGTCACCAAATTTTAGGTTTCTTCGTCACTAAGAAACTAAGTTAAAAGACTATTAATTGAGGACACATATTTCATATACATTGGTAATAACTAAAGTTATATAAAGATACTCGATAGTGTATCTATTCCCCATATTTATATTGTTATATGTTATATATATGATATAAACAATTTCAATATTTTGCTTCTTTTCCGTCACCAAATTTTAGGTTACTTCATCACTAAGAAACTCAGTTAAAAGACTATTAATTAAGGACACATATTTCATATACGTTGATAATAACTAAAATTATATCAAGAGGCTCGATAGTATATCTATTCCCCATATTCATATTGTAATATGTTATATATGATATAAACAAGTTCAATATTTTGCTTCTTCCCCGTCACCAAATTTTAAGTTACTTTATCACTAAGAAAATAAGTTAAAAGACAATTAATTAATGACACATATTTCATATACATTGGTAATAAATAAAGTTATATAAAGAGGTTCGATAGTATATCTATTACCCACATTTGTATTGTTATATGTTATATATGATATAAATAATTTCAATATTTTGCTTCTTCCCCGTCACCAAATTTTAGGTTTCTTCATCACTAAGAAACTAAGTTAAAAGACTATTAATTAAGGATACATATTTCATATACATTGGTAATAACTAAAGTTATATAAAGATACTCGATAGTATATCTATTCCCCATATCTATATTGTTATATGCTATATATGATATAAACAATTTCAATATTTTGCTTCTTTTCCGTCACCAAATTTTAGGTTACTTCATCACTAAGAAACTCAGTTAAAAGACTATTAATTAAGGACACATATTTCATATACGTTGATAATAACTAATGTTATATAAAGATGCTCGATAGTATATTTATTCCCCATATTCATATTGTTATATGTTATATATGATATAAACAATTTCAATATTTTGCTTCTTCCCCGTCACCAAATTTGAGGTTACTTCATCACTAAGAAACTAAGTTAAAAGATTATTACTTAATGACACATATTTCATATACATTGTTAATAACTAAAGTTATATAAAGAGGTTCGATAGTATATCTATTCGCCACATTTATATTTTTATATGTTATATATGATATAAACAATTTCAATATTTTGCTTCTTCCCCGTCACCAAATTTTAGGTTACTTCCTCACTAAGAAACTAAGTTAAAAGACTATTAATTAAGGACACATATTTCATATACATTGACAATAACTAAAGTTATATAAAGAGACTCGATAGTATATCTATTACCCATATTCATATTGTTATATGTTATATATGATATAAAAAATTTCAATATTTTGCTTCTTCCCCGTCACCAAATTTTAGGTTACTTAATCACTAAGAAACTAAGTTAAAAGACTATTAATTAATGACACATATTTCATATACATTGATAATAACTACAATTATATAAAGAGGCTCGATAGTATATCTATTCCCCATATTCATATTGTTATATGTTATATATGATATAAACAATTTCTATATTTTTCTTCCTCCTCATCAGCAAATTCTAGGTTACTTCATCATTAAAAAACTAAGTTAAAAGACTATTACTTAATGACACATATTTCATATACATTGGTAATAATTAAAATTATATAATGAGGCTCGATAGTATATATATTCCCCATATTCATATTGTTATATGTTATATATGATATAAACAATTTCAATATTTTGCTTCTTCCCCGTCACCAAATTTTAGGTTACTTCATCTTAAAAAACTAAGATAAAAGACTATTAATTAAGGACACATATTTCATATACATTGATAATAACTAAAATTATATCAAGAGGCTCGATAGTATATCTATTCCCCATATTCATATTGTAATATGTTATATATGATATAAACAAGTTCAATATTTTGCTTCTTCCCCGTCACCAAATTTTAAGTTACTTTATCACTAAGAAAATAAGTTAAAAGACAATTAATTAATGACACATATTTCATATACATTGGTAATAAATAAAGTTATATAAAGAGGTTCGATAGTATATCTATTACCCACATTTGTATTGTTATATGTTATATATGATATAAATAATTTCAATATTTTGCTTCTTCCCCGTCACCAAATTTTAGGTTTCTTCATCACTAAGAAACTAAGTTAAAAGACTATTAATTAAGGACACATATTTCATATATATTGGTAATAACTAAAGTTATATAAAGATACTCGATAGTATATATATTCCCCATATATATATTGTTATATGTTATATATGATATAAACAATTTCAATATTTTGCTTCTTTTCCGTCACCAAATTTTAGGTTACTTCATCACTAAGAAACTCAGTTAAAAGACTAGTAATTAAGGACACATATTTCATATACGTTGATAATAACTAAAGTTATATAAAGATGCTCGATAGTATATTTATTCCCCATATTCATATTGTTATATGCTATATATGATATAAACAATTTCAATATTTTGCTTCTTCCCCGTCATCAAATTTTAGGTTACTTCATCACTAAGAAACTAAGTTAAAAGATTATTACTTAATGACACATATTTCATATACATTGGTAATAACTAAAGTTATATAAAGAGGTTCGATAGTATATCTATTCGCCACATTTATATTTTTATATGTTATATATGATATAAACAATTTCAATATTTTGCTTCTTCCCCGTCACCAAATTTTAGGTTACTTCCTCACTAAGAAACTAAGTTAAAAGACTATTAATTAAGGACACATATTTCATATACATTGACAATAACTAAAGTTATATAAAGAGACTCGATAGTATATCTATTACCCATATTCATATTGTTATATGTTTTATATGATATAAAAAATTTCAATATTTTGCTTCTTCCCCGTCACCAAATTTTAGGTTACTTCATCACTAAGAAACTAAGTTAAAAGACTATTAATTAATGACACATATTTCATATACATTGATAATAACTACAATTATATAAAGAGGCTCGATAGTATATCTATTCCCCATATTCATATTGTTATATGTTATATATGATATAAACAATTTCTATATTTTTCTTCTTCCTCATCAGCAAATTCTAGGTTACTTCATCATTAAAAAACTAAGTTAAAAGACTATTACTTAATGACACATATTTCATATACATTGGTAATAATTAAAATTATATAATGAGGCTCGATAGTATATATATTCCCCATATTCGTATTGTTATATGTTATATATGATATAAACAATTTCAATATTTTTTTTCTTCCTTATCAGCAAATTTTAGGTTACTTCATCACTAAGAAATTAAGATAAAAGACTATTACTTAATGACACATATTTCATATACATTGGTAATAACTAAAGTTATATAAAGAGGTTCGATAGTATATCTATTCCCCACATTTATATTTTTATATGTTATATATGATATAAACAATTTCAATATTTTGCTTCTTCCCCGTCACCAAATTTTAGGTTTCTTCGTCACTAAGAAACTAAGTTAAAAGACTATTAATTGAGGACACATATTTCATATACATTGGTAATAACTAAAGTTATATAAAGATACTCGATAGTGTATCTATTCCCCATATTTATATTGTTATATGTTATATATATGATATAAACAATTTCAATATTTTGCTTCTTTTCTGTCACCAAATTTTAGGTTACTTCATCACTAAGAAACTCAGTTAGAAGACTATTAATTAAGGACACATATTTCATATACGTTGATAATAACTAAAGTTATATAAAGATGCTCGATAGTATATTTATTCCCCATATTCATATTGTTATATGTTATATATGATATAAACAATTTCAATATTTTGCTTCTTCCCCGTCACCAAATTTTAGGTTACTTCATCACTAAGAAACTAAGTTAAAAGACTATTACTTAATGACACATATTTCATATACATTGGTAATAACTAAAGTTATATAAAGAGGTTCGATAGTATATCTATTCGCCACATTTATATTTTTATATGTTATATATGATATAAACAATTTCAATATTTTGCTTCTTCCCCGTCACCAAATTTTAGGTTACTTCCTCACTAAGAAACTAAGTTAAAAGACTATTAATTAAGGACACATATTTCATATACATTGACAATAACTAAAGTTATATAAAGAGACTCGATAGTATATCTATTACCCATATTCATATTGTTATATGTTATATATGATATAAAAAATTTCAATATTTTGCTTCTTCCCCGTCACCAAATTTAAGGTTACTTCATCACTAAGAAACTAAGTTAAAAGACTATTAATTAATGACACATATTTCATATACATTGATAATAACTACAATTATATAAAGAGGCTCGATAGTATATCTATTCCCCATATTCATATTGTTATATGTTATATATGATATAAACAATTTCTATATTTTTCTTCTTCCTCATCAGCAAATTCTAGGTTACTTCATCATTAAAAAACTAAGTTAAAAGACTATTACTTAATGACACATATTTCATATACATTGGTAATAATTAAAATTATATAATGAGGCTCGATAGTATATATATTCCCCATATTCATATTGTTATATGTTATATATGATATAAACAATTTCAATATTTTTTTTCTTCCTTATCAGCAAATTTTAGGTTACTTCATCACTAAGAAATTAAGATAAAAGACTATTACTTAATGACACATATTTCATATACATTGGTAATAACTAAAGTTATATAAAGAGGTTCGATATTATATCTATTCCCCACATTTATATTTTTATATGTTATATATGATATAAACAATTTCAATATTTTGCTTCTTCCCCGTCACCAAATTTTAGGTTTCTTCGTCACTAAGAAACTAAGTTAAAAGACTATTAATTGAGGACACATATTTCATATACATTGGTAATAACTAAAGTTATATAAAGATACTCGATAGTGTATCTATTCCCCATATTTATATTGTTATATGTTATATATATGATATAAACAATTTCAATATTTTGCTTCTTTTCCGTCACTAAATTTTAGGTTACTTCATCACTAAGAAACTCAGTTAAAAGACTATTAATTAAGGACACATATTTCATATACGTTGATAATAACTAAAGTTATATAAAGATGCTCGGTAGTATATTTATTCCCCATATTCATATTGTTATATGTTATATATGATATAAACAATTTCAATATTTTGCTTCTTCCCCGTCACCAAATTTTAGGTTACTTCATCACTAAGAAACTAAGTTAAAAGACTATTACTTAATGACACATATTTCATATACATTGGTAATAACTAAAGTTATATAAAGAAGTTCGATAGTATATCTATTCGCCACATTTATATTTTTATATGTTATATATGATATAAACAATTTCAATATTTTGCTTCTTCCCCGTCACCAAATTTTAGGTTACTTCCTCACTAAGAAACTAAGTTAAAAGACTATTAATTAAGGACACATATTTCATATACATTGGTAATAACAAAAGTTATATAAAGATACTCGATAGTATATCTATTCCCCATATTTATATTGTTATATGTTATATATGATATAAACAATTTCAATATTTTGCTTCTTTTCCGTCATCAAATTTTAGGTTACTTCATCAATAAGAAACTCCGTTAAAAGACTATTAATTAAGGACACATATTTCATATACGTTGATAATAAATAAAGTTATATAAAGATGCTAGATAGTATATTTATTATCCATATTCATATTGTTATATGTTATATATGATATAAACAATTTCAATATTTTGCTTCTTCCCCGTTACCAAATTTTAGGTTACTTCATCACTAAGAAACTAAGTTAAAAGACTATTACTTAATGAAACATAATTCATATACATTGGTAATAACTAAAGTTATATAAAGAGGTTAGATAGTATATCTATTCCCCACATTTATATTTTTATATGTTATATATGATATAAACAATTTCAATATTTTGCTTCTTCCCCGTCACCAAATTTTAGGTTTCTTCATCACTAAGAAACTAAGTTAAAAGACTATTAATTAAGGACACATATTTCATATACATTGGTAATAACAAAAGTTATATAAAGATACTCGATAGTATATCTATTCCCCATATTTATATTGTTATATGTTATATATGATATAAACAATTTCAATATTTTGCTTCTTTTCCGTCATCAAATTTTAGGTTACTTCATCAATAAGAAACTCCGTTAAAAGACTATTAATTAAGGACACATATTTCATATACGTTGATAATAACTAAAGTTATATAAAGATGCTAGATAGTATATTTATTATCCATATTCATATTGTTATATGTTATATATGATATAAACAATTTCAATATTTTGCTTCTTCCCCGTTACCAAATTTTAGGTTACTTCATCACTAAGAAACTAAGTTAAAAGACTATTACTTAATGAAACATAATTCATATACATTGGTAATAACTAAAGTTTTATAAAGAGGTTAGATAGTATATCTATTCCCCACATTTATATTTTTATATGTTATATATGATATAAACAATTTCAATATTTTGCTTCTTCCCCGTCACCAAATTTTAGGTTTCTTCATCACTAAGAAACTAAGTTAAAAGACAATTAATTAAGGACACATATTTCATATACATTGGTAATAACTAAAGTTATATAAAGATACTCGATAGTATATCTATTCCCCATATTTATATTGTTATATGTTATATATGATATAAACAATTTCAATATTTTGCTTCTTTTCCGTCATCAAATTTTAGGTTACTTCATCAATAAGAAACTCCGTTAAAAGACTATTAATTAAGGACACATATTTCATATACGTTGATAATAACTAAAGTTATATAAAGATGCTAGATAGTATATTTATTATCCATATTCATATTGTTATATTTTATATATGATATAAACAATTTCAATATTTTGCTTCTTCCCCGTTACCAAATTTTAGGTTACTTCATCACTAAGAAACTAAGTTAAAAGACTATTACTTAATGAAACATAATTCATATACATTGGTAATAACTAAAGTTTTATAAAGAGGTTAGATAGTATATCTATTCCCCACATTTATATTTTTATATGTTATATATGATATAAACAATTTCAATATTTTGCTTCTTCCCCGTCACCAAATTTTAGGTTTCTTCATCACTAAGAAACTAAGTTAAAAGACTATTAATTAAGGATACATATTTCATATACATTGGTAATAACTAAAGTTATATAAAGAGACTCGATAGTATATCTATTCCCCATATTCATATTGTTATATGTTATATATGATATAAAAAATTTCAATATTTTGCTTCTTCCCCGTCACCAAATTTTAGGTTACTTCATCACTAAGAAACTCAGTTAAAAGACTATTAATTAAGGACACATATTTCATATACATTGATAATAACTAAAGTTATATAAACATGCTCGATAGTATATTTATTCCCCATATTCATATTGTTATATGTTATATATGATATAAACAATTTCAATATTTTGCTTCTTCCCCGTCACCAAATTTTAGGTTACTTCATCACTAAGAAACTAAGTTAGAAGACTATTACTTAATGACACATATTTCATATACATTGGTAATAACTAAAGTTATATAAAGAGGTTCGATAGTATATCTATTCCCCACATTTATATTTTTATATGTTATATATGATATAAACAATTTCAATATTTTGCTTCTTCCCCGTCACCAAATTTTAGGTTACATCATCACTAACAAACTAAGTCAAAAGACTATTAATTAAGGACACATATTTCATATACATTGACAATAACTAAAGTTATATAAAGAGACTCGATAGTATATCTATTCCCCATATTCATATTGTTATATGTTATATATGATATAAAAAATTTCAATATTTTGCTTCTTCCCCGTCACCAAATTTTAGGTTACTTCATCACTAAGAAACTAAGTTAAAAGACTATTAATTAATGACACATATTTCATATACATTGATAATAACTAAAATTATATAAAGAGGCTCGATAGTATATCTATTCCCCATATTCATATTGTTATATGTTATATATGATATAAACAATTTCAATATTTTTCTTCTTCCTCATCAGCAAATTCTAGGTTACTTCATCATTAAAAAACTAAGTTAAAAGACTATTACTTAATGACACATATTTCATATACATTGGTAATAATTAAAATTATATAATGAGGCTCGATAGTATATATATTCCCCATATTCATATTGTTATATGTTATATAGGATATAAACAATTTAAATATTTTTTTTCTTCCTTATTAGCAAATTTTAGGTTACTTCATCACTAAGAAATTAAGATAAAAGACTATTAATTAATGACACATATTTCATATACATTTATAATAATTACATTTATATAAAGAGGCTCGATAGTATATCTATTCCCCATATTCATATTGTTATATGATATATATGATATAAACAATTTCAATATTTTGCTTCTTCCCTGTCACCAAATATTAGGTTACTTCTTCACTAGGAAACTAAGATAAAAGACTATTATATTTCATATACATTGATAATAACTACAATTATATAAAGAGGCTCGATAGTATATCTATTCCCCATATTCATATTGTTATATGTTATATGTGATATAAATAATTTCAATATTTTTCTTCTTCCCCATCAGTTATTTTTAGGTTACTTAATCATTAAGAAACTAAGTTAAAAGACTATTACTTACTGACACATATTTCATATACATTGGTAATAATTAAAATTATATAACGAGGCTCGATAGTATATCTATTCCCCATATTCATATTGTTATATGTTATATATGATATAAATAATTTCACTATTTTTCTTCTTCCCCAACAGCAAATTTTAGGTTACTTCATCACTAAGAAACTTAGATAAAAGACTATTAATTAATGACACATATTCCATATACATTGATAATAACTACAATTATATAAAGAGACTCGATAGTATATCTAGTCCCCATATTCATATTGTTATATGTTATATATGATATAAACAATTTCAATATTTTGCTTCTTCCCCGTCACCAAATTTTAGGTTACTTCTTCACTAAGAAACTAAGATAAAAGACTATTATATTTCATATACATTGATAATAACTACAATTATATAAAGAGGCTCGATAGTATATCTATTCCCCATATTCATATTGTTATATGTTATATATGATATAAACAATTTCAATATTTTCTTATTCTCGATCACCAAATTTTAGGTTACTTCATCACTAAGAAACAAAGTTAAAAGACTATTAATTAATGACACATATTTCATATACATTGATAATAACTACAATTATATAAAGAGGCTCGATAGTATATTTATTTCCCATATTCATATTGTTATATGTTATATATGATATAAACAATTTCAATATTTTGCTTCTTCCCTGTCACCAAATTTTAGGTTACTTTTTCACTAGGAAACTAATATAAAAGACTATTATATTTCATATACATTGATAATAATTACAATTATATAAATAGGCTCGATAGTATATCTATTCCCCATATTCATATTGTTATATGTTATATATGATATAAACAATTTCAATATTTTGCTTCTTCCCCGTCACCAAATTTTAGGTTAATTCATCACTAAGAAACTAAGTTAAAAGACTATTAATTAATTAATTACAAATATTTCATATACATTAATAATAACTACAATTATATAAAGAGGCTCGATAGTATATCTATTCCCCATATTCATATTGTTATATGTTATATGTGATATAAACAATTTCAATATTTTTCTTCTTCCCCATCAGCAAATTTTAGGTTACTTCATCATTAAGAAACTAAGTTAAAAGACTATTACTTAATGACACATATTTCATATACATTTGTAATAATTAAAATTATATAACGAGGCTCGATAGTCTATCTATTCCCCATATTCATATTGTTATATGTTATATATGATATAAACAATTTAAATATTTTTCTTCTTCCCCATCAGCAAATTTTAGGTTACTTCATCACTAAGAAACTAAGATAAAAGACTATTAATTAATGATACATATTTCATATACATTGGTAATAACTACAATTATATAAAGAGGCTCGATAGTATATCTATTCCCCATATTCATATTGTTATATGTTATATATGATATAAACAATTTCAATATTTTTCTTCTTCCCAACCTGCAAATTTTAGACTACTTTATCACTAAGAAACTAAGATAAAAGACTATTAATTAGTGACACATAATTCATATAAATTGATAATAACTACAATTATATAAAGAGGCTTGATAGTATATCTATTCCCCATATTCATGTTTTTATATGTTATATATGATATAAACAATTTCAATATTTTGCTTCTTCCCTGTTGTGATACGGTGGGAGAACTGACTATGGTTTTGCGTTTGTTTTCGCAAATGTTTCGGTTGAGCAAGAGTCGCCACCAACTTTTTATTTTATCCTAAGGAAAGGTTTAAAAAGTACAACAAAAACCTTTGAGATATTTTCTTGGGTTCGGGGAGTAGATTATAGAAAGGGAAGGTATTAGCACCCTTTCTATCCATGGTTATCCATGGGCTCTTAGGTACTTGCTTAGATCAACTTGCCTTGGTTTTCAATTGTTTGAAATGGTGCTTTGTGTGTGGTTTTGAAAATGTTTTGAACAAGATGCCTTGTCTAGGCTACCCTTGTAACAATTATTTACTCGAATGTTTTACAAAAGGTGTTTGTCTTTTTGAAAAGATGTTTCAAGGTTTTTTAGAAAGTTTGTTTTGAAAGTGTTTGTGAAGTGTGGTTTGGAAAATAGGCAAGTGTTTCTTTGTTTTGCAAGTTGACAAGCACTTAAGAGCTATCTACCCTAAAGTTCTCAAAGATTTTTGCTATGTTTTAACCCTTTTAACAATTTTGTTCCACCATTGCATTTGGTGGACAATCTTGTGTTAGGATGTGAAAGGGACGGGCGCGGGTCATCGTTTAGACCATGATTGCAATGGTGCTAAGTATCTTTGGGAAAATTTTTTCTTGAAAGGGACTTGATCATTTTAGGCAACTTTTCGAAAGCGTCATCGAGGGACTATGATCATTTGAATTGTTTGTTTTGCCCAAAGAAACCTAACATGCAATATGGCCCATTTATTGAAGGCAACAAGTGGAATACCCTAGGGGTGCGAGTGTGATATGTGTTGTCCATTTTCGTGCTTGTTTATCTTGAAATTAGGTCAAACTATTTTTGTTCTTTTTATTTGCATACAAACCCTAATTCTAACATGGTATATTTAGAAAGCATTAAAGTGCGAAAAATAAAGTTCTAAACTATTACAACACAATATGGGAAGGGGGGTACAAATGTTCAAATGGGGGGGGGGGGGGGGGGGGGGGTTGACAAGGAATTTAAACCTAGCTATTACATCAATTTGGAATTATTTACAAGATAATTGATTGCACAAATTAAATAGAAATAAAATAAATATGCAAGATGCAAAAAAAGTTTTTTATATGTATGAAAAAAAAGTATTTTTATATGTCAAAATAAAATAAAATGAAAAGTATTAATTTTTGGATTTTTTGTGTATTTAGGGCAAAACCCTAATTTTATTAAATAAAATGCAATTATTTAATATATACACATTTATTTAATATATACAAAAATAAAATTAAATGAAGTATATTTATATAAAAAAAGTATTTTTAATGTCAAATATTACCAAAAATAAAAATGTATATATTTTTACATTATTTGCTAAATATTCTAATAAATATATATATATATTTGTATTAATTTCTAAATATGTATTATATATATAAAAATAACAATATTTAATATTTATAAAAAAAAAGTATATATTATATAAAATATTTTCAGAAGATAAAATAAAATAGAAATTAAAAAATGAATGTATTTACATTATTTTTTTCTAGTTATTTTAAATAATAATATTATGTATTTATTTGTGTACAAACTAACTAAAGACTAATAAATATCAAAATAAATGCAAAAAATGTGGAAAAAATGATTTTTATATTTTTTCATGCTTAAATAAAAATATAAAAATAAAATCAAAAGGAAAAAATGGAAAATGATAAGTAAAAATCAAAATGGGTCAGGGAGGTTCAAAAGCAAAAGCAAGGTGTGAATAGGAACAATAGAACAAGCCCAGCCCAATAGGTCCTTCTTCAACCTCTTGCCAGAATTGTGACAAAAAACGCGCGCTTGTACCATGATTCAAACATCCTGATTCCTGGCCTTTTAATGAAAACTCACAACATAAAAAATGTTCAGCATCAAACAACGAATCCAAACATACCAAAAACTTGATTTAACTCTAAAAAATGAGAGAGAATTTCATCATTCCCAAATCTTAACCTAACTTTTTATTCATATTCAGACCTTAAATTCTCACAGCATATGCAAAATAAATGAAAAGTAAAGGTATGTACAGTTTCAGGGGCATGAGTAGAACACTTCTTATTCACAAACTTAGAGCTAATGATGCCTACATTGAGAGATAAAAGTTCAAAAATATACCTGTTCAGTTGAAGTTGTATCTGATGATGGAGGTACTTTCAGAGCAAGGTGATGATTGGTACAACTTCCTTGATGTCCAGGGATGCTATTCCAAGCTTTACTTTGTCTTGAAACCTTTTGAATCGAGCTATGGAACTTCAGCTGCAAAACAAGAAAATGAAAATGGTGGTGTTGCCTGGGAGTGTTACAGGTCGTGTTTGGGGTTTGGATTAACTTCAAGGGATGTTGTGGGATGTATTTGAGGTGGTTTTAGCAAGAGTGCATGGAAGGTTTGAACTATGGAACTCAAACTGCAGCAGATGCTCTGTTTGGGCAGTTTGAGGGTGATTCTGGAAATGGGGAGGTATTGGAGATGTTAGGGTCGTGTTTCAGCTTAGGATGGATCTTTAGAATATGCTTGACAAGTTTGCTTAAGGCCTGGTTAGCTGATATGAGAGTTGTTGTACAAAATGCTATGTTTCTTACCCTTTAAGCAACAAATGTCCAAGTTGGTTTTTAGACAGGTAGAGGCCCCCCTAATGTGCTGCAAATCTTGGCATTGATCAGTGTAATTAGTTCCTAAACTTGTGCCAAGGGGATTTGAACTGTACTTCTTAGATTTGCATCTTGACATAAAGTTCACTTTTGCAAAAATGGTTAAAGTGCTTTATCTACTTTGGGATTAAACCATTATGCAATGCTTGAACACATAGAACATGGTCTTGGCACAAAGAGTTTGCATTAAATTTATGAGTGTTGGATGGTTTAGAGGCCTGTAATCAAGGAAAGCATGCTGACTTGAAAAATTGCCTAAGTGTATGAACATGGAAATTGGCCAAATCAAAAGTGAGTTTTTCCTATATTGCAAAATTCGATTCTCTCAAACCATGAGGTTGTTTGATGAGTTATTGGACATTTTGGAAAGCTTGGAATGTGTACTACAATCCATCTTTGAAATGAAAATTGAAATTCCAAGTGTAAGTATATGAAAAATGGTCTTGAAGTTAGGTAAAAACCTTGCCTAAAATAGGTCAAATTTTCTCTAAGTTAAGAATGGTTTGGTACCCTTGTTCCAAAAGTTGTAACTTGAGATACAAGCTTCTTTTGGGAAAACTTTGTGAATCAAAGTTGTAGATTATGCAATAGGCTACAACTTTCATGTTTTGACTTTTGCTTGAATCCAAATGAATCTTGGTGAGAAAGTGGGGCAAAGTTAGGAAAAAATTAGGGTTTTTCATAACTTAGAAAAATTCTAAGTTATGAAAAATCTTCATTTCAAACCCTAATTTGCAATTCTTGATTTCTTGGTGAACAAGTTTCATGATTTGGCATGTTTTGATGAAAAATGAATCTTGACTCTTGATTTTGACCAAAAAGTCAAAGTTTGACTTTTCAGTATACAGTCAAAATTGATCAATTGACTGGGAAATTCAACTGTCAATCTTGTGTATTTGGGATCTTTTGAACTTGTTGAGCATGTCAAGATAATTCCATGGGGTCCTTGAGTCCATATGTGAGCTTGGTTTGCCATTGGCTAGGTCAAACAGTCAAAAATTGCCTTTGTGCAGTCAAAACCCTAAAAATGACCATTTTGCCCTTTTGGTGATCTGATCAAATTTCTTGTGGAATTGTGATCCAAACTTGATCAAATGGTCCATGTGAGTTCATAATGTTGATGTGGGTTAATTTTCATGAGATTTGACTGTCAATTGGCCACATATGATTTTTTCCCCAATACAGCTGATTTCTAGGTCAACTGTCCAATTGACTGGGCAAAACTTGGAATCAAGGCTTGAAACTTGATGTGGATAAAATTGGGAGTCCAATATGAAGCATGAAAGTCATCTTAGGCAATTTAGGTCAAAACACCTTTGTGCAAACACAAACCCTAATTTGGGTCAACAGTGCAAGGAGAAGTCTTGAGCAGATGAAATCCTAACTGGATCTTAAGCTCCAAGGGCTTTGTGAGGAGAAAATATTGAGAGAAATGGAAGGGAAAATTTTGGGGTACAACAGTTTCCCCTGTTCAATCTTCTTGAATCCGAAGAGTTAGATTGGCAAGTTTGCCTTTCGTGACTCGAGGGTAAAAGGAGATTGGACACTAGAATGCCCGGAAATTTGCACTCGTCAAAGAAATGGATGCGGGAATGGGCTTAGAGATGCCATTTGGAGATGGGCTTAACGATGCCATCTGGGAGAGTGACAGAAAATTGTCGGGGATGGGCTTAAAGATGCCATCTGAGATGAGTATCAGCAAGGTGTCCATGTTTTGAACCATATCTGAACTGGGGGTCTGAACAAGCAATAGATTGACAACCGTATCTGGAGGCATCCGTAAACTGTTTTCAGAAGTTGAGAAGAGTCTGAACAAGCGATAGGTTAACATCCGTTGTTGGGAAGAATCCATAAACTGTTTTCAGAAGTCTTGAGAAGAAACTGAACAAGCGATAGGTTAACATCCGTTACTTGGAGAACCCGTGAACTGTTTTCAGAAATCTTGAAGTTGAATAAGCAATAGAGCAGCATCCGTTGTTGGGAAGCGTCCGTAAACTGTTTTCAAAAGTTACATCTGAACAAGCGATAGATTAACATCCGTTGTTGGGAAGAATCCATAAACTGTTTTCAGAAGTCTTGAGAAGAAACTGAACAAGCGATAGGTTAACATCCGTTACTTGGAGAACCCGTGAACTGTTTTCAGAAATCTTGAAGTTGAATAAGCAATAGAGCAACATCCGTTGTTGGGAAGCGTCTGTAAACTGTTTTCAAAAGTTGCATCTAAACAAGCGATAGATTAACATCCGTTGTTGGGAAGAATCCATAAACTGTTTTCAGAAGTCTTGAGAAGAAACTGAACAAGTGATAGGTTAACATCCGTTACTTGGAGAACCCGTGAACTGTTTTCAGAAATCTTGAAGTTGAAGAGGAACTGGTGTAGGGCTTCCTGGAGATGAGCTCGTGTAAAACTGCATCTGGATGAATCTGGAATAAGAATCAGAATGTTGCCATGTCTGGGTCACATCTGAACTATTCCTGGAAAGAATCTCGGAAGATAATGATTTTTGTCTGTCGACTGATCTTACCTGAAAAGGTAAAGGGTTAGTTGTATGCAATGTCATGATGCATGATGCAACGTATGTTATATGATATGGGTGTAAATGAATGCGCATGTAAGCTGGAGAGCTGTCTTGCGAAGGATAGATGAATCCGAGATGGCTGAAGCATCTTGACTGCTACCGGGAAGAATAATTCTTGGTGGTTACTGGAGAATAAGGGGCTTGGGTCGTATACCAATCTTCTGGGGAATCCCTGTTTTGAGGAGATCTTCACTGGAGAATTTCGAATATACAATGAGGAACTGAGAACTGAGAGTCTTCAGATTTGCTTGGGGAATACCAGACCTTCAATCGTCGAGGGGCCTTAGAACCACTTGCGAAGACTTGGAATTTCCTTGGTGACTTGCAGGGTATAAGAATTTCTGGTGATGTCTACTGGGGATTTTAGAACCTGGCAAACTTAAGCTGGGGAGATAAGACTGAGAATCTCTAGTCTAGTGAGAAGCATTTATGTGGGGAAAAGGTTCACTAGTCTGGCTCTGCTGGGGATAAATAGTTTGAAGTTTTAGTTCTACTGGGGATACTGAAACTTAAACTCTGAGGGGAATTGAGTTCTGGAGGATTCTCTGGCTGGGGATGACAAAGATAAACTCCTCTGGGGGGATTGTATTGATAAGTTATGTTGGGGAACTCTGATGAACTCCGCTGGGGATAGTAAGAAATTTGCCGAGTGCGATCTTCCGTGGCAATAAGGTGAGGATAAACCAGTTATAAGCCCTTGTGAGGAATAACTTTGAATAAAGCTCGGGAGAGACATCCGTACTCTGCAGGGGATAAGCTTCCAGAATCTACTGGGGATAAGCTTCAAGACTTGCTGGGGATATGGATTCCCAATCTCCTGGGGATTTCCTTTGAAAAGGGTATCAAGATATCCAACTGCACCTTCAACCTATCAGTAATCCTCTTTCTTGATTCATAAGGAAATGATTATGTTCAAATGCATATGCCTATTTAACAAAACATTGGACGTTTCTCAAAATAAAACAACTAGTGCAAGAAAAAAAGAAAAAGGAAATGACACAAATTTCTGGGAAGAGTATTTGTATTAACTTTCTCTGAGTATATTTGTACAAAGGAGACAATCATCCTAGTAAGAGGATTTCGTCGTAAATATTGAAAGATTTATACAAAATAAAGATGGCTATGTGAAATAATTCCATGGGATTCCCTTCCGCTATAGCCTTCACAACTCTGAATATATGTCCATCCAATGCTTCGTTTGCCGATGACTGGATTGATCAGAAGCCTGGAACTGGTTGATGAAGAGATTGTCTTTGAAGTGATCCGACGAGACATAGTCATACGCTTTAATTCCCTAATTTTTGCCTGAACCGCCCTTTCGGGTTTTCGATCCACCGGGAAACCCCTTTTTGCCCAAGCCGCCCTTTCGGGTTTTCAACTTGCCGGGTGTACAGTTTTTTTGTTTTTATCCCTAATTTTTGCCTGAACCGCCCTTTCGGGTTTTCGATTCATCGGGATGCCCATTTTTGCCCAAGCCGCCCTTTCGGGTTTTCGACTTGTCGGGTTATTTTATGCGTAGTATCTTTTGACTATGTCTGCATTCGCAGGGTGCGGAAAATCGTCGCCGTCCATGGTGGTTAGAATCATCGCACCACCAGAAAATATGCTCTTGATCACAAATGGTCCTTCATATGTAGGAGTCCATTTTCCCCTGGGATCACTTTGCGGCAAGATAATCCGCTTGATTACGAGGTCTCCGACTTGATACACCTGACGTCTGACTTTCTTATTGAAGTCCTTGATCATCCGTTTTTGATACGTCTGACCATGGCATATAGCAGTGAGTCGCTTTTCGTCGATCAGATTGAGTTGATCAAGTCGGGTCTACATCCAATCATCTTCATTCAAACCCGTGTCCTTTATAATCCTTAGAGAAGGAATCTTAACCTCCATAGGCAGGACAACTTCCATGCCATATACCAATGAAAATGGGGTTGCCCCGGTTGAAGTACGTGCCGTCGTACGGTATCCATGTAGGGAAAACGGTAACATCTCATGCCAGTCTTTGTAAGTGACTGTCATTTTCTGAATGATCTTCTTAATGTTTTTGTTCGCAGCTTCAACAACACCGTTCATCTTCGGTCGATAGGGAGATGAATTGTGATGATAAATCTTGAACTGTTCGCACAAAGCGGTGATCATCGTGTTATTCAGATTTGTACCGTTGTCCGTGATGATCCTGTCTGGAACACCATGCCAGCATATGAGATTTTGCTTGATGAAGCGGGCAACCACATTTTTAGTAACAGAGGCGAAGGAAGCCGCTTTGACCCACTTGGTGAAATAGTCAATGGCAACTAGGATGAAGCGATGTCCGTTGGAAGCCGTGGGCTTGATCTCCCCAATCATGTCAATGCCCCACATTGCAAATGGCCAAGGAGCAGTCAGAACGTTGAGAGGAACCGGAGGGATATGAACTTTGTCAGCGTAGACTTGACATTTGTGGCAAGTACGGGAATGTTGATGGCAGTCAGCTTCCATGGTAGACCAGTAATAGCCTGCCCTTAGGATCTTCTTAGCCATTGTATGCCCGCTCAAGTGAGTGCCAAATGTGCCGTTGTGTAACTCAGTCATGATCAACTCTGCTTCAGCTTTGTCTACACATCGGAGTAATACACAATCATGGCTTCGTTTGTAAAGGATGCCGTTGCTCAGGAAGAATTTGGCCGCAAATTTCCTTAAGAACTTCTTGTCATTTACGGAAGCTCCTTCGGGATAATCTCTAGTCTCGAGATACCTTTTGATTTCATGGAACCAGGGTTGTTCCACTACTTCTTCGGTATTAATCTCAAGACAATGCGCAGGTTCATCCATTCGCTCGATGGTGATTTGGGGAGCCTCGTTATCCCAGTTGAGTTTAAACATGAAGGACATTGTAGCTAGAGCATCTGCTAGCTGATTCTCTTCTCGCGAGAAATGCTCGAAGGTAATTTGCTCGAAATGAGGCAACAATGTCAAGACATGTTCTTTGTATGGGATAAGATTAGGGTGTTTGGCATCCCACTCTCCTTTGATTTGACTGATAACCAAAGCCGAGTCCCCAAATACGATCAAAGATTTGATCCCCAAGTCTATAGCAGCCTTGAGACCAAAGATACAAGCTTCATACTCAGCGATGTTGTTTGTGCAGCTGAAGCAAATTTGGGCCGTGAAAGGTGTGTGACAACCTTCCGGGGAGATGAGTACCGCACCGATACCGTTTCCAAGTGCATTTGAAGCACCATCAAAGTACAGGGTCCATCGGGATCCCTTTTCGGGTCCGTCATACGGTCCGTTACTTTCAATGTTGTCCAAATTCATGATGTCCTCATCTGGGAAGTCAAATCTCATGGGTTGATAATCTTCGATAGCTTGATGAGCCAGATGGTCAGCTAGTACACTCCCTTTTATAGCTTTTTGGGTGGTGTACTGGATGTCATACTCAGTTAGGATCATTTTCCATCTGGCTATTCTTCCAGATAAAGCGGGCTTTTCGAAGATATACTTGATAGGATCCATTTTGGAAATCAACAAGGTAGTATGAGTCAACATATACTGCCTTAGTCGGCGAGCAGCCCATACCAAAGCGCAGCAAGTTTTCTCGAGCAGTGAGTAGCGAGTCTCACAGTCGGTAAACTTTTTGCTAAGGTAATAAATAGCATGCTCTTTTCGACCAAACTCGTCATGCTGGCCCAAAACACACCCCATTGAGTTATCCAAGACGGTCAGATACACGATCAATGGTCTTCCTTCGACAGGTGGCATCAGAATAGGAGGTTCTAGCAAATACTCCTTGATCTTATCGAAAGCAGCTTGGCAATCGTCGTTCCATTCAACTACCTGATCTTTCTTCAAGAGTTTGAAAATTGGCTCACAGGTAGAAGTCAGATGCGAGATGAATCTGGCAATATAGTTCAAGCGCCCCAAGAATCCTCTAACCTCCTTTTCAGTACGGGGAGAAGGCATCTCTTGTATTGCTTTCACTTTTGCGGGATCGACTTAAATGCCTTTGTTGCTTACAATGAATCCTATAAGTTTACCAGACCTAACTCCAAAAGTGCACTTACTTGGATTCAGCCTGAGTTTGTATTCTTTCAACCTGGCAAACAGCTTTTCTAGATGTTCCAGGTGCTCCTCCTCTGTTTGTGACCGAGCTATCATATCGTCTACGTAAACCTCAATCTCATGATGTATCATATCATGGAACAAAGCTACCATGGCGCGTTGATAAGTTGCCCCTGCGTTCTTCAGTCCGAACGGCATCACCTTGTAACAGAAAGTGCCCCATTGTGTGACAAATGTTGTTTTCTCCATATCCTCGGGGGCCATTTTGATTTGATTGTAGCCCGAGAATCCATCCATGAAGGAAAACACTTTGTGCTAAGCTGTATTGTCGATCAAAATGTCAATGTGTGGAAGTGGAAAATCATCTTTGGGGCTGGCCCTATTCAAATCCTGGTAGTCCACACACATCCTGACTTTGCCATCTTTCTTAGGTACTGGTACGATGTTAGCGACCCATTGAGGATAGGACGTAACAGCCAGAAAGCCAGCGTCGAATTGCTTCATCACTTCTGCTTTGATTTTTTCAGACATGTCAGGCCTCATTCGGCGGACTTTTTGCTTGATCGGTGGACAATCCTCTCTTGTGGGGAGACGGTGAACCACAATGTCTGTGTCTAAACCCGGCATGTCTTCATAAGACCAAGCGAAGATTTCAACATACTCATTTAACAACTATATCAGGTGTTCCTTGACATTCGGTTCCAGATTGGCACCCACTTGCACCTCCTTTCGGTCTTCCTCGGTTCCAAAGTTGACAGTCTCCAACAACTCTTCATGAGGTAATATGGCCCTTTCCTCTTGCTGTAGAAGTCTGGCTAGTTCCCCTGGTACTTCACAACCTTCGTCATCTTCATACTCGGCTTGATTGACCAGATCTTCAGAGTTATTGAAGGATATAGCAGAATTGTCACCCCTGGAATCCGAAGTGGATGGGTACCTGCATTTGTGAGTGTGGGTGTGTGTAAGGGATAACCATCCTTAAACAAAAAATGCAAAAGAAAGAAAATGAACACAAGCAGTTTATCAAATGAAAAACGTCCAATGAATCATTAAACATGGCATATGGATATGAAAAATAATCAAAACCCTTACAAATGGACCTACATGCCCCGGGCAAGGCATGAGGTGAAAAGATAGTGTACAGATTGTTCGAAAATAAATATTACAGACCAATAGGAAATGTTTGACAGATAAATTACGGATTGTTATACGTTATATATTATATAAACAATTGCAATATTTTGCTTCTTCCCCGTCACCAAATTTTAGGTTACTTCATCACTAAGAAACTAATTTAAAAGACTTTTAATTAAGGACACATATTTCATATACATCGATAATAACTAAAGTTATATAAAGAGGCTCGATAATATATCTATTCCCCATATTCATATTATTATATGTTATATATGATATAAACAATTTCAATATTTTGCTTCTTCCCCGTCACCAAATTTTATGTTACTTCATCACTAATAAACTAAGTTAAAAGACTATTAATTAATGACACATATTTCATATACATTGATAATAACTACAACTATATAAAGAGGCTCGATAGTATATGTATTCCCCATATTCATATTGTTATATGTTATATATGATATAAACAACTTCAATATTTTTCTTCTTCCGTATTAGCAAATTTTAGGTTACTTCTTCATTAAGAAACTTAAGTTAAACGACTATTATTTAATGACACATATTTCATATACATTGGTAATAACTAAATTTATATAAAGAGGCTCGATAGTATATCTATTCCCCATATTTATATTGTTATATGATATATATGATATAAACAATTTCAATATTTTGCTTCTTTTCCGTCACCAAATTTTAGGTTACTTCATCACAAAGAAACTCAGTTAAAAGACTATTAATTAAGGACACATATTTCATATACATTGGTAATAACTATAATTATATAAAGAGACTCGATAGTATATCTATTCCCCATATTCATATTGTAATATGTTATATGTGATATAAACAATTTCATTATTTTGCTTCTTCCCCATCAACAAATTTTAGGTTACTTCATCACTAAGAAACTAAGTTAAAAGACTATTAATTAATGACACATATTTCATATACATTGATAATAACTACAATTATATAAAGAGGCTCGATAGTATATATATTACCCATATTCATATTGTTATATGTTATATATGATATAAACAATTTCAATATTTTTCTTCATCCCCATCAGCAAATTCTAGGTTACTTCATAATTAAGAAATTAAGTTAAAAGACTATTACATAATGACACATATTTCATATACATTGGTAATAATTAAAATTATATAAAGAGGCTCGATAGTATATCTATTCCCCATATTCATTTTTTTATATGTTATATGTGATATAAACAATTTCAATATTTTTCTTCTTCCCCATCAGCAAATTTTAGGTTACTTTATCATTAAGAAACTAAGTTAAAAGACTATTACTTAATGACACATATTTCATATACATTGGTAATAATTAAAATTATATAACGAGGCTCGATAGTATATTTATTCCCCATATTCATATTGTTATATGTTATATATGATATAAATAATTTCAATATTTTTCTTCTTCCCCATCAACAAATTTTAGATTACTTCATCACTAAGAAACTTAGATAAAAGACTATTAATTTATGACACATATTTCATATACATTGATAATAACTACAATTATATAAATAGGCTCGATAGTATATCTATTCCCATAATTCATATTGTTATATGTTATATATGATATAAACAATTTCAATATTTTGCTTCTTCCCCGTCACCAAATTTTAGGTTACTTCTTCACTAAGAAACTAAGATAAAAGACTATTATATTTCATATACATTGATTATAACTACAATTATATAAAGAGGCTCGATAGTATATCTATTCCCCATATTCATATTGTTATATTTTATATATGATATAAACAATTTCAATATTTTACTTCTTCCCGGTCACCAAATTTTAGGTTACTTCATCACTAAGAAACTAAGTTAAATGACACATATTTAATATACATTGATAAGAACTACAATTATATAAAGAGGCTCGATATTATATCTATTTCCCATATTCATATTGTTATATGTTATATGTGATATAAATAATTTAAATATTTTTTTTCTTCCCCATTAGCAAATTTTAGGTTACTTCTTTATTAAGAAACTAAGTTAAATGACTATTATTTAATGACACATATTTCATATACATTCGTAATAATTAAAATTATATAAAGAGGCTCGATAGTATATTTATTCCCAGTATTCATATTGTTATATGTTATATATGATATAAACAATTTCAATATTTTGCTTCTTCCCCGTCACCAAATTTTAGGTTACTTCATCACTAAGAAACTAAGATAAAAGACTATTAATTAAGGACACATATTTCATATACATTGATAATAATTAAAATTCTATAAAGAGGCTCGATAGTATATCTATTCCCCATATTCATATTGTTATATGTTATATATGATATAAACAATTTCAATATTTTGCTTCTTCCCCGTCATCAAATTTTAGGTTACTTCATTACTAAGAAACTAAGTTAAAAGACTATTAATTAATGACACATATTTCATATACATTGGTAATAACTAAAGTTATATAAAGAGGCCCGATAGTATATCTATTTCCCATATTTATATTGTTATATGTTATATATGATATAAATAATTGCAATATTTTGCTTCTTCCCCGTCACCAAATTTTAGGTTACTTCATCACTAAGAAACTAATTTAAAAGACTTTTAATTAAGGACACATATTTCATATACATCGATAATAACTAAAGTTATATAAAGAGGCTCGATAATATATCTATTCCCCATATTCATATTATTATATGTGATATATGATATAAACAATTTCAATATTTTGCTTCTTCCCCGTCAACAAATTTTAGGTTACTTCATCACTAATAAACTAAGTTAAAAGACTATTAATTAATGACACATATTTCATATACATTGATAATAACTACAACTATATAAAGAGGCTCGATAGTATATGTATTCCCCATATTCATATTGTTATATGTTATATATGATATAAACAACTTCAATATTTTTAATCTTCCGCATCAACAAATTTTAGGTTACTTCTTCATTAACAAACTTAAGTTAAACGACTATTATTTAATAACACATATTTCATATACATTGGTAATAACTAAATTTATATAAAGAGGCTCGATAGTATATCTATTCCCCATATTTATATTGTTATATGATATATATGATATAAACAATTTCAATATTTTGCTTCTTTTCCGTCACCAAATTTTAGGTTACTTAATCACTAAGAAACTCAGTTAAAAGACTATTAATTAAGGACACATATTTCATATACGTTGATAATAACTAAAGTTATATAAAGAGGCTCGATAGTATATCTATTCCCCATATTCATATTGTTATATGTTATATATGATATAAACAATTTCAATATTTTGCTTCTTCCATGTCAACAAAATTTTAGGTTACTTCATCACTAAGAAACTAAGTTAAAATACTATTACTTAATGACACTTATTTCATATACATTGGTAATAACTACAATTATATAAAGAGGCTCGATAGTATATCTATTCCCCATATTCATATTGTTATATGTTATATGTGATATAAACAATTTCATTATTTTGCTTCTTCCCCATCAGCAAATTTTAGGTTACTTCATCATTAAGAAACTAAGTTAAAAGACTATTACTTAATGACACATATTTCATATACATTGGTAATAATTAAAATTATATAACGAGGCTCGATAGTATATTTATTCCCCATAATCATATTGTTATATGTTATATATGATATAAATAATTTCAATATTTTTCTTCTTCCCCATCAACAAATTTTAGGTTACTTCATCACTAAGAAACTTAGATAAAAGACTATTAATTTATGACACATATTTCATATACATTGATAATAACTAAAATTATATAAATAGGCTCGAGAGTATATCTATTCCCATAATTCATATTGTTATATGTTATATATTATATAAACAATTGCAATATTTTGCTTCTTCCCCGTCACCAAATTTTAGGTTACTTCATCACTAAGAAACTAATTTAAAAGACTTTTAATTAAGGACACATATTTCATATACATCGATAATAACTAAAGTTATATAAAGAGGCTCGATAATATATCTATTCCCCATATTCATATTATTATATGTTATATATGATATAAACAATTTCAATATTTTGCTTCTTCCCCGTCACCAAATTTTATGTTACTTCATCACTAATAAACTAAGTTAAAAGACTATTAATTAATGACACATATTTCATATACATTGATAATAACTACAACTATATAAAGAGGCTCGATAGTATATGTATTCCCCATATTCATATTGTTATATGTTATATATGATATAAACAACTTCAATATTTTTCTTCTTCCGTATTAGCAAATTTTAGGTTACTTCTTCATTAAGAAACTTAAGTTAAACGACTATTATTTAATGACACATATTTCATATACATTGGTAATAACTAAATTTATATAAAGAGGCTCGATAGTATATCTATTCCCCATATTTATATTGTTATATGATATATATGATATAAACAATTTCAATATTTTGCTTCTTTTCCGTCACCAAATTTTAGGTTACTTCATCACAAAGAAACTCAGTTAAAAGACTATTAATTAAGGACACATATTTCATATACATTGGTAATAACTACAATTATATAAAGAGGCTCGATAGTATATCTATTCCCCATATTCATATTGTTATATGTTATATGTGATATAAACAATTTCATTATTTTGCTTCTTCCCCATCAACAAATTTTAGGTTACTTCATCACTAAGAAACTAAGTTAAAAGACTATTAATTAATGACACATATTTCATATACATTGATAATAACTACAATTATATAAAGAGGCTCGATAGTATATATATTACCCATATTCATATTGTTATATGTTATATATGATATAAACAATTTCAATATTTTTCTTCATCCCCATCAGCAAATTCTAGGTTACTTCATAATTAAGAAATTAAGTTAAAAGACTATTACATAATGACACATATTTCATATACATTGGTAATAATTAAAATTATATAAAGAGGCTCGATAGTATATCTATTCCCCATATTCATTTTTTTATATGTTATATGTGATATAAACAATTTCAATATTTTTCATCTTCCCCATCAGCAAATTTTAGGTTACTTTATCATTAAGAAACTAAGTTAAAAGACTATTACTTAATGACACATATTTCATATACATTGGTAATAATTAAAATTATATAACGAGGCTCGATAGTATATTTATTCCCCATATTCATATTGTTATATGTTATATATGATATAAATAATTTCAATATTTTTCTTCTTCCCCATCAACAAATTTT
Source organism: Vicia faba (assembly GCA_948472305.1). NCBI lineage: Eukaryota > Viridiplantae > Streptophyta > Magnoliopsida > Fabales > Fabaceae > Vicia > Vicia faba. Next base: position 110,258,937 of record OX451741.1, read on the forward strand.
AGATTACTTCATCACTAAGAAACTTAGATAAAAGACTATTAATTTATGACACATATTTCATATACATTGATAATAACTACAATTATATAAATAGGCTCGATAGTATATCTATTCCCATAATTCATATTGTTATATGTTATATATGATATAAACAATTTCAATATTTTGCTTCTTCCCCGTCACCAAATTTTAGGTTACTTCTTCACTAAGAAACTAAGATAAAAGACTATTATATTTCATATACATTGATTATAACTACAATTATATAAAGAGGCTCGATAGTATATCTATTCCCCATATTCATATTGTTATATTTTATATATGATATAAACAATTTCAATATTTTACTTCTTCCCGGTCACCAAATTTTAGGTTACTTCATCACTAAGAAACTAAGTTAAATGACACATATTTAATATACATTGATAAGAACTACAATTATATAAAGAGGCTCGATATTATATCTATTTCCCATATTCATATTGTTATATGTTATATGTGATATAAATAATTTAAATATTTTTTTTCTTCCCCATTAGCAAATTTTAGGTTACTTCTTTATTAAGAAACTAAGTTAAATGACTATTATTTAATGACACATATTTCATATACATTCGTAATAATTAAAATTATATAAAGAGGCTCGATAGTATATTTATTCCCAGTATTCATATTGTTATATGTTATATATGATATAAACAATTTCAATATTTTGCTTCTTCCCCGTCACCAAATTTTAGGTTACTTCATCACTAAGAAACTAAGATAAAAGACTATTAATTAAGGACACATATTTCATATACATTGATAATAATTAAAATTCTATAAAGAGGCTCGATAGTATATCTATTCCCCATATTCATATTGTTATATGTTATATATGATATAAACAATTTCAATATTTTGCTTCTTCCCCGTCATCAAATTTTAGGTTACTTCATTACTAAGAAACTAAGTTAAAAGACTATTAATTAATGACACATATTTCATATACATTGGTAATAACTAAAGTTATATAAAGAGGCCCGATAGTATATCTATTTCCCATATTTATATTGTTATATGTTATATATGATATAAATAATTGCAATATTTTGCTTCTTCCCCGTCACCAAATTTTAGGTTACTTCATCACTAAGAAACTAATTTAAAAGACTTTTAATTAAGGACACATATTTCATATACATTGATAATAACTAAAGTTATATAAAGAGGCTCGATAATATATCTATTCCCCATATTCATATTATTATATGTGATATATGATATAAACAATTTCAATGTTTTGCTTCTTCCCCGTCAACAAATTTTAGGTTACTTCATCACTAATAAACTAAGTTAAAAGACTATTAATTAATGACACATATTTCATATACATTGATAATAACTACAACTATATAAAGAGGCTCGATAGTATATGTATTCCCCATATTCATATTGTTATATGTTATATATGATATAAACAACTTCAATATTTTTAATCTTCCGCATCAACAAATTTTAGGTTACTTCTTCATTAAGAAACTATAGTTAAACGACTATTATTTAATAACACATATTTCATATACATTGGTAATAACTAAATTTATATAAAGAGGCTCGATAGTATATCTATTCCCCATATTTATATTGTTATATGATATATATGATATAAACAATTTCAATATTTTGCTTCTTTTCCGTCACCAAATTTTAGGTTACTTAATCACTAAGAAACTCAGTTAAAAGACTATTAATTAAGGACACATATTTCATATACGTTGATAATAAATAAAGTTATATAAAGAGGCTCGATAGTATATCTATTCCCCATATTCATATTGTTATATGTTATATATGATATAAACAATTTCAATATTTTGCTTCTTCCCTGTCAACAAAATTTTAGGTTACTTCATCACTAAGAAACTAAGTTAAAATACTATTACTTAATGACACTTATTTCATATACATTGGTAATAACTACAATTATATAAAGAGGCTCGATAGTATATCTATTCCCCATATTCATATTGTTATAAGTTATATGTGATATAAACAATTTCATTATTTTGCTTCTTCCCCATCAGCAAATTTTAGGTTACTTCATCATTAAGAAACTAAGTTAAAAGACTATTACTTAATGACACATATTTCATATACATTGGTAATAATTAAAATTATATAACGAGGCTCGATAGTATATTTATTCTCCATAATCATATTGTTATATGTTATATATGATATAAATAATTTCAATATTTTTCTTCTTCCCCATCAACAAATTTTAGGTTACTTCATCACTAAGAAACTTAGATAAAAGACTATTAATTTATGACACATATTTCATATACATTGATAATAACTAAAATTATATAAATAGGCTCGATAGTATATCTATTCCCATAATTCATATTGTTATATGTTATATATGATATAAACAATTTCAATATTTTGCTTCTTCCCCGTCACCAAATTTTAGGTTACTTCTTCACTAAGAAACTAAGATAAAAGACTATTATATTTCATATACATTGATAATAACTACAATTATATAAAGATGCTCGATAGTATATCTATTCCCCATATTCATATTGTTATATGTTATATATGATATAATCAATTTCAATATTTTGCTTCTTCCCCGTCACCAAATTTTAGGTTACTTCATCACTAAGAAACTAAGTTAAAAGACTATTACTTAATGACACATATTTCATATACATTGGTAATAACTAAAGTTATATAAAGAGGTTCGATAGTATATCTATTCGCCACATTTATATTTTTATATGTTATATATGATATAAACAATTTCAATATTTTGCTTCTTCCCCGTCACCAAATTTTAGGTTACTTCCTCACTAAGAAACTAAGTTAAAAGACTATGAATTAAGGACACATATTTCATATACATTGACAATAACTAAAGTTATATAAAGAGACTCGATAGTATATCTATTACCCATATTCATATTGTTATATGTTATATATGATATAAAAAATTTCAATATTTTGCTTCTTCCCCGTCACCAAATTTTAGGTTACTTCATCACTAAGAAACTAAGTTAAAAGACTATTAATTAATGACACATATTTCATCTACATTGATAATAACTACAATTATATAAAGAGGCTCGATAGTATATCTATTCCCCATATTCATATTGTTATATGTTATATATGATATAAACAATTTCTATATTTTTCTTCTTCCTCATCAGCAAATTCTAGGTTACTTCATCATTAAAAAACTAAGTTAAAAGACTATTACTTAATGATACATATTTCATATACATTGGTAATAATTAAAATTATATAATGAGGCTCGATAGTATATATATTCCCCATATTCATATTGTTATATGTTATATATGATATAAACAATTTCAATATTTTTTTTCTTCCTTATCAGCAAATTTTAGGTTACTTCATCACTAAGAAATTAAGATAAAAGACTATTACTTAATGACACATATTTCATATACATTGGTAATAACTAAAGTTATATAAAGAGGTTCGATAGTATATCTATTCCCCACATTTATATTTTTATATGTTATATATGATATAAACAATTTCAATATTTTGCTTCTTCCCCGTCACCAAATTTTAGGTTTCTTCGTCATTAAGAAACTAAGTTAAAAGACTATTAATTGAGGACACATATTTCATATACATTGGTAATAACTAAAGTTATATAAAGATACTCGATAGTGTATCTATTCCCCATATTTATATTGTTATATGTTATATATATGATATAAACAATTTCAATATTTTGCTTCTTTTCTGTCACCAAATTTTAGGTTACTTCATCACTAAGAAACTCAGTTAAAAGACTATTAATTAAGGACACATATTTCATATACGTTGATAATAACTAAAGTTATATAAAGATGCTCGATAGTATATTTATTCCCCATATTCATATTGTTATATGTTATATATGATATAAACAATTTCAATATTTTGCTTCTTCCCCGTCACCAAATTTTAGGTTACTTCATCACTAAGAAACTAAGTTAAAAGACTATTACTTAATGACACATATTTCATATACATTGGTAATAACTAAAGTTATATAAAGAGGTTCGATAGTATATCTATTCGCCACATTTATATTTTTATATGTTATATATGATATAAACAATTTCAATATTTTGCTTCTTCCCCGTCACCAAATTTTAGGTTACTTCCTCACTAAGAAACTAAGTTAAAAGACTATTAATTAAGGACACATATTTCATATACATTGACAATAACTAAAGTTATATAAAGAGACTCGATAGTATATCTATTACCCATATTCATATTGTTATATGTTATATATGATATAAAAACTTTCAATATTTTGCTTCTTCCCCGTCACCAAATTTTAGGTTATTTCATCACTAAGAAACTAAGTTAAAAGACTATTAATTAATGACACATATTTCATATACATTGATAATAACTACAATTATATAAAGAGGCTCGATAGTATATCTATTCCCCATATTCATATTGTTATATGTTATATATGATATAAACAATTTCTATATTTTTCTTCTTCCTCATCAGCAAATTCTAGGTTACTTCATCATTAAAAAACTAAGTTAAAAGACTATTACTTAATGACACATATTTCATATACATTGGTAATAATTAAAATTATATAATGAGGCTCGATAGTATATATATTCCCCATATTCATATTGTTATATGTTATATATGATATAAACAATTTCAATATTTTGCTTCTTCCCCGTCACCAAATTTTAGGTTACTTCATCACTAAGAAACTAAGTTAAAAGACTATTACTTAATGACACATATTTCATATACATTGGTAATAACTAAAGTTATATAAAGAGGTTCGATAGTATATCTATTCGCCACATTTATATTTTTATATGTTATATATGATATAAACAATTTCAATATTTTGCTTCTTCCCTGTCAACAAAATTTTAGGTTACTTCATCACTAAGAAACTAAGTTAAAATACTATTACTTAATGACACTTATTTCATATACATTGGTAATAACTACAATTATATAAAGAGGCTCGATAGTATATCTATTCCCCATATTCATATTGTTATATGTTATATGTGATATAAACAATTTCATTATTTTGCTTCTTCCCCATCAGCAAATTTTAGGTTACTTCATCATTAAGAAACTAAGTTAAAAGACTATTACTTAATGACACATATTTCATATACATTGGTAATAATTAAAATTATATAACGAGGCTCGATAGTATATTTATTCCCCATAATCATATTGTTATATGTTATATATGATATAAATAATTTCAATATTTTTATTCTTCCCCATCAACAAATTTTAGGTTACTTCATCACTAAGAAACTTAGATAAAAGACTATTAATTTATGACACATATTTCATATACATTGATAATAACTAAAATTATATAAATAGGCTCGATAGTATATCTATTCCCATAATTCATATTGTTATATGTTATATATGATATAAACAATTTCAATATTTTGCTTCTTCCCCGTCACCAAATTTTAGGTTACTTCATCACTAAGAAACTAATTTAAAAGACTTTTAATTAAGGACACATATTTCATATACATCGATAATAACTAAAGTTATATAAAGAGGCTCGATAATATATCTATTCCCCATATTCATATTATTATATGTTATATATGATATAAACAATTTCAATATTTTGCTTCTTCCCCGTCACCAAATTTTATGTTACTTCATCACTAATAAACTAAGTTAAAAGACTATTAATTAATGACACATATTTCATATACATTGATAATAACTACAACTATATAAAGAGGCTCGATAGTATATGTATTCCCCATATTCATATTGTTATATGTTATATATGATATAAACAACTTCAATATTTTTCTTCTTCCGTATTAGCAAATTTTAGGTTACTTCTTCATTAAGAAACTTAAGTTAAACGACTATTATTTAATGACACATATTTCATATACATTGGTAATAACTAAATTTATATAAAGAGGCTCGATAGTATATCTATTCCCCATATTTATATTGTTATATGATATATATGATATAAACAATTTCAATATTTTGCTTCTTTTCCGTCACCAAATTTTAGGTTACTTCATCACAAAGAAACTCAGTTAAAAGACTATTAATTAAGGACACATATTTCATATACATTGGTAATAACTACAATTATATAAAGAGGCTCGATAGTATATCTATTCCCCATATTCATATTGTTATATGTTATATGTGATATAAACAATTTCATTATTTTGCTTCTTCCCCATCAACAAATTTTAGGTTACTTCATCACTAAGAAACTAAGTTAAAAGACTATTAATTAATGACACATATTTCATATACATTGATAATAACTACAATTATATAAAGAGGCTCGATAGTATATATATTACCCATATTCATATTGTTATATGTTATATATGATATAAACAATTTCAATATTTTTCTTCATCCCCATCAGCAAATTCTAGGTTACTTCATAATTAAGAAATTAAGTTAAAAGACTATTACATAATGACACATATTTCATATACATTGGTAATAATTAAAATTATATAAAGAGGCTCAATAGTATATCTATTCCCCATATTCATTTTTTTATATGTTATATGTGATATAAACAATTTCAATATTTTTCTTCTTCCCCATCAGCAAATTTTAGGTTACTTTATCATTAAGAAACTAAGTTAAAAGACTATTACTTAATGACACATATTTCATATACATTGGTAATATTTAAAATTATATAACGAGGCTCGATAGTATATTTATTCCCCATATTCATATTGTTATATGTTATATATGATATAAATAATTTCAATATTTTTCTTCTTCCCCATCAACAAATTTTAGATTACTTCATCACTAAGAAACTTAGATAAAAGACTATTAATTTATGACACATATTTCATATACATTGATAATAACTACAATTATATAAATAGGCTCGATAGTATATCTATTCCCATAATTCATATTGTTATATGTTATATATGATATAAACAATTTCAATATTTTGCTTCTTCCCCGTCACCAAATTTTAGGTTACTTCTTCACTAAGAAACTAAGATAAAAGAGTATTATATTTCATATACATTGATTATAACTACAATTATATAAAGAGGCTCGATAGTATATCTATTCCCCATATTCATATTGTTATATTTTATATATGATATAAACAATTTCAATATTTTACTTCTTCCCGGTCACCAAATTTTAGGTTACTTCATCACTAAGAAACTAAGTTAAATGACACATATTTAATATACATTGATAAGAACTACAATTATATAAAGAGGCTCGATATTATATCTATTTCCCATATTCATATTGTTATATGTTATATGTGATATAAATAATTTAAATATTTTTTTTCTTCCCCATTAGCAAATTTTAGGTTACTTCTTTATTAAGAAACTAAGTTAAATGACTATTATTTAATGACACATATTTCATATACATTCGTAATAATTAAAATTATATAAAGAGGCTCGATAGTATATTTATTCCCAGTATTCATATTGTTATATGTTATATATGATATAAACAATTTCAATATTTTGCTTCTTCCCCGTCACCAAATTTTAGGTTACTTCATCACTAAGAAACTAAGATAAAAGACTATTAATTAAGGACACATATTTCATATACATTGATAATAATTAAAATTCTATAAAGAGGCTCGATAGTATATCTATTCCCCATATTCATATTGTTATATGTTATATATGATATAAACAATTTCAATATTTTGCTTCTTCCCCGTCACCAAATTTTAGGTTACTTCATCACTAAGAAACTAAGTTAAAAGATTATTACTTAATGACACATATTTCATATACATTGGTAATAACTAAAGTTATATAAAGAGGTTCGATAGTATATCTATTTGCCACATTTATATTTTTATATGTTATATATGATATAAACAATTTCAATATTTTGCTTCTTCCCCGTCACCAAATTTTAGGTTACTTCCTCACTAAGAAACTAAGTTAAAAGACTATTAATTAAGGACACATATTTCATATACATTGACAATAACTAAAGTTATATAAAGATACTCGATAGTATATCTATTACCCATATTCATATTGTTATATGTTATATATGATATAAAAAATTTCAATATTTTGCTTCTTCCCCGTCACCAAATTTTAGGTTACTTCATCACTAAGAAACTAAGTTAAAAGACTATTAATTAAGGACACATATTTCATATACATTGGTAATAACTACAATTATATAAAGAGGCTCGATAGTATATCTATTCCCCATATTCATATTGTTATATGTTATATGTGATATAAACAATTTCATTATTTTGCTTCTTCCCCATCAACAAATTTTAGGTTACTTCATCACTAAGAAACTAAGTTAAAAGACTATTAATTAATGACACATATTTCATATACATTGATAATAACTACAATTATATAAAGAGGCTCGATAGTATATATATTACCCATATTCATATTGTTATATGTTATATATGATATAAACAATTTCAATATTTTGCTTCTTTTCCGTCACCAAATTTTAGGTTACTTCATCACAAAGAAACTCAGTTAAAAGACTATTAATTAAGGACACATATTTCATATACATTGGTAATAACTACAATTATATAAAGAGGCTCGATAGTATATCTATTCCCCATATTCATATTGTTATATGTTATATGTGATATAAACAATTTCATTATTTTGCTTCTTCCCCATCAACAAATTTTAGGTTACTTCATCACTAAGAAACTAAGTTAAAAGACTATTAATTAATGACACATATTTCATATACATTGATAATAACTACAATTATATAAAGAGGCTCGATAGTATATATATTACCCATATTCATATTGTTATATGTTATATATGATATAAACAATTTCAATATTTTTCTTCATCCCCATCAGCAAATTCTAGGTTACTTCATAATTAAGAAATTAAGTTAAAAGACTATTACATAATGACACATATTTCATATACATTGGTAATAATTAAAATTATATAAAGAGGCTCAATAGTATATCTATTCCCCATATTCATTTTTTATATGTTATATGTGATATAAACAATTTCAATATTTTTCTTCTTCCCCATCAGCAAATTTTAGGTTACTTTATCATTAAGAAACTAAGTTAAAAGACTATTACTTAATGACACATATTTCATATACATTGGTAATATTTAAAATTATATAACGAGGCTCGATAGTATATTTATTCCCCATATTCATATTGTTATATGTTATATATGATATAAATAATTTCAATATTTTTCTTCTTCCCCATCAACAAATTTTAGATTACTTCATCACTAAGAAACTTAGATAAAAGACTATTAATTTATGACACATATTTCATATACATTGATAATAACTACAATTATATAAATAGGCTCGATAGTATATCTATTCCCATAATTCATATTGTTATATGTTATATATGATATAAACAATTTCAATATTTTGCTTCTTCCCCGTCACCAAATTTTAGGTTACTTCTTCACTAAGAAACTAAGATAAAAGAGTATTATATTTCATATACATTGATTATAACTACAATTATATAAAGAGGCTCGATAGTATATCTATTCCCCATATTCATATTGTTATATTTTATATATGATATAAACAATTTCAATATTTTACTTCTTCCCGGTCACCAAATTTTAGGTTACTTCATCACTAAGAAACTAAGTTAAATGACACATATTTAATATACATTGATAAGAACTACAATTATATAAAGAGGCTCGATATTATATCTATTTCCCATATTCATATTGTTATATGTTATATGTGATATAAATAATTTAAATATTTTTTTTCTTCCCCATTAGCAAATTTTAGGTTACTTCTTTATTAAGAAACTAAGTTAAATGACTATTATTTAATGACACATATTTCATATACATTCGTAATAATTAAAATTATATAAAGAGGCTCGATAGTATATTTATTCCCAGTATTCATATTGTTATATGTTATATATGATATAAACAATTTCAATATTTTGCTTCTTCCCCGTCACCAAATTTTAGGTTACTTCATCACTAAGAAACTAAGATAAAAGACTATTAATTAAGGACACATATTTCATATACATTGATAATAATTAAAATTCTATAAAGAGGCTCGATAGTATATCTATTCCCCATATTCATATTGTTATATGTTATATATGATATAAACAATTTCAATATTTTGCTTCTTCCCCGTCACCAAATTTTAGGTTACTTCCTCACTAAGAAACTAAGTTAAAAGACTATTAATTAAGGACACATATTTCATATACATTGACAATAACTAAAGTTATATAAAGAGACTCGATAGTATATCTATTACCCATATTCATATTGTTATATGTTATATATGATATAAAAAATTTCAATATTTTGCTTCTTCCCCGTCACCAAATTTTAGGTTACTTCATCACTAAGAAACTAAGTTAAAAGAATATTAATTAATGACACATATTTCATCTACATTGATAATAACTACAATTATATAAAGAGGCTCGATAGTATATCTATTCCCCATATTCATATTGTTATATGTTATATATGATATAAACAATTTCTATATTTTTCTTCTTCCTCATCAGCAAATTCTAGGTTACTTCATCATTAAAAAACTAAGTTAAAAGACTATTACTTAATGATACATATTTCATATACATTGATAATAATTAAAATTATATAATGAGGCTCGATAGTATATATATTCCCCATATTCATATTGTTATATGTTATATATGATATAAACAATTTCAATATTTTTTTTCTTCCTTATCAGCAAATTTTAGGTTACTTCATCACTAAGAAATTAAGATAAAAGACTATTACTTAATGACACATATTTCATATACATTGGTAATAACTAAAGTTATATAAAGAGGTTCGATAGTATATCTATTCCCCACATTTATATTTTTATATGTTATATATGATATAAACAATTTCAATATTTTGCTTCTTCCCCGTCACCAAATTTTAGGTTTCTTCGTCATTAAGAAACTAAGTTAAAAGACTATTAATTGAAGACACATATTTCATATACATTGGTAATAACTAAAGTTATATAAAGATACTCGATAGTGTATCTATTCCCCATATTTATATTGTTATATGTTATATATATGATATAAACAATTTCAATATTTTGCTTCTTTTCTGTCACCAAATTTTAGGTTACTTCATCACTAAGAAACTCAGTTAAAAGACTATTAATTAAGGACACATATTTCATATACGTTGATAATAACTAAAGTTATATAAAGATGCTCGATAGTATATTTATTCCCCATATTCATATTGTTATATGTTATATATGATATAAACAATTTCAATATTTTGCTTCTTCCCCGTCACCAAATTTTAGGTTACTTCATCACTAAGAAACTAAGTTAAAAGACTATTACTTAATGACACATATTTCATATACATTGGTAATAACTAAAGTTATATAAAGAGGTTCGATAGTATATCTATTCGCCACATTTATATTTTTATATGTTATATATGATATAAACAATTTCAATATTTTGCTTCTTCCCCGTCACCAAATTTTAGGTTACTTCCTCACTAAGAAACTAAGTTAAAAGACTATTAATTAAGGACACATATTTCATATACATTGACAATAACTAAAGTTATATAAAGAGACTCGATAGTATATCTATTACCCATATTCATATTGTTATATGTTATATATGATATAAAAACTTTAAATATTTTGCTTCTTCCCCGTCACCAAATTTTAGGTTACTTCATCACTAAGAAACTAAGTTAAAAGACTATTAATTAATGACACATATTTCATATACATTGATAATAACTACAATTATATAAAGAGGCTCGATAGTATATCTATTCCCCATATTCATATTGTTATATGTTATATATGATATAAACAATTTCTATATTTTTCTTCTTCCTCATCAGCAAATTCTAGGTTACTTCATCATTAAAAAACTAAGTTAAAAGACTATTACTTAATGACACATATTTCATATACATTGGTAATAATTAAAATTATATAATGAGGCTCGATAGTATATATATTCCCCATATTCATATTGTTATATGTTATATATGATATAAACAATTTCAATATTTTTTTTCTTCCTTATCAGCAAATTTTAGGTTACTTCATCACTAAGAAATTAAGATAAAAGACTATTACTTAATGACACATATTTCATATACATTGGTAATAACTAAAGTTATATAAAGAGGTTCGATAGTATATCTATTCCCCACATTTATATTTTTATATGTTATATATGATATAAACAATTTCAATATTTTGCTTCTTTTCCGTCACCAAATTTTAGGTTTCTTCGTCACTAAGAAACTCAGTTAAAAGACTATTAATTAAGGACACATATTTCATATACGTTGATAATAACTAAAGTTATATAAAGATGCTCGATAGTATATTTATTCTCCATATTCATATTGTTATATGTTATATATGATATAAACAATTTCAATATTTTGCTTCTTCCCCGTCACCAAATTTTAGGTTACTTCATCACTAAGAAACTAAGTTAAAAGACTATTAATTAAGGACACATATTTCATATACATTGATAATAACTAAAGTTATATAAAGATGCTCGATAGTATATTTATTCCCCATATTCATATTGTTATATGTTATATATGATATAAACAATTTCAATATTTTGCTTCTTCCCCGTCACCAAATTTTAGGTTACTTCATCACTAAGAAACTAAGTTAAAAGATTATTACTTAATGACACATATTTCATATACATTGGTAATAACTAAAGTTATATAAAGAGGTTCGATAGTATATCTATTCGCCACATTTATATTTTTATATGTTATATATGATATAAACAATTTCAATATTTTGCTTCTTCCCCGTCACCAAATTTTAGGTTACTTCCTCACTAAGAAACTAAGTTAAAAGACTATTAATTAAGGACACATATTTCATATACATTGACAATAACTAAAGTTATATAAAGAGACTCGATAGTATATTTATTACCCATATTCATATTGTTATATGTTATATATGATATAAAAAATTTCAATATTTTGCTTCTTCCCCGTCACCAAATTTTAGGTTACTTCATCACTAAGAAACTAAGTTAAAAGACTATTAATTAATGACACATATTTCATATATATTGATAATAACTACAATTATATAAAGAGGCTCGATAGTATATCTATTCCCCATATTCATATTGTTATATGTTATATATGATATAAACAATTTCTATATTTTTCTTCTTCCTCATCAGCAAATTCTAGGTTACTTCATCATTAAAAAACTAAGTTAAATGACTATTACTTAATGATACATATTTCATATACATTGGTAATAATTAAAATTATATAATGAGGCTCGATAGTATATATATTCCCCGTATTCATATTGTTATATGTTATATATGATATAAACAATTTCAATATTTTTTTTCTTCCTTATCAGCAAATTTTAGGTTACTTCATCACTAAGAAATTAAGATAAAAGACTATTACTTAATGACACATATTTCATATACATTGGTAATAACTAAAGTTATATAAAGAGGTTCGATAGTATATCTATTCCCCATATTCATATTGTAATATGTTATATATGATATAAACAAGTTCAATATTTTGCTTCTTCCCCGTCACCAAATTTTAAGTTACTTTATCACTAAGAAAATAAGTTAAAAGACAATTAATTAATGACACATATTTCATATACATTGGTAATAAATAAAGTTATATAAAGAGGTTCGATAGTATATCTATTACCCACATTTGAATTGTTATATGTTATATATGATATAAATAATTTCAATATTTTGCTTCTTCCCCGTCACCAAATTTTAGGTTTCTTCATCACTAAGAAACTAAGTTAAAAGACTATTAATTAAGGACACATATTTCATATACATTGATAATAACTAAAGTTATATAAAGATACTCGATAGTATATCTATTCCCCATATCTATATTGTTATATGTTATATATGATATAAACAATTTCAATATTTTGCTTCTTTTCCGACACCAAATTTTAGGTTACTTCATCACTAAGAAACTCAGTTAAAAGACTATTAATTAAGGACACATATTTCATATACGTTGATAATAACTAAAGTTATATAAAGATGCTCGATAGTATATTTATTCCCCATATTCATATTGTTATATGTTATATATGATATAAACAATTTCAATATTTTGCTTCTTCCCCGTCTCCAAATTTTAGGTTACTTCATCACTAAGAAACTAAGTTAAAAGATTATTACTTAATGACACATATTTCATATACATTGGTAATAACTAAAGTTATATAAAGAATTTCGATAGTATATCTATTCGCCACATTTATATTTTTATATGTTATATATGATATAAACAATTTCAATTTTTTGCTTGTTCCCCGTCACCAAATTTTAGGTTACTTCCTCACTAAGAAACTAAGTTAAAAGACTATTAATTAAGGACACATATTTCATATTCATTGACAATAACTAAAGTTATATAAAGAGACTCGATAGTATATCTATTACCCATATTCATATTGTTATATGTTATATATGATATAAAAAATTTCAATATTTTGCTTCTTCCCCGTCACCAAATTTTAGGTTACTTCATCACTAATAAACTAAGTTAAAAGACTATTAATTAAGGACACATATTTCATATACATTGATAATAACTAAAGTTATATAAAGAGGCTCGATAGTATATCTATTCCCCATATTCATATTGTTATATGTTATATATGATATAAACAATTTCAAATTTTTTTTCTTCCTTATCAGCAAATTTTAGGTTACTTCATCACTAAGAAATTAAGATAAAAGACTATTACTTAATGACACATATTTCATATACATTGGTAATAACTAAAGTTATATAAAGAGGTTCGATAGTATATCTATTCCCCACATTTATATTTTTATATGTTATATATGATATAAACAATTTCAATATTTTGCTTCTTCCCCGTCACCAAATTTTAGGTTTCTTCGTCACTAAGAAACTAAGTTAAAAGACTATTAATTGAGGACACATATTTCATATACATTGGTAATAACTAAAGTTATATAAAGATACTCGATAGTGTATCTATTCCCCATATTTATATTGTTATATGTTATATATATGATATAAACAATTTCAATATTTTGCTTCTTTTCCGTCACCAAATTTTAGGTTACTTCATCACTAAGAAACTCAGTTAAAAGACTATTAATTAAGGACACATATTTCATATACGTTGATAATAACTAAAGTTATATAAAGATGCTCGATAGTATATTTATTCCCCATATTCATATTGTTATAGGTTATATATGATATAAACAATTTCAATATTTTGCTTCTTCCCCGTCACCAAATTTTAGGTTACTTCATCACTAAGAAACTAAGTTAAAAGACTATTAATTAAGGACACATATTTCATATACATTGATAATAACTAAAGTTATATAAAGATGCTCGATAGTATATTTATTCCCCATATTCATATTGTTATATGTTATATATGATATAAACAATTTCAATATTTTGCTTCTTCCCCGTCACCAAATTTTAGGTTACTTCATCACAAAGAAACTAAGTTAAAAGATTATTACTTAATGACACATATTTCATATACATTGGTAATAACTAAAGTTATATAAAGAGGTTCGATAGTATATCTATTCGCCACATTTATATTTTTATATGTTATATATGATATAAACAATTTCAATATTTTGCTTCTTCCCCGTCACCAAATTTTAGGTTACTTCCTCACTAAGAAACTAAGTTAAAAGACTATTAATTAAGGACACATATTTCATATACATTGACAATAACTAAAGTTATATAAAGAGACTCGATAGTATATCTATTACCCATATTCATATTGTTATATGTTATATATGATATAAAAAATTTCAATATTTTGCTTCTTCCCCGTCACCAAATTTTAGGTTACTTCATCACTAAGAAACTAAGTTAAAAGACTATTAATTAATGACACATATTTCATATACATTGATAATAACTACAATTATATAAAGAGGCTCGATAGTATATCTATTCCCCATATTCATATTGTTATATGTTATATATGATATAAACAATTTCTATATTTTTCTTCTTCCTCATCAGCAAATTCTAGGTTACTTCATCATTAAAAAACTAAGTTAAAAGACTATTACTTAATGATACATATTTCATATACATTGGTAATAATTAAAATTATATAATGAGGCTCGATAGTATATATATTCCCCATATTCATATTGTTATATGTTATATATGATATAAACAATTTCAATATTTTTTTTCTTCCTTATCAGCAAATTTTAGGTTACTTCATCACTAAGAAATTAAGATAAAAGACTATTACTTAATGACACATATTTCATATACATTGGTAATAACTAAAGTTATATAAAGAGGTTCGATAGTATATCTATTCCCCATATTCATATTGTAATATGTTATATATGATATAAACAAGTTCAATATTTTGCTTCTTCCCCGTCACCAAATTTTAAGTTACTTTATCACTAAGAAAATAAGTTAAAAGACAATTAATTAATGACACATATTTCATATACATTGGTAATAAATAAAGTTATATAAAGAGGTTCGATAGTATATCTATTACCCACATTTGAATTGTTATATGTTATATATGATATAAATAATTTCAATATTTTGCTTCTTCCCCATCACCAAATTTTAGGTTTCTTCATCACTAAGAAACTAAGTTAAAAGACTATTAATTAAGGACACATATTTCATATACATTGGTAATAACTAAAGTTATATAAAGATACTCGATAGTATATCTATTCCCCATATCTATATTGTTATATGTTATATATGATATAAACAATTTCAATATTTTGCTTCTTTTCCGACACCAAATTTTAGGTTACTTCATCACTAAGAATTTCAGTTAAAAGACTATTAATTAAGGACACATATTTCATATACGTTGATAATAACTAAAGTTATATAAAGATGCTCGATAGTATATTTATTCCCCATATTCATATTGTTATATGTTATATATGATATAAACAATTTCAATATTTTGCTTCTTCCCCGTCTCCAAATTTTAGGTTACTTCATCACTAAGAAACTAAGTTAAAAGATTATTACTTAATGACACATATTTCATATACATTGGTAATAACTAAAGTTATATAAAGAATTTCGATAGTATATCTATTCGCCACATTTATATTTTTATATGTTATATATGATATAAACAATTTCAATATTTTGCTTCTTCCCCGTCACCAAATTTTAGGTTACTTCCTCACTAAGAAACTAAGTTAAAAGACTATTAATTAAGGACACATATTTCATATACATTGACAATAACTAAAGTTATATAAAGAGACTCGATAGTATATCTATTACCCATATTCATATTGTTATATGTTATATATGATATAAAAAATTTCAATATTTTGCTTCTTCCCCGTCACCAAATTTTAGGTTACTTCATCACTAAGAAACTAAGTTAAAAGACTATTAATTAATGATACATATTTCATATACATTGATAATAACTACAATTATATAAAGAGGCTCGATAGTATATCTATTCCCCATATTCATATTGTTATATGTTATATATGATATAAACAATTTCTATATTTTTCTTCTTCCTCATCAGCAAATTCTAGGTTACTTCTTCATTAAAAAACTAAGTTAAAAGACTATTACTTAATGACACATATTTCATATACATTGGTAATAATTAAAATTATATAATGAGGATCGATAGTATATATATTCCCCATATTCATATTGTTATATGTTATATATGATATAAACAATTTCAATATTTTTTTTTTCCTTATCAGCAAATTTTAGGTTACTTCATCACTTAGAAATTAAGATAAAAGACTATTACTTAATGACACATATTTCATATACATTGGTAATAACTAAAGTTATATAAAGAGGTTCGATAGTATATCTATTCGCCACATTTATATTTTTATATGTTATATATGATATAAACAATTTCAAAATTTTGCTTCTTCCCCGTCACCAAATTTTAGGTTTCTTCGTCACTAAGAAACTAAGTTAAAAGACTATTAATTGAGGACACATATTTCATATACATTGGTAATAACTAAAGTTATATAAAGATACTCGATAGTGTATCTATTCCCCATATTTATATTGTTATATGTTATATATATGATATAAACAATTTCAATGTTTTACTTCTTTTCCGTCACCAAATTTTAGGTTACTTCATCACTAAGAAACTCAGTTAAAAGACTATTAATTAAGGACACATATTTCATATACGTTGATAATAACTAAAGTTATATAAAGATGCTCGATAGTATATTTATTCCCCATATTCATATTGTTATATGTTATATATGATATAAACAATTTCAATATTTTGCTTCTTCCCCGTCACCAAATTTTAGGTTACTTCATCACTAAGAAACTAAGTTAAAAGACTATTACTTAATGACACATATTTCATATACATTGGTAATAACTAAAGTTATATAAAGAGGTTCGATAGTATATCTATTCGCCACATTTATATTTTTATATGTTATATATGATATAAACAATTTCAATATTTTGCTTCTTCCCCGTCACCAAATTTTAGGTTACTTCCTCACTAAGAAACTAAGTTAAAAGACTATTAATTAAGGACACATATTTCATATACATTGACAATAACTAAAGTTATATAAAGAGACTCGATAGTATATCTATTACCCATATTCATATTGTTATATGTTATATATGATATAAAAAATTTCAATATTTTGCTTCTTCCCCGTCACCAAATTTTAGGTTACTTCATCACTGAGAAACTAAGTTAAAAGACTATTAATTAATGACACATATTTCATATACATTGATAATAACTACAATTATATAAAGAGGCTCGATAGTATATCTATTCCCCATATTCATATTGTTATATGTTATATATGATATAAACAAATTCTATATTTTTCTTCTTCCTCATCAGCAAATTCTAGGTTACTTCATCATTAAAAAACTAAGTTAAAAGACTATTACTTAATGACACATATTTCATATACATTGGTAATAATTAAAATTATATAATGAAGATCGATAGTATATATATTCCCCATATTCATATTGTTATATGTTATATATGATATAAACAATTTCAATATTTTTTTTTCTTCCTTATCAGCAAATTTTAGGTTACTTCATCACTAAGAAATTAAGATAAAAGACTATTACTTAATGACACATATTTCATATACATTGGTAATAACTAAAGTTATATAAAGAGGTTCGATAGTATATCTATTCCCCACATTTATATTTTTATATGTTATATATGATATAAACAATTTCAATATTTTGCTTCTTCCCCGTCACCAAATTTTAGGTTTCTTCGTCACTAAGAAACTAAGTTAAAAGACTATTAATTGAGGACACATATTTCATATACATTGGTAATAACTAAAGTTATATAAAGATACTCGATAGTGTATCTATTCCCCATATTTATATTGTTATATGTTATATATATGATATAAACAATTTCAATATTTTGCTTCTTTTCCGTCACCAAATTTTAGGTTACTTCATCACTAAGAAACTCAGTTAAAAGACTATTAATTAAGGACACATATTTCATATACGTTGATAATAACTAAAGTTATATAAAGATGCTCGATAGTATATTTATTCCCCATATTCATATTGTTATATGTTATATATGATATAAACAATTTCAATATTTTGCTTCTTCCCCGTCACCAAATTTTAGGTTACTTCATCACTAAGAAACTAAGTTAAAAGACTATTACTTAATGACACATATTTCATATACATTGGTAATAACTAAAGTTATATAAAGAGGTTCGATAGTATATCTATTCGCCACATTTATATTTTTATATGTTATATATGATATAAACAATTTCAATATTTTGCTTCTTCCCCGTCACCAAATTTTAGGTTACTTCCTCACTAAGAAACTAAGTTAAAAGACTATTAATTAAGGACACATATTTCATATACATTGACAATAACTAAAGTTATATAAAGAGACTCGATAGTATATCTATTACCCATATTCATATTGTTATATGTTATATATGATATAAAAAATTTCAATATTTTGCTTCTTCCCCGTCACCAAATTTTAGGTTACTTCATCACTAAGAAACTAAGTTAAAAGACTATTAATTAATGATACATATTTCATATACATTGATAATAACTACAATTATATAAAGAGGCTCGATAGTATATCTATTCCCCATATTCATATTGTTATATGTTATATATGATATAAACAATTTCTATATTTTTCTTCTTCCTCATCAGCAAATTCTAGGTTACTTCATCATTAAAAAACTAAGTTAAAAGACTATTACTTAATGACACATATTTCATATACATTGGTAATAATTAAAATTATATAATGAGGATCGATAGTATATATATTCCCCATATTCATATTGTTATATGTTATATATGATATAAACAATTTCAATATTTTTTTTTTCCTTATCAGCAAATTTTAGGTTACTTCATCACTTAGAAATTAAGATAAAAGACTATTACTTAATGACACATATTTCATATACATTGGTAATAACTAAAGTTATATAAAGAGGTTCGATAGTATATCTATTCGCCACATTTATATTTTTATATGTTATATATGATATAAACAATTTCAAAATTTTGCTTCTTCCCCGTCACCAAATTTTAGGTTTCTTCGTCACTAAGAAACTAAGTTAAAAGACTATTAATTGAGGACACATATTTCATATACATTGGTAATAACTAAAGTTATATAAAGATACTCGATAGTGTATCTATTCCCCATATTTATATTGTTATATGTTATATATATGATATAAACAATTTCAATGTTTTACTTCTTTTCCGTCACCAAATTTTAGGTTACTTCATCACTAAGAAACTCAGTTAAAAGACTATTAATTAAGGACACATATTTCATATACGTTGATAATAACTAAAGTTATATAAAGATGCTCGATAGTATATTTATTCCCCATATTCATATTGTTATATGTTATATATGATATAAACAATTTCAATATTTTGCTTCTTCCCCGTCACCAAATTTTAGGTTACTTCATCACTAAGAAACTAAGTTAAAAGACTATTACTTAATGACACATATTTCATATACATTGGTAATAACTAAAGTTATATAAAGAGGTTCGATAGTATATCTATTCGCCACATTTATATTTTTATATGTTATATATGATATAAACAATTTCAATATTTTGCTTCTTCCCCGTCACCAAATTTTAGGTTACTTCCTCACTAAGAAACTAAGTTAAAAGACTATTAATTAAGGACACATATTTCATATACATTGACAATAACTAAAGTTATATAAAGAGACTCGATAGTATATCTATTACCCATATTCATATTGTTATATGTTATATATGATATAAAAAATTTCAATATTTTGCTTCTTCCCCGTCACCAAATTTTAGGTTACTTCATCACTGAGAAACTAAGTTAAAAGACTATTAATTAATGACACATATTTCATATACATTGATAATAACTACAATTATATAAAGAGGCTCGATAGTATATCTATTCCCCATATTCATATTGTTATATGTTATATATGATATAAACAATTTCTATATTTTTCTTCTTCCTCATCAGCAAATTCTAGGTTACTTCATCATTAAAAAACTAAGTTAAAAGACTATTACTTAATGACACATATTTCATATACATTGGTAATAATTAAAATTATATAATGAAGATCGATAGTATATATATTCCCCATATTCATATTGTTATATGTTATATATGATATAAACAATTTCAATATTTTTTTTTCTTCCTTATCAGCAAATTTTAGGTTACTTCATCACTAAGAAATTAAGATAAAAGACTATTACTTAATGACACATATTTCATATACATTGGTAATAACTAAAGTTATATAAAGAGGTTCGATAGTATATCTATTCCCCACATTTATATTATTATATGTTATATATGATATAAACAATTTCAATATTTTGCTTCTTCCCCGTCACCAAATTTTAGGTTTCTTCGTCACTAAGAAACTAAGTTAAAAGACTATTAATTGAGGACACATATTTCATATACATTGGTAATAACTAAAGTTATATAAAGATACTCGATAGTGTATCTATTCCCCATATTTATATTGTTATATGTTATATATATGATATAAACAATTTCAATATTTTGCTTCTTTTCCGTCACCAAATTTTAGGTTACTTCATCACTAAGAAACTCAGTTAAAAGACTATTAATTAAGGACACATATTTCATATACGTTGATAATAACTAAAGTTATATAAAGATGCTCGATAGTATATTT
Organism: Vicia faba; assembly: GCA_948472305.1. NCBI lineage: Eukaryota > Viridiplantae > Streptophyta > Magnoliopsida > Fabales > Fabaceae > Vicia > Vicia faba. The sequence goes on from OX451741.1 coordinate 110,281,320, forward strand.
ATTCCCCATATTCATATTGTTATATGTTATATATGATATAAACAATTTCAATATTTTGCTTCTTCCCCGTCACCAAATTTTAGGTTACTTCATCACTAAGAAACTAAGTTAAAAGACTATTACTTAATGACACATATTTCATATACATTGGTAATAACTAAAGTTATATAAAGAGGTTCGATAGTATATCTATTCGCCACATTTATATTTTTATATGTTATATATGATATAAACAATTTCAATATTTTGCTTCTTCCCCGTCACCAAATTTTAGGTTACTTCCTCACTAAGAAACTAAGTTAAAAGACTATTAATTAAGGACACATATTTCATATACATTGACAATAACTAAAGTTATATAAAGAGACTCGATAGTATATCTATTACCCATATTCATATTGTTATATGTTACATATGATATAAAAAATTTCAATATTTTGCTTCTTCCCCGTCACCAAATTTTAGGTTACTTCATCACTAAGAAACTAAGTTAAAAGACTATTAATTAATGACACATATTTCATATACATTGATAATAACTACAATTATATAAAGAGGCTCGATAGTATATCTATTCCCCATATTCATATTGTTATATGTTATATATGATATAAACAATTTCTATATTTTTCTTCTTCCTCATCAGCAAATTCTAGGTTACTTCATCATTAAAAAACTAAGTTAAAAGACTATTACTTAATGACACATATTTCATATACATTGGTAATAATTAAAATTATATAATGAAGATCGATAGTATATATATTCCCCATATTCATATTGTTATATGTTATATATGATATAAACAATTTCAATATTTTTTTTTCTTCCTTATCAGCAAATTTTAGGTTACTTCATCACTAAGAAATTAAGATAAAAGACTATTACTTAATGACACATATTTCACATACATTGGTAATAACTAAAGTTATATAAAGAGGTTCGATAGTATATCTATTCCCCACATTTATATTTTTATATGTTATATATGATATAAACAATTTCAATATTTTGCTTCTTCCCCGTCACCAAATTTTAGGTTTCTTCGTCACTAAGAAACTAAGTTAAAAGACTATTAATTGAGGACACATATTTCATATACATTGGTAATAACTAAAGTTATATAAAGATACTCGATAGTGTATCTATTCCCCATATTTATATTGTTATATGTTATATATATGATATAAACAATTTCAATATTTTGCTTCTTTTCCGTCACCAAATTTTAGGTTACTTCATCACTAAGAAACTCAGTTAAAAGACTATTAATTAAGGACACATATTTCATATACGTTGATAATAACTAAAGTTATATAAAGATGCTCGATAGTATATTTATTCCCCATATTCATATTGTTATATGTTATATATGATATAAACAATTTCAATATTTTGCTTCTTCCCCGTCACCAAATTTTAGGTTACTTCATCACTAAGAAACTAAGTTAAAAGACTATTACTTAATGACACATATTTCATATACATTGGTAATAACTAAAGTTATATAAAGAGGTTCGATAGTATATCTATTCGCCACATTTATATTTTTATATGTTATATATGATATAAACAATTTCAATATTTTGCTTCTTCCCCGTCACCAAATTTTAGGTTACTTCCTCACTAAGAAACTAAGTTAAAAGACTATTAATTAAGGACACATATTTCATATACATTGACAATAACTAAAGTTATATAAAGAGACTCGATAGTATATCTATTACCCATATTCATATTGTTATATGTTACATATGATATAAAAAATTTCAATATTTTGCTTCTTCCCCGTCACCAAATTTTAGGTTACTTCATCACTAAGAAACTAAGTTAAAAGACTATTAATTAATGACACATATTTCATATACATTGATAATAACTACAATTATATAAAGAGGCTCGATAGTATATCTATTCCCCATATTCATATTGTTATATGTTATATATGATATAAACAATTTCTATATTTTTCTTCTTCCTCATCAGCAAATTCTAGGTTACTTCATCATTAAAAAACTAAGTTAAAAGACTATTACTTAATGACACATATTTCATATACATTGGTAATAATTAAAATTATATAATGAAGATCGATAGTATATATATTCCCCATATTCATATTGTTATATGTTATATATGATATAAACAATTTCAATATTTTTTTTTCTTCCTTATCAGCAAATTTTAGGTTACTTCATCACTAAGAAATTAAGATAAAAGACTATTACTTAATGACACATATTTCACATACATTGGTAATAACTAAAGTTATATAAAGAGGTTCGATAGTATATCTATTCCCCACATTTATATTTTTATATGTTATATATGATATAAACAATTTCAATATTTTGCTTCTTCCCCGTCACCAAATTTTAGGTTTCTTCGTCACTACGAAACTAAGTTAAAAGACTATTAATTGAGGACACATATTTCATATACATTGGTAATAACTAAAGTTATATAAAGATACTCGATAGTGTATCTATTCACCATATTTATATTGTTATATGTTATATATGATATAAACAATTTCAATGTTTTGCTTCTTTTCCGTCACCAAATTTTAGGTTACTTCATCACTAAGAAACTCAGTTAAAAGACTATTAATTAAGGGCACATATTTCATATACGTTGATAATAACTAAACTTATATAAAGATGCTCGATAGTATATTTATTCCCCATATTCATATTGTTATATGTTATATATGATATAAACAATTTCAATATTTTGCTTCTTCCCCGTCACCAAATTTTAGGTTACTTCATCACTAAGAAACTAAGTTAAAAGACTATTACTTAATGACACATATTTCATATACATTGGTAATAACTAAAGTTATATAAAGAGGTTTGATAGTATATCTATTCCCCACATTTATATTTTTATATGTTATATATGATATAAACAATTTCAATATTTTGCTTCTTCCCCGTCACCAAATTTTAGGTAACTTCCTCACTAAGAAACTAAGTTAAAAGACTATTAATTAAGGACACATATTTCATATACATTGACAATAACTAAAGTTATATAAAGAGACTCGATAGTATATCTATTCCCCATATTCATATTGGTATATGTTATATATGATATAAAAAATTTCAATATTTTGCTTCTTCCCCGTCAACAAATTTTAGGTTACTTCATCACTAAGAAACTAAGTTAAAAGACTATTAATTAATGACACATATTTCATATACATTGATAATAAATACAATTATATAAAGAGGCTCGATATTATATCTATTCCCCATATTCATATTGTTAAATGTTATATATGATATAAACAATTTCAATATTTTTCTTCTTCCTCATCAGCAAATTCTAGGTTACTTCATCATTAAAAAACTAAGTTAAAAGACTATTACTTAATGACACATATTTCATATACATTGGTAATAATTAAAATTATATAATGAGGCTCGATAGTATATATATTCCCCATATACATATTGTTATATGTTATATATGATATAAACAATTTCAATATTTTTTTTCTTCCTTATCGGCAAATTTTAGGTTACTTCATCACTAAGAAATTAAGATAAAAGACTATTAATTAATGACACATATTTCATATACATTGATAATAATTACAATTATATAAAGAGGCTCGATAGTATATCTATTCCCCATATTCATATTTTTATATGTTATATATGATATAAACAATTTCAATATTTTGCTTCTTCCCCGTCACCAAATTTTAAGTTACTTTATCACTAAGAAAATGTGTTAAAAGACTATTAATTAATGACACATATTTCATATACATTGGTAATAACTAAAGTTATATAAAGAGGTTCGATAGTATATCTATTACCCACATTTATATTGTTATATGTTATATATGATATAAACAATTTCAATATTTTGCTTCTTTCCCGTCACCAAATTTTAGGTTTCTTCATCACTAAGAAACTAAGTTAAAAGACTATTAATTAAGGACACATATTTCATATACATTGGTAATAACTAAAGCTATATAAAGATACTCGATAGTATATCTATTCCCCATATTTATATTGTTATATGTTATATATGATATAAACAATTTCAATATTTTGCTTCTTTTCCGTCATCAAATTTTAGGTTACTTCATCAATAAGAAACTCAGTTAAAAGACTATTAATTAAGGACACATATTTCATATACGTTGATAATAACTAAAGTTATATAAAGATGCTCGATAGTATATTTATTCTCCATATTCATATTGTTATATGTTATATATGATATAAACAATTTCAATATTTTGCTTCTTCCCCGTTACCAAATTTTAGGTTATTTCATCACTAAGAAACTAAGTTAAAAGACTATTACTTAATGAAACATATTTCATATACATTGGTAATAACTAAAGTTATATAAAGAGGTTCGATAATATATTTATTCCCCACATTTATATTTTTATATGTTATATATGATATAAACAATTTCAATATTTTGCTTCTTCCCCGTCACCAAATTTTAGGTTTCTTCATCACTAAGAAACTAAGTTAAAAGACTATTAATTAAGGACACATTTTTCATATACATTGGTAATAACTAAAGTTATATAAAGATACTCGATAGTATATCTATTCCCCATATTTATATTGTTATATGTTATATATGATATAAACAATTTCAATATTTTGCTTCTTTTCCGTCACCAAATTTTAGGTTACTTCATCACTAAGAAACTCAGTTAAAAGACTATTAATTAAGGACACATATTTCATATACGTTGATAAAAGCTAAAGTTATATAAAGATGCTCGATAGTATATTTATTCCCCATATTCATATTGTTATATGTTATATATGATATAAACAATTTCAATATTTTGCTTATTCCCCGTCACCAAATTTTAGGTTACTTCATCACTAAGAAACTAAGTTAAAAGACTATTAATTAATGACACATATTTCATATACATTGATAATAACTACAATTCTATAAAGAGGCTCGATAGTATATCTATTCCACATATTCATATTGTTATATGTTATATATGATATAAACAATTTCAATATTTTTCTTCTTCCTCATCAGCAAATTCTAGGTTACATCATCATTAAAAAACTAAGTTAAAAGACTATTACTTAATGACACATATTTCATATACATTGGTAATAATTAAAATTATATAATGAGACTCGATAGTATATATATTCCCCATATTCATATTGTTATATGTTATATATAATATAAACAATTTCAATATTTTTTTTCTTCCTTATCAGCAAATTTTAGGTTACTTCATCACTAAGAAATTAAGATAAAAGACTATTACTTAATGACACATATTTCATATACATTGGTAATAACTAAAGTTATATAAAGAGGTTCGATAGTATATCTATTCCCCACATTTATATTTTTATATGTTATATATGATATAAACAATTTCAATATTTTGCTTCTTCCCCGTCACCAAATTTTAGGTTACTTCCTCACTAAGAAACTAAGTTAAAAGACTATTAATTAAGGACACATATTTCATATACATTGATAATAACTAAAGTTATATAAAGAGACTCGATAGTATATCTATTCCCCATATTCATATTGGTATATGTTATATATGATATAAAAAATTTCAATATTTTGCTTCTTCCCTGTCAACAAATTTTAGGTTACTCATCACTAAGAAACTAAGTTAAAAGACTATTAATTAATGACACATATTTCATATACATTGATAATAACTACAATTATATAAAGAGGCTCGATATTATATCTATTCCCCATATTCATATTGTTAAATGTTATACATGATATAAACAATTTCAATATTTTTCTTCTTCCTCATCAGCAAATTCTAGGTTACTTCATCATTAAAAAACTAAGTTAAAAGACTATTACTTAATGACACATATTTCATATACATTGGTAATAATTAAAATTATATAATGAGGCTCGATAGTATATATATTCCCCATATTCATATTGTTATATGTTATATATGATATAAACAATTTCAATATTTTTTTTCTTCCTTATCAGCAAATTTTAGGTTACTTCATCACTAAGAAATTAAGATAAAAGACTATTAATTAATGACACATATTTCATATACATTGATAATAATTACAATTATATAAAGAGGCTCGATAGTATATCTATTCCCCATATTCATATTGTTATATGTTATATATGATATAAACAATTTCAATATTTTGCTTCTTCCCCGTCACCAAATTTTAAGTTACTTTATCACTAAGAAAATAAGTTAAAAGACTATTAATTAATGACACATATTTCATATACATTGGTAATAACTAAAGTTATATAAAGAGGTTCGATAGTATATCTATTACCCATATTTATATTGTTATATGTTATATATGATATAAACAATTTCAATATTTTGCTTCTTCCCCGTCACCAAATTTTAGGTTTCTTTATCACTAAGAAACTAAGTTAAAAGACTATTAATTAAGGACACATATTTCATATACATTGGTAATAACTAAAGTTATATAAAGATACTCGATAGTATATCTATTCCCCATATTTATATTGTTATATGTTATATATGATATAAACAATTTCAATATTTTGCTTCTTTTCCGTCATCAAATTTTAGGTTACTTCATCAATAAGAAACTCAGTTAAAAGACTATTAATTAAGGACACATATTTCATATACGTTGATAATAACTAAAGTTATATAAAGATGCTCGATAGTATATTTATTCCTCATATTCATATTGTTATATATTATATATGATATAAACAATTTCAATATTTTGCTTCTTCCCCGTTACCAAATTTTAGGTTACTTCATCACTAAGAAACTAAGTTAAAAGACTATTACTTAATGAAACATATTTCATATACATTGGTAATAACTAAAGTTATATAAAGAGTTTCGATAGTATATCTATTCCCCACATTTATATTTTTATATGTTATATATGATATAAACAATTTTAATATTTTGCTTCTTCCCCGTCCCGAAATTTTAGGTTTCTTCATCACTAAGAAACTAAGTTAAAAGACTATTAATTAAGGACACATATTTCATATACATTGGTAATAACTAAAGTTATATAAAGATACTCGATAGTATATCTATTCCCCATATTTATATTGTTATATGTTATATATGATATAAACAATTTCAATATTTTGCTTCTTTTCTGTCACCAAATTTTAGGTTACTTCATCACTAAGAAACTCAGTTTAAAGACTATTAATTAAGGACACATATTTCATATACGTTGATAATAACTAAAGTTATATAAAGATGCTCGATAGTATATTTATTCCCCATATTCATATTGTTATATGTTATATATGATGTAAACAATTTCAATATTTTTTTTCTTCCTTATCAGCAAATTTTAGGTTACTTCATCACTAAGAAATTAAGATAAAAGACTATTAATTAATGACACATATTTCATATACATTGATAATAATTACAATTATATAAAGAGGCTCGATAGTATATCTATTCCCCATATTCATATTGTTATATGTTATATATGATATAAACAATTTCAATATTTTGCTTCTTCCCCGTCACCAAATTTTAAGTTACTTTATCACTAAGAAAATAAGTTAAAAGACTATTAATTAATGACACATATTTCATATACATTGGTAATAACTAAAGTTATATAAAGAGGTTCGATAGTATATCTATTACCCACATTTATATTGTTATATGTTATATATGATATAAACAATTTCAATATTTTGCTTCTTCCCCGTCACCAAATTTTAGGTTTCTTCATCACTAAGAAACTAAGTTAAAAGACTATTAATTAAGGACACATATTTCATATACATTGGTAATAAATAAAGTTATATAAAGATACTCGATAGTATATCTATTCCCCATATTTATATTGTTATATGTTATATATGATATAAACAATTTCAATATTTTGCTTCTTTTCTGTCACCAAATTTTAGGTTACTTCATCACTAAGAAACTCAGTTAAAAGACTATTAATTAAGGACACATATTTCATATACGTTGATAATAACTAAAGTTATATAACGATGCTCGATAGTATATTTATTCCCCATATTCATATTGTTATATATTATATATGATATAAACAATTTCAATATTTTGCTTCTTCCCCGTTACCAAATTTTAGGTTACTTCATCACTAAGAAACTAAGTTAAAAGACTATTACTTAATGAAACATATTTCATATACATTGGTAATAACTAAAGTTATATAAAGAGGTTCGATAGTATATCTATTACCCACATTTATATTGTTATATGTTATATATGATATAAACAATTTCAATATTTTGCTTCTTCCCCGTCACCAAATTTTAGGTTTCTTCATCACTAAGAAACTAAGTTAAAAGACTATTAATTAAGGACATTTATTTCATAGACATTGGTAATAACTAAAGTTATATAAAGATACTCGATAGTATATCTATTCGCCATATTTATATTGTTATATGTTATATATGATATAAACAATTTCAATATTTTGCTTCTTTTCCGTCATCAAATTTTAGGTTACTTCATCAATAAGAAACTCAGTTAAAAGACTACTAATTAAGGACACATATTTCATATACGTTGATAATAACTAAAGTTATATAAAGATGCTCGATAGTATATTTATTCCCCATATTCATATTGTTATATATTATATATGATATAAACAATTTCAATATTTTGCTTCTTCCCCGTTACCAAATTTTAGGTTACTTCATCACTAAGAAACTAAGTTAAAAGACTATTACTTAATGAAACATATTTCATTTACATTGGTAATAACTAAAGTTATATAAAGAGGATCGATAGTATATCTATTCCCCACATTTATATTTTTATATGTTATATATGATATAAACAATTTCAATATTTTGCTTCTTCTCCGTCACCAAATTTTAGGTTTTTTCATCACTAAGAAACTAAGTTAAAAGACTATTAATTAAGGACACATATTTCATATACATTGGTAATAACTAAAGTTATATAAAGCTACTCGATAGTATATCTATTCCCCATATTTATATTGTTATATGTTATATATGATATAAATAATTTCAATATTTTGCTTATTTTCCGTCACCAAATTTTAGGTTACTTCATCACTAAGAAACTCAGTTAAAAGACTATTAATTAAGGACACATATTTCATATACGTTGATAATAACTAAAGTTATATAAAGATGCTCGATAGTATATTTATTCCCCATATTCATATTGTTATATGTTATATATGATATAAACAATTTCAATATTTTGCTTCTTCCCCGTCACCAAATTTTAGGTTACTTCATCACTAAGAAACTAAGTTAAAAGACTATTACTTAATGACACATATTTCATATACATTGGTAATAACTAAAGTTATATAAAGAGGTTCGATAGTATATCTATTCCCCACATTTATATTTTTATATGTTATTTATGATATAAACAATTTCAATATTTTGCTTCTTCCCTGTCACAAAATTTTAGGTTACTTCCTCACTAAGAAACTAAGTTAAAAGACTATTAATTAAGGATACATATTTCATATACATTGACAATAACTAAAGTTATATAAAGAGACTCGATAGTATATCTATTCCCCATATTCATATTGTTATATGTTATATATGATATAAAAATTTTCAATATTTTGCTTCTTCCCCGCCACCAAATTTTAGGTTACTTCATGACTAAGAAACTAATTTAAAAGACTATTAATTAATGACACATATTTCATATACATTGATAATAACTAAAATTATATAAAGAGGGTCGATAGTATATCTATTCCCCATATTCATATTGTTATATGTTATATATGATATAAACAATTTCAATATTTTGCTTATTCCCGATCACCAAATTCTAGGTTACTTCATCATTAAAAAATTAAGTTAAAAGACTATTACTTAATGACACATATTTCATATACATTGGTAATAATTAAAATTATATAATGAGGCTCGATAGTATATATATTCCCCATATTCATATTGTTATATGTTATATATGATATAAACAATTTCAATATTTTTTTTCTTCCTTATCACCGAACTTTAGGTTACTTCATCACTAAGAAATTAAGATAAAAGACTAATAATTAATGACACATATTTCATATACATTTATAATAATTACAATTATATAAAGAGGCTCGATAGTATATCTATTCCCCATATTCATATTGTTATATGTTATATATGATATAAACAATTTCAATATTTTGCTTCTTCCCTGTCACCAAATTTTAGGTTACTTCTTCACTAGAAAACTAAGATAAAAGACTATTATATTTCATATACATTGATAATAACTACAATTATATAAAGAGGCTAGATAGTATATCTATTCCCCATATTCATATTGTTATATGTTATATGTGATATAAATAATTTCAATATTTTTCTTCTTCCCCATCAGGTATTTTTAGGTTACTTAATCATTAAGAAACTAAGTTAAAAGACTATTACTTAATGACACATATTTCATATACATTGGTAATAATTAAAATTATATAAAGAGGCTCGATAGTATATCTATTCCCCATATTCATATTGTTATATGTTATATATGATATAAATAATTTCACTATTTTTCTTCTTCCCCAACAGCAAATTTTAGGTTACTTCATCACTAAGAAACTTAGATAAAAGACTATTAATTAATGAAACATATTCCAAATACATTGATAATAACTATAATTATATAAAGAGGCTCGATAGTATATCTAGTCCCCATATTCATATTGTTATATGTTATATATGATATAAACAATTTCAATATTTTGCTTCTTCCCCGTCACCAAATTTTAGGTTACTTCTTCACTAAGAAACTAAGCTAAAAGACTATCATATTTCATATACATTGATAATAACTTCAATTATATAAAGAGGCTCGATAGTATATCTATTCCCCATATTCATATTATTATATGTTATATATGATATAAACAATTTCAATATTTTTCTTCTTCTCCATCAACAAATTTTAGGTTACTTCATCATTAAAAAACTAAGTTAAAAGACTATTACTTAATGACACATATTTCATATACATTGGTAATAATTAAAATTATATAATGAGGATCGATAGTATATATATTCCCCATATTCATATTGTTATATGTTATATATGATATAAACAATTTCAATATTTTTTTTCTTCCTTATCAGCAAATTTTAGGTTACTTCATCACTAAGAAATTAAGATAAAAGACTATTACTTAATGACACATATTTCATATACATTGGTAATAACTAAAGTTATATAAAGAGGTTCGATAGTATATCTATTCCCCACATTTATATTTTTATATGTTATATATGATATAAACAATTTCAATATTTTGCTTCTTCCCCGTCACCAAATTTTAGGTTTCTTCGTCACTAAGAAACTAAGTTAAAAGACTATTAATTGAGGACACATATTTCATATACATTGGTAATAACTAAAGTTATATAAAGATACTCGATAGTGTATCTATTCACCATATTTATATTGTTATATGTTATATATGATATAAACAATTTCAATGTTTTGCTTCTTTTCCGTCACCAAATTTTAGGTTACTTCATCACTAAGAAACTCAGTTAAAAGACTATTAATTAAGGGCACATATTTCATATACGTTGATAATAACTAAACTTATATAAAGATGCTCGATAGTATATTTATTCCCCATATTCATATTGTTATATGTTATATATGATATAAACAATTTCAATATTTTGCTTCTTCCCCGTCACCAAATTTTAGGTTACTTCATCACTAAGAAACTAAGTTAAAAGACTATTACTTAATGACACATATTTCATATACATTGGTAATAACTAAAGTTATATAAAGAGGTTTGATAGTATATCTATTCCCCACATTTATATTTTTATATGTTATATATGATATAAACAATTTCAATATTTTGCTTCTTCCCCGTCACCAAATTTTAGGTTACTTCCTCACTAAGAAACTAAGTTAAAAGACTATTAATTAAGGACACATATTTCATATACATTGACAATAACTAAAGTTATATAAAGAGACTCGATAGTATATCTATTCCCCATATTCATATTGGTATATGTTATATATGATATAAAAAATTTCAATATTTTGCTTCTTCCCCGTCAACAAATTTTAGGTTACTTCATCACTAAGAAACTAAGTTAAAAGACTATTAATTAATGACACATATTTCATATACATTGATAATAACTACAATTATATAAAGAGGCTCGATATTATATCTATTCCCCATATTCATATTGTTAAATGTTATATATGATATAAACAATTTCAATATTTTTCTTCTTCCTCATCAGCAAATTCTAGGTTACTTCATCATTAAAAAACTAAGTTAAAAGACTATTACTTAATGACACATATTTCATATACATTGGTAATAATTAAAATTATATAATGAGGCTCGATAGTATATATATTCCCCATATTCATATTGTTATATGTTATATATGATATAAACAATTTCAATATTTTTTTTCTTCCTTATCAGCAAATTTTAGGTTACTTCATCACTAAGAAATTAAGATAAAAGACTATTAATTAATGACACATATTTCATATACATTGATAATAATTACAATTATATAAAGAGGCTCGATAGTATATCCATTCCCCATATTCATATTGTTATATGTTATATATGATATAAACAATTTCAATATTTTGCTTCTTCCCCGTCACCAAATTTTAAGTTACTTTATCACTAAGAAAATAAGTTAAAAGACTATTAATTAATGACACATATTTCATATACATTGGTAATAACTAAAGTTATATAAAGAGGTTCGATAGTATATCTATTCCCCACATTTATTTTTTTATATGTTATATATGATATAAACAATTTCAATATTTTGCTTCTTCCCCGTCACCAAATTTTAGGTTTCTTCATCACTAAGAAACTAAGTTAAAAGACTATTAATTAAGGACATATATTTCATATACATTGGTAATAACTAAAGTTATATAAAGATACTCGATAGTATATCTATTCCCCATATTTATATTGTTATATGTTATATATGATATAAACAATTTCAATATTTTGCTTCTTTTCCGTCACCAAATTTTAGGTTACTTCATCACTAAGAAACTCAGTTAAAAGACTATTAATTAAGGACACATATTTCATATACGTTGATAATAACTAAAGTTATATAAAGATGCTCGATAGTATATTTATTCCCCATATTCATATTGTTATATGTTATATATGATATAAACAATTTCAATATGTTGCTTCTTCCCCGTCACCAAATTTTAGGTTACTTCATCACTAAGAAACTAAGTTAAAAGACTATTAATTAATGACACATATTTCATATACATTGATAATAACTACAATTATATAAAGAGGCTCGATAGTATATATATTCCCCATATTCATATTGTTATATGTTATATATAATATAAACAATTTCAATATTTTTTTTCTTCCTTATCAGCAAATTTTAGGTTACTTCATCACTAAGAAATTAAGATAAAAGACTATTACTTAATGACACATATTTCATATACATTGGTAATAACTAAAGTTATATAAAGAGGTTCGATAGTATATCTATTCCCCACATTTATATTTTTATATGTTATATATGATATAAACAATTTCAATATTTTGCTTCTTCCCCGTCACCAAATTTTAGGTTACTTCCTCACTAAGAAACTAAGTTAAAAGACTATTAATTAAGGACACATATTTCATATACATTGACAATAACTAAAGTTATATAAAGAGACTCGATAGTATATCTATTCCCCATATTCATATTGGTATATGTTATATATGATATAAAAAATTTCAATATTTTGCTTCTTCCCCGTCAACAAATTTTAGGTTACTTCACCACTAAGAAACTAAGTTAAAAGACTATTAATTAATGACACATATTTCATATACATTGATAATAACTACAATTATATAAAGAGGCTCGATATTATATCTATTCCCCATATTCATATTGTTAAATGTTATACATGATATAAACAATTTCAATATTTTTCTTCTTCCTCATCAGCAAATTCTAGGTTACTTCATCATTAAAAAACTAAGTTAAAAGACTATTACTTAATGACACATATTTCATATACATTGATAATAATTAAAATTATATAATGAGGCTCGATAGTATATATATTCCCCATATTCATATTGTTATATGTTATATATGATATAAACAATTTCAATATTTTTTTTCTTCCTTATCAGCAAATTTTAGGTTACTTCATCACTAAGAAATTAAGATAAAAGACTATTAATTAATGACACATATTTCATATACATTGATAATAATTACAATTATATAAAGAGGCTCGATAGTATATCTATTCCCCATATTCATATTGTTATATGTTATATATGATATAAACAATTTCAATATTTTGCTTCTTCCCCGTCACCAAATTTTAAGTTACTTTATCACTAAGAAAATAAGTTAAAAGACTATTAATTAATGACACATATTTCATATACATTGGTAATAACTAAAGTTATATAAAGAGGTTCGATAGTATATCTATTACCCACATTTATATTGTTATATGTTATATATGATATAAACAATTTCAATATTTTGCTTCTTCCCCGTCACCAAATTTTAGGTTTCTTTATCACTAAGAAACTAAGTTAAAAGACTATTAATTAAGGAAACATATTTCATATACATTGGTAATAACTAAAGTTATATAAAGATACTCGATAGTATATCTATTCCCCATATTTATATTGTTATATGTTATATATGATATAAACAATTTCAATATTTTGCTTCTTTTCCGTCATCAAATTTTAGGTTACTTCATCAATAAGAAACTCAGTTAAAAGACTATTAATTAAGGACACATATTTCATATACGTTGATAATAACTAAAGTTATATAAAGATGCTCGATAGTATATTTATTCCCCATATTCATATTGTTATATATTATATATGATATAAACAATTTCAATATTTTGCTTCTTCCCCGTTACCAAATTTTAGGTTACTTCATCACTAAGAAACTAAGTTAAAAGACTATTACTTAATGAAACATATTTCATATACATTGGTAATAACTAAAGTTATATAAAGAGGTTCGATAGTATATCTATTCCCCACATTTATATTTTTATATGTTATATATGATATAAACAATTTCAATATTTTGCTTCTTCCCCGTCACGAAATTTTAGGTTTCTTCATCACTAAGAAACTAAGTTAAAAGACTATTAATTAAGGACACATATTTCATATACATTGGTAATAACTAAAGTTATATAAATATACTCGATAGTATATCTATTCCCCATATTTATATTGTTATATGTTATATATGATATAAACAATTTCAATATTTTGCTTCTTTTCTGTCACTAAATTTTAGGTTACTTCATCACTAAGAAACTCAGTTAAAAGACTATTAATTAAGGACACATATTTCATATACGTTGATAATAACTAAAGTTATATAAAGATGCTCGATAGTATATTTATTCCCCATATTCATATTGTTATATGTTATATATGATATAAACAATTTCAATATTTTTTTTCTTCCTTATCAGCAAATTTTAGGTTACTTCATCACTAAGAAATTAAGATAAAAGACTATTAATTAATGACACATATTTCATATACATTGATAATAATTACAATTATATAAAGAGGCTCGATAGTATATTTATTCCCCATATTCATATTGTTATATGTTATATATGATATAAACAATTTCAATATTTTGCATCTTCCCCGTCACCAAATTTTAAGTTACTTTATCACTAAGAAAATAAGTTAAAAGATTATTAATTAATGACACATATTTCATATACATTGGTAATAACTAAAGTTATATAAAGAGGTTCGATAGTATATCTATTACCCACATTTATATTGTTATATGTTATATATGATATAAACAATTTCAATATTTTGCTTCTTCCCCGTCACCAAATTTTAGGTTTCTTCATCACTAAGAAACTAAGTTAAAAGACTATTAATTAAGGACACATATTTCATATACATTGGTAATAAATAAAGTTATATAAAGATACTCGATAGTATATCTATTCCCCATATTTATATTGTTATATGTTATATATGATATAAACAATTTCAATATTTTGCTTCTTTTCTGTCACCAAATTTTAGGTTACTTCATCACTAAGAAACTCAGTTAAAAGACTATTAATTAAGGACACATATTTCATATACGTTGATAATAACTAAAGTTATATAACGATGCTCGATAGTATATTTATTCCCCATATTCATATTGTTATATATTATATATGATATAAACAATTTCAATATTTTGCTTCTTCCCCGTTACCAAATTTTAGGTTACTTCATCACTAAGAAACTAAGTTAAAAGACTATTACTTAATGAAACATATTTCATATACATTGGTAATAACTAAAGTTATATAAAGAGGTTCGATAGTATATCTATTCCCCACATTTATATTTTTATATGTTATATATGATATAAACAATTTCAATATTTTGCTTCTTCCCCGTCACGAAATTTTAGGTTTCTTCATCACTAAGAAACTAAGTTAAAAGACTATTAATTAAGGACACATATTTCATATACATTGGTAATAACTAAAGTTATATAAAGATACTCGATAGTATATCTATTCCCCATATTTATATTGTTATATGTTATATATGATATAAACTATTTCAATATTTTGCTTCTTTTCTTTCACCAAATTTTAGGTTACTTCATCACTAAGAAACTCAGTTAAAAGACTATTAATTAAGGACACATATTTCATATACGTTGATAATAACTAAAGTTATATAAAGATGCTCGATAGTATATTTATTCCCCATATTCATATTGTTATATGTTATATATGATATAAACAATTTCAATATTTTTTTTTCCTTATCAACAAATTTTAGGTTACTTCATCACTAAGAAATTAAGATAAAAGACTATTAATTAATGACACATATTTCATATACATTGATAATAATTACAATTATATAAAGAGGCTCGATAGTATATCTATTCCCCATATTCATATTGCTATATGTTATATATGATATAAACAATTTCAATATTTTGCTTCTTCCCCGTCACCAAATTTTAAGTTACTTTATCACTAAGAAAATAAGTTAAAAGACTATTAATTAATGACACATATTTCATATACATTGGTAATAACTAAAGTTATATAAAGAGGTTCGATAGTATATCTATTACCCACATTTATATTGTTATATGTTATATATGATATAAACAATTTCAATATTTTGCTTCTTCCCCGTCACCAAATTTTAGGTTTCTTCATCACTAAGAAACTAAGTTAAAAGACTATTAATTAAGGACATATATTTCATAGACATTGGTAATAATTAAAGTTATATAAAGATACTCGATAGTATATCTATTCGCCATATTTATATTGTTATATGTTATATATGATATAAACAATTTCAATATTTTGCTTCTTTTCCGTCATCAAATTTTAGGTTACTTCATCAATAAGAAACTCAGTTAAAAGACTATTAATTAAGGACACATATTTCATATACGTTGATAATAACTAAAGTTATATAAAGATGCTCGATAGTATATTTATTCCCCATATTCATATTGTTATATATTATATATGATATAAACAATTTCAATATTTTGCTTCTTCCCCGTTACCAAATTTTAGGTTACTTCATCACTAAGAAACTAAGTTAAAAGACTATTACTTAATGAAACATATTTCATTTACATTGGTAATAACTAAAGTTATATAAAGAGGTTCGATAGTATATCTATTCCCCACATTTATATTTTTATATGTTATATATGATATAAACAATTTCAATATTTTGCTTCTTCTCCGTCACCAAATTTTAGGTTTCTTCATCACTAAGAAACTAAGTTAAAAGACTATTAATTAAGAACACATATTTCATATACATTGGTAATAACTAAAGTTATATAAAGCTACTCGATAGTATATCTATTCCCCATATTTATATTGTTATATGTTATATATGATATAAACAATTTCAATATTTTGCTTCTTTTCCGTCACCAAATTTTAGGTTACTTCATCACTAAGAAACTCAGTTAAAAGACTATTAATTAAGGACACATATTTCATATACGTTGATAATAACTAAAGTTATATAAAGATGCTCGATAGTATATTTATTCCCCATATTCATATTGTTATATGTTATATATGATATAAACAATTTCAATATTTTGCTTCTTCCCCGTCACCAAATTTTAGGTTACTTCATCACTAAGAAACTAAGTTAAAAGACTATTACTTAATGACACATATTTCATATACATTGGTAATTACTAAAGTTATATAAAGAGGTTCGATAGTATATCTATTCCCCACATTTATATTTTTATATGTTATTTATGATATAAACAATTTCAATATTTTGCTTCTTCCCTGTCACAAAATTTTAGTTTACTTCCTCACTAAGAAACTAAGTTAAAAGACTATTAATTAAGGATACATATTTCATATACATTGACAATAACTAAAGTTATATAAAGAGACTCGATAGTATATTTATTCCCCATATTCATATTGTTATATGTTATATATGATATAAAAATTTTCAATATTTTGCTTCTTCCTCGCCACCAAATTTTAGGTTACTTCATGACTAAGAAACTAATTTAAAAGACTATTAATTAATGACACATATTTCATATACATTGATAATAACTAAAATTATATAAAGAGGCTCGATAGTATATCTATTCCCCATATTCATATTGTTATATGTTATATATGATATAAACAATTTCAATATTTTGCTTATTCCCGATCACCAAATTCTAGGTTACTTCATTATTAAAAAACTAAGTTAAAAGACTATTACTTAATGACACATATTTCATATACATTGGTAATAATTAAAATTATATAATGAGGCTCGATAGTATATATATTCCCCATATTCATATTGTTATATGTTATATATGATATAAACAATTTCAATATTTTTTTTCTTCCTTATCACCAAATTTTAGGTTACTTCATCACTAAGAAATTAAGATAAAAGACTAGTAATTAATGACACATATTTCATATACATTTATAATAATTACAATTATATAAAGAGGCTCGATAGTATATCTATTCCCCATATTCATATTGTTATATGTTATATATGATATAAACAATTTCAATATTTTGCTTCTTCCCTGTCACCAAATTTTAGGTTACTTCTTCACTAGAAAACTAAGATAAAAGACTATTATATTTCATATACATTGATAATAACTACAATTATATAAAGAGGCTAGATAGTATATCTATTCCCCATATTCATATTGTTATATGTTATATGTGATACAAATAATTTCAATATTTTTCTTCTTCCCCATCAGGTATTTTTAGGTTACTTAATCATTAAGAAACTAAGTTAAAAGACTATTACTTAATGACACATATTTCATATACATTGGTAATAATTAAAATTATATAAAGAGGCTCGATAGTATATCTATTCCCCATATTCATATTGTTATATGTTATATATGATATAAATAATTTCACTATTTTTCTTCTTCCCCAACAGCAAATTTTAGGTTACTTCATCACTAAGAAACTTAGATAAAAGACTATTAATTAATGAAACATATTCCATATACATTGATAATAACTATAATTATATAAAGAGGCTCGATAGTATATCTACTCCCCATATTCATATTGTTATATGTTATATATGATATAAACAATTTCAATATTTTGGTTCTTCCCCGTCACCAAATTTTAGGTTACTTCTTCACTAAGAAACTAAGCTAAAAGACTATTATATTTCATATACATTGATAATAACTACAATTATACAAAGAGGCTCGATAGTATATCTATTCCCCATATTCATATTGTTATATGTTATATATGATATAAACAATTTCAATATTTTGCTTATTCCCGATCACCAAATTTTAGGTTACTTCATCACTAAGAAACAAAGTTAAAAGACTATTAATTAATGACACATATTTCATATACATTGATAATAACTACAATTATATAACGAGGCTCGATAGTATATATATTCCCCATATTCATATTGTTATATGTTATATATGATATAAACAATTTCAATATTTTTCTTCTTCCCCATCAACAAATTTTAGGTTACTTCATCACTAAGACACTAAGATAAAAAACTATTAATTAATGACACATATTTCATATACATTGATAATAACTACAATTATATAAAGAGGCTCGATTGTGTATCTATTCCGCATATTCAAATTGTTATATGTTATATATGATATAAACAATTTCAATATTTTGCTTCTTCCCGGACACCAAATTTTAGTTTACTTCATCACTAAGAAACTAAGTTAAAAGACTATAAATTAATGACACATATTTCATATACATTGATAATAACTACAATTATATAAAGAGGCTCGATAGTATATCTATTCCACATATTCATATTGTTATATGTTATATATGATATAAACAATTTCAATATTTTTCTTCTTCCCCATCATCAAATTTTAGGTTACTTCATCATTAAGAAACTAAGTTAAAAGACTATTACTTAATGACACATATTTCATATACATTGGTAATAATTAAAATTGTATAACGAGGCTCGATAGAATATCTATACCCCATATTCATATTGTTATATGTTATATATGATATAAATTATTTCAATATTTTTCTTCTTCCCCACCAGCAAAATTTAGGTTACTTCATCACTAAGAAACTAAGATAAAAGACTATTAATTAGTGACACATATTTCATATACATTGATAATAACTACAATTATATAAAGAGGCTCGATAGTATATATATTCCCCATATTCATAATGTTATATGTTATATATGATATAAACAATTTCAATACTTTGCTTCTTCCCCGTCACCAAATTTTAGGTTACTTTTTTACTAAGAAACTAAGATAAAAGACTATTATATTTCATATACATTGATAATAACTACAATTATATAAAGAGGCTCGATAATATATATATTCCCCATATTCATATTGTTATATGTTATATATGATATAAACAATTTCAATATTTTGCTTCTTCCCGGTCACCAAATTTCAGGTTACTTCATTACGAAGAAAGTAAGTTAAAAGACTATTAATTAATGACACATATTTCATATACATTGATAATAACTACAATTATATAAAGAGGCTCGATGATATATCTATTCCTCATATTCATATTATTATATGTTATATATGATATAAACAATTTCAATATTTTTCTTCTTCCCCATCAGCAAATTTTAGGTTACTTCATCATTAAGAAACTAAGTTAAAAGACTATTATTTAATGACACATATTTCATATACCTTCGTAATAATTAAAATTGTATAACGAGGCTCGATAGTATATCTATTCCCCATATTCATATTGTTATATGTTATATATGATATAAATAATTTCAATATTTTTCTTCTTCCCTATCAGCAAATTTTAGGTTACTTCATCATTAAGAAACTAAGTTAAAAGACTATTATTTAATGACACTTATTTCATATACATTAATAATAATTAAAATTGTATAACGAGGCTCGATAATATATCTTTTCCCCATATTCATATTGTTATATGTTATATATGATATAAACAATTTCAATATTTTTCTTCTTCCCCATCAGCAAATTTTAGGTTACTTCATCATTAAGAAACTAAGTTAAACGACTATTATTTAATGACAAATATTTTATATACATTGGTAATAATTAAAATTATATAAAGAGGCTCGATAGTATATTTATTCCCAATATTCATATTGTTATATGTTATATATGATATAAACAATTTCAATATTTTGCTTCTTCCCCGTCACCAAATTTTAGGTTACTTCATCTTAAAAAACTAAGATAAAAGACTATTAATTAAGGACACATATTACATATACATTGATAATAACTAAAATTATATCAAGAGGCTCGATAGTATATCTATTCCCCATATTCATATTGTAATATGTTATATATGATATAAACAAGGTCAATATTTTGCTTCTTCCCCGTCACCAAATTTTAAGTTACTTCATCACTAAGAAACTAAGTTAAAAGACTATTAATTAAGGACACATATTTCATATACATTGGTAATAACTAAAGTTATATAAAGATACTCGATAGTATATCTATTCCCCATATCTATATTATTATATGTTATATATGATATAAACAATTTCAATATTTTGCTTCTTTTCCGTCACCAAATTTTAGGTTACTTCATCACTAAGAAACTCAGTTAAAAGACTATTAATTAAGGACAAATATTTCATATACGTTGATAATAACTAAAGTTATATAAAGATGCTCGATAGTATATTTATTCCCCATATTCATATTGTTATATGTTGTATATGATATAAACAATTTCAATATTTTGCTTCTTCCCCGTCACCAAATTTTAGGTTACTTCATCACTAAGAAACTAAGTTAAAAGACTATTACTTAATGACACATATTTCATATACATTGATAATAGCTAAAGTTATATAAAGAGACTCGATAGTATATCTATTACACATATTCATATTGTTATATGTTATATATGATATAAAAAATTTCAATATTTTGCTTCTTCCCCGTCACCAAATTTTAGGTTACTTCATCACTAAGAAAGTAAGTTAAAAGACTATTAATTAATGACACATATTTCATATACATTGGTAATAATTAAAATTATATAATGAGGCTCGATAGTATATATATTCCCCATATTCATATTGTTATATGTTATATATGATATAAACAATTTCAATATTTTTTTTCTTCCTTATCAGCAAATTTTAGGTTACTTCATCACTAAGAAATTAAGATAAAAGACTATTAATTAATGACACATATTTCATATACATTGATAATAATTACAATTATATAAAGAGGCTCGATAGTATATCTATTCCCCATATTCATATTGTTATATGTTATATATGATATAAACAATTTCAATATTTTGCTTCTTCCCCGTCACCAAATTTTAAGTTACTTTATCACTAAGAAAATAAGTTAAAAGACTATTAATTAATGACACATATTTCATATACATTGGTAATAACTAAAGTTATATAAAGAGGTTCGATAGTATATCTATTACCCACATTTATATTGTTATATGTTATATATGATATAAACAATTTCAATATTTTGCTTCTTCCCCGTCACCAAATTTTAGGTTTCTTTATCACTAAGAAACTAAGTTAAAAGACTATTAATTAAGGAAACATATTTCATATACATTGGTAATAACTAAAGTTATATAAAGATACTCGATAGTATATCTATTCCCCATATTTATATTGTTATATGTTATATATGATATAAACAATTTCAATATTTTGCTTCTTTTCCGTCATCAAATTTTAGGTTACTTCATCAATAAGAAACTCAGTTAAAAGACTATTAATTAAGGACACATATTTCATATACGTTGATAATAACTAAAGTTATATAAAGATGCTCGATAGTATATTTATTCCCCATATTCATATTGTTATATATTATATATGATATAAACAATTTCAATATTTTGCTTCTTCCCCGTTACCAAATTTTAGGTTACTTCATCACTAAGAAACTAAGTTAAAAGACTATTACTTAATGAAACATATTTCATATACATTGGTAATAACTAAAGTTATATAAAGAGGTTCGATAGTATATCTATTCCCCACATTTATATTTTTATATGTTATATATGATATAAACAATTTCAATATTTTGCTTCTTCCCCGTCACGAAATTTTAGGTTTCTTCATCACTAAGAAACTAAGTTAAAAGACTATTAATTAAGGACACATATTTCATATACATTGGTAATAACTAAAGTTATATAAAGATACTCGATAGTATATCTATTCCCCATATTTATATTGTTATATGTTATATATGATATAAACAATTTCAATATTTTGCTTCTTTTCTGTCACCAAATTTTAGGTTACTTCATCACTAAGAAACTCAGTTAAAAGACTATTAATTAAGGACACATATTTCATATACGTTGATAATAACTAAAGTTATATAAAGATGCTCGATAGTATATGTATTCCCCATATTCATATTGTTATATGTTATATATGATATAAACAATTTCAATATTTTTTTTCTTCCTTATCAGCAAATTTTAGGTTACTTCATCACTAAGAAATTAAGATAAAAGACTATTAATTAATGACACATATTTCATATACATTGATAATAATTACAATTATATAAAGAGGCTCGATAGTATATCTATTCCCCATATTCATATTGTTATATGTTATATATGATATAAACAATTTCAATATTTTGCATCTTCCCCGTCACCAAATTTTAAGTTACTTTATCACTAAGAAAATAAGTTAAAAGACTATTAATTAATGACACATATTTCATATACATTGGTAATAACTAAAGTTATATAAAGAGGTTCGATAGTATATCTATTACCCACATTTATATTGTTATATGTTATATATGATATAAACAATTTCAATATTTTGCTTCTTCCCCGTCACCAAATTTTAGGTTTCTTCATCACTAAGAAACTAAGTTAAAAGACTATTAATTAAGGACACATATTTCATATACATTGGTAATAAATAAAGTTATATAAAGATACTCGATAGTATATCTATTCCCCATATTTATATTGTTATATGTTATATATGATATAAACAATTTCAATATTTTGCTTCTTTTCTGTCACCAAATTTTAGGTTACTTCATCACTAAGAAACTCAGTTAAAAGACTATTAATTAAGGACACATATTTCATATACGTTGATAATAACTAAAGTTATATAACGATGCTCGATAGTATATTTATTCCCCATATTCATATTGTTATATATTATATATGATATAAACAATTTCAATATTTTGCTTCTTCCCCGTTACCAAATTTTATGTTACTTCATCACTAAGAAACTAAGTTAAAAGACTATTACTTAATGAAACATATTTCATATACATTGGTAATCACTAAAGTTATATAAAGAGGTTCGATAGTATATCTATTCCCCACATTTATATTTTTATATGTTATATATGATATAAACAATTTCAATATTTTGCTTCTTCCCCGTCACGAAATTTTAGGTTTCTTCATCACTAAGAAACTAAGTTAAAAGACTATTAATTAAGGACACATATTTCATATACATTGGTAATAACTAAAGTTATATAAAGATACTCGATAGTATATCTATTCCCCATATTTATATTGTTATATGTTATATATGATATAAACTATTTCAATATTTTGCTTCTTTTCTTTCACCAAATTTTAGGTTACTTCATCACTAAGAAACTCAGTTAAAAGACTATTAATTAAGGACACATATTTCATATACGTTGATAATAACTAAAGTTATATAAAGATGCTCGATAGTATATTTATTCCCCATATTCATATTGTTATATGTTATATATGATATAAACAATTTCAATATTTTTTTTTCCTTATCAGCAAATTTTAGGTTACTTCATCACTAAGAAATTAAGATAAAAGACTATTAATTAATGACACATATTTCATATACATTGATAATAATTACAATTATATAAAGAGGCTCGATAGTATATCTATTCCCCATATTCATATTGTTATATGTTATATATGATATAAACAATTTCAATATTTTGCTTCTTCCCCGTCACCAAATTTTAAGTTACTTTATCACTAAGAAAATAAGTTAAAAGACTATTAATTAATGACACATATTTCATATACATTGGTAATAACTAAAGTTATATAAAGAAGTTCGATAGTATATCTATTACCCACATTTATATTGTTATATGTTATATATGATATAAACAATTTCAATATTTTGCTTCTTCCCCGTCACCAAATTTTAGGTTTCTTCATCACTAAGAAACTAAGTTAAAAGACTATTAATTAAGGACATATATTTCATAGACATTGGTAATAACTAAAGTTATATAAAGATACTCGATAGTATATCTATTCGCCATATTTATATTGTTATATGTTATATATGATATAAACAATTTCAATATTTTGCTTCTTTTCCGTCATCAAATTTTAGGTTACTTCATCAATAAGAAACTCAGTTAAAAGACTATTAATTAAGGACACATATTTCATATACGTTGATAATAACTAAAGTTATATAAAGATGCTCGATAGTATATTTATTCCCCATATTCATATTGTTATATATTATATATGATATAAACAATTTCAATATTTTGCTTCTTCCCCGTTACCAAATTTTAGGTTACTTCATCACTAAGAAACTAAGTTAAAAGACTATTACTTAATGAAACATATTTCATTTACATTGGTAATAACTAAAGTTATATAAAGAGGTTCGATAGTATATCTATTCCCCACATTTATATTTTTATATGTTATATATGATATAAACAATTTCAATATTTTGCTTCTTCTCCGTCACCAAATTTTAGGTTTCTTCATCACTAAGAAACTAAGTTAAAAGACTATTAATTAAGGACACATATTTCATATACATTGGTAATAACTAAAGTTATATAAAGCTACTCGATAGTATATCTATTCCCCATATTTATATTGTTATATGTTATATATGATATAAACAATTTCAATATTTTGCTTCTTTTCCGTCACCAAATTTTAGGTTACTTCATCACTAAGAAACTCAGTTAAAAGACTATTAATTAAGGACACATATTTCATATACGTTGATAATAACTAAAGTTATATAAAGATGCTCGATAGTATATTTATTCCCCATATTCATATTGTTATATGTTATATATGATATAAACAATTTCAATATTTTGCTTCTTCCCCGTCACCAAATTTTAGGTTACTTCATCACTAAGAAACTAAGTTAAAAGACTATTACTTAATGACACATATTTCATATACATTGGTAATTACTAAAGTTATATAAAGAGGTTCGATAGTATATCTATTCCCCACATTTATATTTTTATATGTTATTTATGATATAAACAATTTCAATATTTTGCTTCTTCCCTGTCACAAAATTTTAGTTTACTTCCTCACTAAGAAACTAAGTTAAAAGACTATTAATTAAGGATACATATTTCATATACATTGACTGTGGGATTTTGGATCGAACTCTAGTTGGTCGAAGTACTTGCTGTAGTCGAAGAAGGTTCTAGCATGTATTTGTCGAAGGATGCTTGTCGAATTAGGTTTTAGTGTTTAAACCCTAATTTGTTAAGTTAGCTTGTTTGTTAAGTTAGCTTGTATAATGGGCCTTGTGGAAAAAGCCCATTAGTTAGTATGTTAGGTTTTATTATAAATAGCATACTAGTCTCTCATCATTGCCATCACAGCAAATCCTAGTTTAGGGTGAGAGGGTTATTTGTTATTCTTGTAAACTTGTAATCTTGTTTTCAAAGAGAAAGTAAAGAATAGCAGTTATAACCAATTCTTGTGTTCTTCTTCTTCCTTGTTCGTTATTCATCCCTTCTTCTATACTTTGTTATTGGCATTGAATTCACAACAAATTGGTGCGGTGAGCGTGGAGAAGATGCCTTCAACAAAGTATGAGATTGAAAAGTTCACCGGAGTGAATGATTTCGGTCTATGGCGCTTGAAGATGAAAGCCCTACTGGTTCAGCAGGGTTGTTTGGAAGCGTTGAAGGGAGCGACGGCGATGGACGCTGCGCTAACAGAAAGAGAGAAGACGGCCATGATCGAGAAAGCACACAGCGCAATTCTGTTGAGCCTTGGTGACAAGGTTCTTCGACAGGTATCAAAGGAGACGACGGCATCAGGGTTATGGGTGAAACTTGAAAGTTTGTATATGACCAAATCTCTGGTAAATCGACTCTACCTGAAGCAAGCTTTGTACTCATTCAAGATGATTGAAGACAAAGTGTTGGCTGAGCAGTTGGATATGTTCAACAAGCTGATTCTTGATCTTGAAAATATTGATGTAAAGATTGATGATGAAGATCAAGCGCTGTTATTATTGTGCGCTTTGCCCAGATCACATGCTCACTTCAAAGAAACCCTCTTGTATGGAAGAGAGTCCCTGACCTTTGAAGAAGTTCAATCAACTTTGTACTCTAAGGACTTGAACGAACGTAAGGAGCATAAACCTTCGACGGTTGGTGAAGGTTTGGCTGTTAAAGGAAAATTCGACAAGAAGAAAGGTAAAAATCAGTCGAAGTCTTATAGTGGTGATGCATCTGGTATTAGATGCTATCACCGTAAGAAAGTAGGTCACACAAGAAAGGTGTGCCCTGAACGCCTGAAAGATCATGGAGGTAAGGATAATGGCAATGCAGCTATTGTCTAAGATGATTTTGAATCATCTGATGTTCTTGTGGTTTCAAGCAACAACTCGTCGAAGGAGTGGATTATGGATTCTGGATGCACTTGGCACATGACTCCAAACAAAGACTTGTTCGAGGAATTATGTGATCAAGATGGTGGATCTGTATTGCTGGGAAACAACAAAGCTTGCAAGATTGCAGGCGTTGGATCTGTGAGATTCAAGCTCCATGATGAGTCAATAAGATTGTTGACTGAAGTCAGGTATGTACCTGATTTGAAGAGAAATTTGATTTCTCTTGGTGAATTCGACAAGAAAGGATATGTGTTTCAAGGAAAGAAAAGTATCCTGAGAGTCATGAAAGGGTCGAAGGAAGTCTTGAGAGGCGTGAAGAAACAAGGCTTGTATACCCTTGAGGCTGAAGTTGTAAGTGGTTCGACAAATGTTGCATCCACGAAACCTTTGTCGAAAACAGAAATTTGGCACATGAGATTGGGCCATGTCAGTGAAAGGGGTCTGGTCGAATTAGGGAAACAAAATCTGCTTGGTGGAGATAAAGTCGAAAAGCTGAAGTTTTGTGAACCCTGTGTACTTGGAAAGTCCTGTAGGATGAAGTTCAACAAAGGCAAACAAAGAACACATGGATCCCTTGATTACATCCATGCTGATCTTTGGGGGCCTGCAAGGTGTCCATCACATTCAGGAGCAAAGTATTTTCTATCCATAGTAGATGACTATTCCAGAAAGTTATGGGTATTCATCCAGAAGACTAAGGATGAAACTTTTGAGAATTTCAAAAGTTGGAAGACTCTTGTCGAAAATCAAACTGGCAGAAAGGTAAAAAGGTTGAGAACCGACAATGGCCTTGAGTTTTGCAATGAGGCGTTCGACAGTTTTTGTGTTGCCTCTGGTATTGCAAGGCACAGAACTACCGCAGGTACTCCACAACAAAATGGTTTGGCTGAAAGGTTTAATCGAACTATTTTGGAGAGAGTTAGATGCATGTTGACTAGTGCGGGATTAAAGAAGGTGTTTTGGGCTAAGGCTGTTTCGACAGCAGCATATCTGATAAACAGATGTCCTTCGACAGCGTTAGATATGAAGACACCTGAAGAAGTTTGGTCGGGACATCCACCAGATCTCGACAAACTAAGAGTATTTGGCTGTGTAGCCTATGCTCACATTAGGCAAGACAAGGTCGAACCTAGAGCTCTGAAATGCATGTTTATGGGATACCCTGAAGGAGTGAAAGCTTATAGGCTATGGTGCCTAGAGCCAGGTCACAGGAGGTGTATCACCAGTCGAGATGTAGTTTTCAATGAAACTGAAATGGCTTTCAAGAAAACTGATGACGTTGACGAAGAGCTGGAACAGGTAGAGATTCCTGTTGAGGTGGAGCATGTTGATGCTGAAATGCGTATCCCAGATGAAGTCGAAGAAGAAACAGAAGATTCTGATGATGTTGAGGAAACTGTTGATGACTACCTATTGACGAGAGATAGGCAACGAAGAGTCATAAAACCACCTCAGAGACTTGGATATGCAGATCTTGTAGCTTATGCCTTAATCTCTGCAAGTGAAGTTCTAGACGAAGAACCTAGAGAGTATAAGGAAGTTATGAGGAGTCGAATGAAGACTGAATGGCTAAAGGCCATGCATGATGAGATGAAATCTCTTCATGATAATCACACTTGGGAACTGATCAAGAAACCTGTTGGGGCAAGGTTAGTCAGCTGTAAGTGGATTTTCAAAGTTAAGGAAGGAATTGAAGGAGTAATGTCGAAGAGGTACAAGGCAAGATTAGTCGCAAGGGGTTTCACTCAGAAAGAAGGTGTCGACTTCAATGATGTATTTTCCCCTGTTGTGAAGCACAGATCCATTCGAATGTTGCTTGCCATGGTGGCTCAGTTCGACCTTGAACTGGAACAAATGGATGTGAAGACTGCGTTCTTGTATGGTGACTTAGACGAAACAATCCTGATGAGGCAACCTGAAGGGTATGTCGAAAAGGGGAAAGAAGATTATGTGTGCAAACTGAAGAAATCTCTATATGGACTTAAACAATCTCCTCGACAGTGGAATAAGAGATTCGACAAGTTCATGGAACACATAGGTTTCATTCGAAGTCAGTTCGACCATTGTGTTTACTCCAGATTTCGACCTGAAAATTCATTTGTTATTTTGTTGCTTTATGTTGATGATATTCTGATAGCAAGCAACAATGTCGAAGATGTAATGAGGGTGAAGGCTGAACTCAATAAGGAGTTCGACATGAAGGATCTGGGAGCTGCATCTAGGATTCTTGGAATTGACATTCGAAGAAATAGAAAGCAGTCGAAATTATGCTTATCTCAAGAGGCATACCTACGAAAGATTCTTGACAAGTTTGGTATGTCGAATTCAAAGCCTGTTGTGACTCCAACAAACCCTCAATTCAAGCTGAGCATTGATCAATGTCCCAGTACTGATGTTGAAAGAACTTATATGAACAGCATTCCATATGCTAATATAGTTGGTTCTTTGATGTATGCTATGGTCTGTACTAGACCCGACATAGCATATGCAGTAAGTCTTGTAAGCAGGTACATGGCGAATCCTGGAAAGGCTCACTGGCAAGCGTTAAAGTGGATTCTAAGGTACATAAATGGGTCTCTGAACAGAGTCTTAATTTATGGTGGAGCCTTGGGTGAAGATAGTAAAGCAGCAGTCGAAGGCTATGTTGACTCTGATTATGCAGGATGTATGGATTCCAGGAAATCTATTTCTGGATATGTTTTCACCATGTTTGGTACAGCAATTAGTTGGAAAGCAACTCTTCAAAAGGTTGTTGCCTTATCAACTACTGAAGCAGAATATATTGCCCTAACTGAAGCTGTGAAAGAAGCATTGTGGCTTGAAGGTTTTGCAAAGGAACTGAAACTTCAAGGTCAAGGTATCACTGTTAAATGTGATAGTCAAAGTGCAATACACCTGTCGAAGAACTCAGCCTATCATGAGCGAACCAAGCACATAGATGTGAGGCTGCATTTCGTCAGAGGGGTAATCGAGCGTGGAGAAGTCCAAGTGCTGAAGGTCTCGACAGAACACAATGCCGCTGATATGATCACCAAAACATTGCCAAGTTGCAAGTTTTTCCACTGTATGCAGTTGATAAAGCTGCATGAAGAAAGTAGTTAGTGTCTCTTGATGCTGTAGAGTTAGGTCCAAGGTGGAGATTTGTGGGATTTTGGATCGAACTCTAGTTGGTCGAAGTACTTGCTGTAGTCGAAGAAGGTTCTAGCATGTATTTGTCGAAGGATGCTTGTCGAATTAGGTTTTAGTGTTTAAACCCTAATTTGTTAAGTTAGCTTGTTTGTTAAGTTAGCTTGTATAATGGGCCTTGTGGAAAAAGCCCATTAGTTAGTATGTTAGGTTTTATTATAAATAGCATACTAGTCTCTCATCATTGCCATCACAGCAAATCCTAGTTTAGGGTGAGAGGGATATTTGTTATTCTTGTAAACTTGTAATCTTGTTTTCAAAGAGAAAGTAAAGAATAGCAGTTATAACCAATTCTTGTGTTCTTCTTCTTCCTTGTTCGTTATTCATCCCTTCTTCTATACTTTGTTATTGGCATTGAATTCACAACATTGACAATAACTAAAGTTATATAAAGAGACTCGATAGTATATTTATTCCCCATATTCATATTGTTATATGTTATATATGATATAAAAATTTTCAATATTTTGCTTCTTCCTCGCCACCAAATTTTAGGTTACTTCATGACTAAGAAACTAATTTAAAAGACTATTAATTAATGACACATATTTCATATACATTGATAATAACTAAAATTATATAAAGAGGCTCGATAGTATATCTATTCCCCATATTCATATTGTTATATGTTATATATGATATAAACAATTTCAATATTTTGCTTATTCCCGATCACCAAATTCTAGGTTACTTCATCATTAAAAAACTAAGTTAAAAGACTATTACTTAATGACACATATTTCATATACATTGGTAATAATTAAAATTATATAATGAGGCTCGATAGTATATATATTCCCCATATTCATATTGTTATATGTTATATATGATATAAACAATTTCAATATTTTTTTTCTTCCTTATCACCAAATTTTAGGTTACTTCATCACTAAGAAATTAAGATAAAAGACTAGTAATTAATGACACATATTTCATATACATTTATAATAATTACAATTATATAAAGAGGCTCGATAGTATATCTATTCCCCATATTCATATTGTTATATGTTATATATGATATAAACAATTTCAATATTTTGCTTCTTCCCTGTCACCAAATTTTAGGTTACTTCTTCACTAGAAAACTAAGATAAAAGACTATTATATTTCATATACATTGATAATAACTACAATTATATAAAGAGGCTAGATAGTATATCTATTCCCCATATTCATATTGTTATATGTTATATGTGATACAAATAATTTCAATATTTTTCTTCTTCCCCATCAGGTATTTTTAGGTTACTTAATCATTAAGAAACTAAGTTAAAAGACTATTACTTAATGACACATATTTCATATACATTGGTAATAATTAAAATTATATAAAGAGGCTCGATAGTATATCTATTCCCCATATTCATATTGTTATATGTTATATATGATATAAATAATTTCACTATTTTTCTTCTTCCCCAACAGCAAATTTTAGGTTACTTCATCACTAAGAAACTTAGATAAAAGACTATTAATTAATGAAACATATTCCATATACATTGATAATAACTATAATTATATAAAGAGGCTCGATAGTATATCTACTCCCCATATTCATATTGTTATATGTTATATATGATATAAACAATTTCAATATTTTGGTTCTTCCCCGTCACCAAATTTTAGGTTACTTCTTCACTAAGAAACTAAGCTAAAAGACTATTATATTTCATATACATTGATAATAACTACAATTATACAAAGAGGCTCGATAGTATATCTATTCCCCATATTCATATTGTTATATGTTATATATGATATAAACAATTTCAATATTTTGCTTATTCCCGATCACCAAATTTTAGGTTACTTCATCACTAAGAAACAAAGTTAAAAGACTATTAATTAATGACACATATTTCATATACATTGATAATAACTACAATTATATAACGAGGCTCGATAGTATATATATTCCCCATATTCATATTGTTATATGTTATATATGATATAAACAATTTCAATATTTTTCTTCTTCCCCATCAACAAATTTTAGGTTACTTCATCACTAAGACACTAAGATAAAAAACTATTAATTAATGACACATATTTCATATACATTGATAATAACTACAATTATATAAAGAGGCTCGATTGTGTATCTATTCCGCATATTCAAATTGTTATATGTTATATATGATATAAACAATTTCAATATTTTGCTTCTTCCCGGACACCAAATTTTAGTTTACTTCATCACTAAGAAACTAAGTTAAAAGACTATAAATTAATGACACATATTTCATATACATTGATAATAACTACAATTATATAAAGAGGCTCGATAGTATATCTATTCCACATATTCATATTGTTATATGTTATATATGATATAAACAATTTCAATATTTTTCTTCTTCCCCATCATCAAATTTTAGGTTACTTCATCATTAAGAAACTAAGTTAAAAGACTATTACTTAATGACACATATTTCATATACATTGGTAATAATTAAAATTGTATAACGAGGCTCGATAGAATATCTATACCCCATATTCATATTGTTATATGTTATATATGATATAAATTATTTCAATATTTTTCTTCTTCCCCACCAGCAAAATTTAGGTTACTTCATCACTAAGAAACTAAGATAAAAGACTATTAATTAGTGACACATATTTCATATACATTGATAATAACTACAATTATATAAAGAGGCTCGATAGTATATATATTCCCCATATTCATAATGTTATATGTTATATATGATATAAACAATTTCAATACTTTGCTTCTTCCCCGTCACCAAATTTTAGGTTACTTTTTTACTAAGAAACTAAGATAAAAGACTATTATATTTCATATACATTGATAATAACTACAATTATATAAAGAGGCTCGATAATATATATATTCCCCATATTCATATTGTTATATGTTATATATGATATAAACAATTTCAATATTTTGCTTCTTCCCGGTCACCAAATTTCAGGTTACTTCATTACGAAGAAAGTAAGTTAAAAGACTATTAATTAATGACACATATTTCATATACATTGATAATAACTACAATTATATAAAGAGGCTCGATGATATATCTATTCCTCATATTCATATTATTATATGTTATATATGATATAAACAATTTCAATATTTTTCTTCTTCCCCATCAGCAAATTTTAGGTTACTTCATCATTAAGAAACTAAGTTAAAAGACTATTATTTAATGACACATATTTCATATACCTTCGTAATAATTAAAATTGTATAACGAGGCTCGATAGTATATCTATTCCCCATATTCATATTGTTATATGTTATATATGATATAAATAATTTCAATATTTTTCTTCTTCCCTATCAACAAATTTTAGGTTACTTCATCATTAAGAAACTAAGTTAAAAGACTATTATTTAATGACACATATTTCATATACATTAATAATAATTAAAATTGTATAACGAGGCTCGATAATATATCTTTTCCCCATATTCATATTGTTATATGTTATATATGATATAAACAATTTCAATATTTTTCTTCTTCCCCATCAGCAAATTTTAGGTTACTTCATCATTAAGAAACTAAGTTAAACGACTATTATTTAATGACAAATATTTTATATACATTGGTGATAATTAAAATTATATAAAGAGGCTCGATAGTATATTTATTCCCAATATTCATATTGTTATATGTTATATATGATATAAACAATTTCAATATTTTGCTTCTTCCCCGTCACCAAATTTTAGGTTACTTCATCTTAAAAAACTAAGATAAAAGACTATTAATTAAGGACACATATTTCATATACATTGATAATAACTAAAATTATATCAAGAGGCTCGATAGTATATCTATTCCCCATATTCATATTGTAATATGTTATATATGATATAAACAAGGTCAATATTTTGCTTCTTCCCCGTCACCAAATTTTAAGTTACTTCATCACTAAGAAACTAAGTTAAAAGACTATTAATTAAGGACACATATTTCATATACATTGGTAATAACTAAAGTTATATAAAGATACTCGATAGTATATCTATTCCCCATATCTATATTATTATATGTTATATATGATATAAACAATTTCAATATTTTGCTTCTTTTCCGTCACCAAATTTTAGGTTACTTCATCACTAAGAAACTCAGTTAAAAGACTATTAATTAAGGACAAATATTTCATATACGTTGATAATAACTAAAGTTATATAAAGATGCTCGATAGTATATTTATTCCCCATATTCATATTGTTATATGTTGTATATGATATAAACAATTTCAATATTTTGCTTCTTCCCCGTCACCAAATTTTAGGTTACTTCATCACTAAGAAACTAAGTTAAAAGACTATTACTTAATGACACATATTTCATATACATTGATAATAGCTAAAGTTATATAAAGAGACTCGATAGTATATCTATTACACATATTCATATTGTTATATGTTATATATGATATAAAAAATTTCAATATTTTGCTTCTTCCCCGTCACCAAATTTTAGGTTACTTCATCACTAAGAAAGTAAGTTAAAAGACTATTAATTAATGACATATATTTCATATACATTGATAATAACTACAATTATATAAAGAGGCTCGATAGTATATCTATTCACCATATTCATATTGTTATATGTTATATATGATATAAACAATTTCAATATTTTTCTTCTTCATCATCAGCAAATTCTAGGTTACTTCATCATTAAAAAACTAAGTTAAAAGACTATTACTTAATGACACATATTTCATATACATTGGTAATAATTAAAATTATATAATGAGGCTCGATAGTATATATATTCCCCATATTCATATTGTTATATGTTATATATGATATAAACAATTTCAATATTTTTTTTCTTCCTTATCAGCAAATTTTAGGTTACTTCATCACTAAGAAATTAAGATATAAGATTATTACTTAATGACACATATTTCATATACATTGGTAATAACTAAAGTTATATAAAGAGGTTCGATAGTATATCTATTCCCCACATTTATATTTTTATATGTTATATATGATATAAACAATTTCAATATTTTGCTTCTTCCCCGTCATCAAATTTTAGGTTTCTTCGTCACTAAGAAACTAAGTTAAAAGACTATTAATTGAGGACACATATTTCATATACATTGGTAATAACTAAAGTTATATAAAGATACTCGATAGTGTATCTATTCCCCATATTTATATTGTTATATGTTATATATGATATAAACAATTTCAATATTTTGCTTCTTTTCCGTCACCAAATTTTAGGTTACTTCCTCACTAAGAAACTAAGTTAAAAGACTATTAATTAAGGACACATATTTCAAATACGTTGACAATAACTAAAGTTATATAAAGAGACTCGATAGTATATCTATTCCCCATATTCATATTGGTATATGTTATATATGATATAAAAAATTTCAATATTTTGCTTCTTCCCCGTCAACAAATTTTAGGTTACTTCATCACTAAGAAACTAAGTTAAAAGACTATTAATTAATGACACATATTTCATATACATTAATAATAACTACAATTATATAAAGAGGCTCGATATTATATCTATTCCCCATATTCATATTGTTAAATGTTATATATAATATAAACAATTTCAATATTTTTCTTCTTCCTCATCAGCAAATTCTAGGTTACTTCATCATTAAAAAACTAAGTTAAAAGACTATTACTTAATGACACATATTTCATATACATTGGTAATAATTAAAATTATATAATGAGGCTCGATAGTATATATATTCCCCATATTCATATTGTTATATGTTATATATGATATAAACAATTTCAATATTTTTTTTCTTCCTTATCAGCAAATTTTAGGTTACTTTATCACTAAGAAATTAAGATAAAAGACTATTAATTAATGACACATATTTCATATGCATTGATAATAATTACAATTATATAAAGAGGCTCGATAGTATATCTATTCCCCATATTCATATTGTTATATGTGATATATGATATAAACAATTTCAATATTTTGCTTTTTCCCCGTTACCAAATTTTAGGTTACTTCATCACTAAGAAACTAAGTTAAAAGACTATTACTTAATGAAACATATTTCATATACATTGGTAATAACTAAAGTTATATAAAGAGGTTCGATAGTATATCTATTCCCCACATTTATATTTTTATATGTTATATATGATATAAACAATTTCAATATTTTGCTTCTTCCCCGTCACCAAATTTTAGGTTTCTTCATCACTAAGAAACTAAGTTAAAAGACTATTAATTAAGGACACATATTTCATATACATTGGTAATAACTAAAGTTATATAAAGATACTCGATAGTATATCTATTCCCCATATTTATATTGTTATATGTTATATATGATATAAACAATATCAATATTTTGCTTCTTTTCCGTCATCAAATTTTAGGTTACTTCATCAATAAGAAACTCAGTTAAAAGACTATTAATTATGGACACATATTTCATATACGTTGATAATAACTAAAGTTATATAAAGATGCTCGATAGTATATTTATTCCCCATATTCATATTGTTATATGTTATATATGATATAAACAATTTCAATATTTTGCTTCTTCCCCGTCACCAAATTTTAGGTTACTTAATCACTAAGAAACTAAGTTAAAAGACTATTACTTAATGACACATATTTCATATACATTGGTAATGACTAAAGTTATATAAAGAGGTTCTATAGTATATCTATTCCCCACATTTATATTTTTATATGTTATATATGATATAAACAATTTCAATATTTTGTTTCTTCCCCGTCACCAAATTTTAGGTTACTTCCTCACAAAGAAACTAAGTTAAAAGACTATTAATTAAGGACACATATTTCATATACATTGACAATAACTAAAGTTATATAAAGAGACTCGATAGTATATCTATTCCCCATATTCATATTGTTATATGTTATATATGATATAAAAAATTTCAATATTTTGCTTCTTCCCCGTCACCAAATTTTAGGTTACTTCATCACTAAGAAACTAAGTTAAAAGACTATTAATTAATGACACATATTTCATATACATTGATAATAACTACAATTATATAAAGAGGCTCGATAGTATATCTATTCCCCATATTCATATTGTTATATGTTATATATGATATAAACAATTTCAATATTTTTCTTCTTCCTCATCAGCAAATTCTAGGTTACTTCATCATTAAAAAACTAAGTTAAAAGACTATTACTTAATGACACATATTTCATATACATTGGTAATAATTAAAATTATATAATGAGGCTCGATAGTATATATATTCCCCATATTCATATTGTTATATGTTATATATGATATAAACAATTTCAATATTTTTTTTCTTCCTTATCAGCAAATTTTAGGTTACTTCATCACTAAGAAATTAAGATAAAAGACTATTAATTAATGACACATATTTCATATACATTTATAATAATTACAATTATATAAAGAGGCTCGATAGTATATCTATTCCCCATATTCATATTGTTATATGTTATATATGATATAAACAATTTCAATATTTTGCTTCTTCCCTGTCACCAAAATTTAGGTTACTTCTTCACTAGGAAACTAAGATAAAAGACTATTATATTTCATATACATTGATAATAACTACAATTATATAAAGAGGCTCGATAGTATATCTATTCCCCATATTCATATTGTTATATGTTATATGTGATATAAACAATTTCAATATTTTGCTTATTCCCGATCACTAAATTTTAGGTTACTTCATCACTAAGAAACAAAGTTAAAAGACTATTAATTAATGACACATATTTCATATACATTGATAATAACTACAATTATATAAAGAGGCTCGATAGTATATTTATTTCCCATATTCATATTGTTATATGTTATATATGATATAAACAATTTCAATATGTTGCTTCTTCCCTGTCACCAAATTTTAGGTTACTTCTTCACTAGGAAACTAATATAAAAGACTATTATATTTCATATACATTGATAATAATTACAATTATATAAATAGGCTCGATAGTATATCTATTCCCCATATTCATATTGTTATATGTTATATATGATATAAACAATTTCAATATTTTGCTTTTTCCCCGTCACCAAATTTTAAGTTAATTCATCACTAAGAAACTAAGTTAAAAGACTATTAATTAATTAATTACAAATATTTCATATACATTAATAATAACTAAAATTATATAAAGAGGCTCGATAGTATATCTATTCCCCATATTCATATTGTTATATGTTATATGTGATATAAACAATTTCAATATTTTTCTTCTTCCCCATCAGCAAATTTTAGGTTACTTCATCATTAAGAAACTAAGTTAAAAGACTATTACTTAATGACACATATTTCATATACATTTGTAATAATTATAATTATATAACGAGGCTCGATAGTCTATCTATTCCCTATATTCATATTGTTATATGTTATATATGATATAAACAATTTAAATATTTTTCTTCTTCCCCATCAGCAAATTTTAGGTTACTTCATCACTAAGAAACTAAGATAAAAGACTATTAATTAATGACACATATTTCATATACATTGGTAATAACTACAATTATATAAAGTGGCTCGATAGTATATCTATTCCCCATATTCATATTGTTATATGTTATATATGATATAAACAATTTCAATATTTTTCTTCTTCTCAACTAGCAAATTTTAGACTACTTCATCACTAAGAAACTAAGATAAAAGACTATTAATTAGTGACACATATTTCATATACATTGATAATAACGACAATTATATAAAGAGGCTTGATAGTATATCTATTCCCCATATTCATGTTTTTATATGTTATATATGATATAAACAATTTCAATATTTTGCTTCTTCCCCGTTGTGATACGGTGGGAGAACTGACTATGGTTTTGCGTTTGTTTTCGCAAATGTTTCGGTTGAGCAAGAGTCGCCACCAACTTTTTATTTTATCCTAAGGAAAGGTTTAAAAAGCACAGCAAAAACCTTTGAGATATTTTCTTGGGTTCGGGGAGTAGATTATAGAAAGGGAAGGTATTAACACCCTTTCTATCCATGGTTATCCATGGGCTCTTTGGTACTTGCTTAGATCAACTTGCCTTGGTTTTCAATTGTTTGAAATGGTGCTTTGTGTGTGGTTTTGAAAATGTTTTGAACAAGATGCCTTGTCTAGGCTACCCTTGTAACAATTATTTACTCGAATGTTTTACAAAAGGTGTTTGTCTTTCTGAAAAGATGTTTCAAGGTTTTTTAGAAAGTTTGTTTTGAAAGTGTTTGTGAAGTGTGGTTTGGAAAATAGGCAAGTGTTTCTTTGTTTTGCAAGATGACAAGCACTTAAGAGCTATCTACCCTAAAGTTCTCAAAGATTTTTGCTATGTTTTAACCCTTTTAACAATTTTGTTCCACCATTGCATTTGGTGGACAATCTTGTGTTAGGATGTGAAAGGGACGGGCGCGGGTCATCGTTTAGACCATGATTGCAATGGTGCTAAGTATCTTTGGGCAATTTTTTTCTTGAAAGGGACTTGATCATTTTAGGCAACTTTTCGAAAGCGTCATCGAGGGACTATGATCATTTGAATTGTTTGTTTTGCCCAAAGAAACCTAACATGCAATATGGCCCATTTATTGAAGGCAACAAGTGGAATACCCTAGGGGTGCGAGTGTGATATGTGTTGTCCATTTTCATGCTTGTTTATCTTGAAATTAGGTCAAACTATTTTTGTTCTTTTTATTTGCATACAAACCCTAATTCTAACATGGTATATTTAGAAAGCATTAAAGTGCGAAAAATAAAGTTCTAAACTATTACAACACAATATGGGAAGGGGGGTACAAATGTTCAAATGGGGGGTTTGACAAGGAATTTAAACCTAGCTATTACATCAATTTGGAATTATTTACAAGATAATTGATTGCACAAATTAAATAGAAATAAAAGAAATATGCAAGATGCAAAAAAAGTTTTTTATATGTATGAAAAAAAAGTATTTTTATATGTCAAAATAAAATAAAATGAAAAGTATTAATTTTTGGATTTTTTGTGTATTTAGGGCAAAACCCTAATTTTATTAAATAAAATGCAATTATTTAATATATACACAATTATTTAATATATACAAAAATAAAATGAAATGAAGTATATTTATATAAAAAAAAGTATTTTTAATGTCAAATATTACCAAAAATAAAAATGTATATATTTTTACATTATTTGCTAAATATTCTAATAAATATATATATATATATATATATATATATATATATATATATATATATATATATATATATATATATATATATATATATATATATATATATATATATATATATATTTGTATTAATTTCTAAATATGTATTATATATATAAAAATAACAATATTTAATATTTATAAAAAAAAAGTATATATTATATAAAATATTTTCAGAAGATAAAATAAAATAGAAATTAAAAAATGAATGTATTTACATTATTTTTTTCTAGTTATTTTAAATAATAATATTATGTATTTATTTGTGTACAAACTAACTAAAGACTAATAAATATCAAAATAAATGCAAAAAATGTGGAAAAAATGATTTTTATATTTTTTCATGCTTAAATAAAAATATAAAAATAAAATCAAAAGGAAAAAATGGAAAATGATAAGTAAAAATCAAAACGGGTCAGGGAGGTTCAAAAGCAAAAGCAAGGTGTGAATAGGAACAATAGAACAAGCCCAGCCCAATAGGTCCTTCTTCAACCTCTGGCCAGAATTGTGACAAAAAACGCGCGCTTGTACCATGATTCAAACATCCTGATTCCTGGCTTTTTAATGAAAACTCACAACATCAAAAATGTTCAGCATCAAACAACGAATCCAAACATACCAAAAACTTGATTTAACTCTCAAAAATGAGAGAGAATTTCATCATTCCCAAATCTTAACCTAACTTTTTATTCATATTCAAACCTTAAATTCTCACAGCATATGCAAAATAAATGAAAAGTAAAGGTATGTACAGTTTCAGGGGCATGAGTAGAACACTTCTTATTCATAAACTTAGAGCTAATGATGCCTACATTGAGAGATAGAAGTTCAAAAATATACTTGTTCAGTTGAAGTTGTATCTGATGATGGAGGTACTTTCAGAGCAAGGTGATGATTGGTACAACTTCCTTGATGTACAGGGATGCTATTCCAAGCTTTACTTTGTCTTGAAACCTTTTGAATCGAGCTATGGAACTTCAGCTGCAAAACAAGAAAATGAAAATGGTGGTGTTGCCTGGGAGTGCTACAGGTCGTGTTTGGGGTTTGGATTAACTTCAAGGGATGTTGTGGGATGTATTTGAGGTGGTTTTAGCAAGAGTGCATGGAAGGTTTGAACTATGGAACTCAAACTGCAGCAGATGCTCTGTTTGGGCAGTTTGAGGGTGATTCTGGTAATGGGGAGGTATTGGAGATGTTAGGGTCGTGTTTCAGCTTAGGATGGATCTTTAGAATATGCTTGACAAGTTTGCTTAAGGCCTGGTTAGCTGATATGAGAGTTGTTGTACAAAATGCTATGTTTCTTACCCTTTAAGCAACAAATGTCCAAGTTGGTTTTTAGACAGGTAGAGGCCCCCCTAATGTGCTACAAATCTTGGCATTGATCAGTGTAATTAGTTCCTAAACTTGTGCCAAGGGGATTTGAACTGTACTTCTTGGATTTGCATCTTGACATAAAGTTCACTTTTGCAAAAATGGTTAAAGTGCTTTATCTACTTTGGGATTAAACCATTATGCAATGCTTGAACACATAGAACATGGTCTTGGCACAAAGAGTTTGCATTAAATTTATGAGTGTTGGATGGTTTAGAGGCCTGTAATCAAGGAAAGCATGCTAACTTGAAAAATTGCCTAAGTGTATGAACATGGAAATTGGCCAAATCAAAAGTGAGTTTTTCCTATATTGCAAAATTCGATTCTCTCAAACCATGAGGTTGTTTGATGAGTTCTTGGACATTTTGGAAAGATTGGAATGTGTACTACAATCCATCTTTGAAATGTAAATTGAAATTCCAAGTGGAAGTATATGAAAAATGGTCTTGAAGTTAGGTAAAAACCTTGCCTAAAATAGGTCAAATTTTCTCTAAGTTAAGAATGGTTTGGTACCCTTGTTCCAAAAATTGTAACTTGAGATACAAGCTTCTTTTGGGAAAACTTTGTGAATCAAAGTTGTAGATTATGCAATAGGCTACAACTTTCATGTTTTGACTTTTGCTTGAATCCAAATGAATCTTGGTTAGAAAGTGGGGCAAAGTTAGGGAAAAATTAGGGTTTTTCATAACTTAGAAAAATTCTAAGTTATGAAAAATCTTCATTTCAAACCCTAATTTGCAATTCTTGATTTCTTGGTGAACAAGTTTCATGATTTGGCATGTTTTGATGAAAAATGAATCTTGACTCTTGATTTTGACCAAAAAGTCAAAGTTTGACTTTTCAGTATACAATCAAAATTGATCAATTGACTGGGAAATTCAACTGTCAATCTTGTGTATTTGGGATCTTTTGAACTTGTTGAGCATGTCAAGATAATTCCATGGGGTCCTTGAGTCCATATGTGAGCTTGGTTTGCCATTGGCTAGGTCAAACAGTCAAAAATTGCCTTTGTGCAGTCAAAACCCTAAAAATGACCATTTTGCCCTTTTGGTGATCTGATCAAATTTCTTGTGGAATTGTGATCCAAACTTGATCAAATGGTCCATGTGAGTTCATAATGTTGATGTGGGTCAATTTTCATGAGATTTGACTGTCAATTGGCCACAGATGACTTTTTCCCCAATACAGTTGATTTTTAGGTCAACTGTCCAATTGACTGGGCAAAACTTGGAATCAAGGCTTGAAACTTGATGTGGATAAACTTAGGAGTCCAATATGAAGCATGAAAGTCATCTTAGGCAATTTAGGTCAAAACACCTTTGTGCAAACACAAACCCTAATTTGGGTCAACAGTGCAAGGAGAAGTCTTGAGCAGATGAAATCCTAACTGGATCTTGAGCTCCAAGGGCTTTGTGAGGAGAAAATATTGAGAGAAATGGGAGGGCAAATTTTGGGGTACAACAGTTGCCCCTGTTCAATCTTCTTGAATCCGAAGAGTTAGATTGGCAAGTTTGCCTTTCGTGACTCGAGGGTAAAAGGAGATTGGACACTAGAGTTCCCGGAAATTTGCACTCGTCAAAGCAATGGATGCGGGAATGGGCTTAGAGATGCCATTTGGAGATGGGCTTAACGATGCCTTCTGGGAGAGTGACAGAAAATTGTCGGGGATGGGCTTAAAGATGCCATCTGAGATGAGTATCA
Organism: Vicia faba; assembly: GCA_948472305.1. Lineage (NCBI taxonomy): Eukaryota > Viridiplantae > Streptophyta > Magnoliopsida > Fabales > Fabaceae > Vicia > Vicia faba. Next base: position 110,326,079 of record OX451741.1, read on the forward strand.
GCAAGGTGTCCATGTTTTGAACCATATCTGAACTGGGGGTCTGAACAAGCAATAGATTGACAACCGTATCTGGAGGCGTCCGTAAACTGTTTTCAGAAGTTGAGAAGAGTCTGAACAAGCGATAGGTTAACATCCGTTGTTGGGAAGAATCCATAAACTGTTTTCAGAAGTCTTGAGAAGAAACTGAACAAGCGATAGGTTAACATCCGTTACTTGGAGAACCCGTGAACTGTTTTCAGAAATCTTGAAGTTGAATAAGCAATAGAGCAGCATCCGTTGTTGGGAAGCGTCCGTAAACTGTTTTCAAAAGTTGCATCTGAACAAGCGATAGATTAACATCCGTTGTTGGGAAGAATCCATAAACTGTTTTCAGAAGTCTTGAGAAGAAACTGAACAAGCGATAGGTTAACATCCGTTACTTGGAGAACCCGTGAACTGTTTTCAGAAATCTTGAAGTTGAATAAGCAATAGAGCAGCATCCGTTGTTGGGAAGCGTCCGTAAACTGTTTTCAAAAGTTGCATCTGAACAAGCGATAGATTAACATCCGTTGTTGGGAAGAATCCATAAACTATTTTCAGAAGTCTTGAGAAGAAACTGAACAAGCGATAGGTTAACATCCGTTACTTGGAGAACCCGTGAACTGTTTTCAAAAATCTTGAAGTTGAAGAGGAACCGGTGTAGGGCTTCCTGGAGATGAGCTCGTGTAAAACTGCATTTGGATGAATCTGGAATAAGAATCAGAATGTTGCCATGTCTGGGTCACATCTGAACTATTCCTGGAAAGAATCTCGGAAGATAATGATTTTTGTCTGTCGACTGATCTTACCTGAAAAGGTAAAGGGTTAGTTGTATGCAATGTCATGATGCATGATGCAACGTATGTTATATGATATGGGTGTAAATGAATGTGCATGTAAGCTGGAGAGCTGTCTTGCGAAGGATAGATGAATCCGAGATGGCTGAAGCATCTTGACTGCTGCCGGGAAGAATAATTCCTGGTGGTTGCTGGAGAATAAGGGGCTTGGGTCGTATACCAATCTTCTGGGGAATCCCTGTTTTGAGGAGATCTTCACTGGAGAATTTCGAATATACAATGAGGAACTGAGAACTGAGAGTCTTCAGATTTGCTTGGGGAATACCAGACCTTCAATCGTCGAGGGGCCTTAGAACCACTTGCGAAGACTTGGAATTTCCTTGGTGACTTGCAGGGTTTAAGAATTTCTGATGATGTCTACTGGGGATTTTAGAACCTGGCAGACTTAAGCTGGGGAGATAAGACTGAGAATCTCTAGTCTAGTGAGAAGCATTTCTGTGGGGAAAAGGTTCACTAGTCTGGCTCTGCTGGGGATAGATAATTTGAAGTTTTAGTTCTGCTGGGGATACTGAAACTTAAACTCTGAGGGGAATTGAGTTCTGGAGGATTCTCTGGCTGGGGATGACAAAGATAAACTCCTCTGGGGGGATTGTATTGATAAGTTATGTTGGGGAACTCTGATGAACTCCGCTGGGGATAGGAAGAAATTTTCCGAGTGCGATCTTCCGTGGCAATAAGCTGAGGATAAACCAGTTATAAGCCCTTGTGAGGAATAACTTTGAATAAAGCTCGGGAGAGACATCCGTACTCTGCAGGGGATAAGCTTCCAGAATCTACTGGGGATAAGCTTCAAGACTTGCTGGGGATATGGATTCCCAATCTCCTGGGGATTTCCTTTGAAAAGGGTATCAAGATATCCAACTGCACCTTCAACCTATCAGTAATCCTCTTTCTTGATTCATAAGGAAATTATTATGTTCAAATGCATATGTCTATTTAACAAAACATTGGACGTTTCTCAAAATAAAACAATTAGTGCAAGAAAAAAAGAAAAAGGAAATGACACAAATTTCTGGGAAGAGTATTTGTATTAACTTTCTCTGAGTATATTTGTACAAAGGAGACAATCATCCTAGTAAGAGGATTTCGTCGTAAATATTGAAAGATTTATACAAAATAAAGATGGCTATGTGAAATAATTCCATGGGATTCCCTTCCGCTATAGCCTTCACAACTCTGAATATCTGTCCATCCAATGCTTCGTTTGCCGATGACTGGATTGATCAGAAGCCTGGAACTGGTTGATGAAGATATTGTCTTTGAAGTGATCCGACGAGACATAGTCATACGCTTTAATTCCCTAATTTTTGCCTGAACCGCCCTTTCGGGTTTTCGATCCACCGGGAAACCCCTTTTTGCCCAAGCCGCCCTTTCGGGTTTTCAACTTGCCGGCTGTACAGTTTTTTTGTTTTTATCCCTAATTTTTGCCTGAACCGCCCTTTCGGGTTTTCGATTCATCGGGATGCCCATTTTGGCCCAAGCCGCCCTTTCGGGTTTTCGACTTGTCGGGTTATTTTATGCGTAGTATCTTTTGACTATGTCTGCGTTCGCAGGGTGCGGAAAATAGTCGCCGTCCATGGTGGTTAGAATCATCGCACCACCAGAAAATATGCTCTTGATCACAAATGGTCCTTCATATGTAGGAGTCCATTTGCCCCTGGGATCACTTTGCGGCAAGATAATCCGCTTGATTACGAGGTCTCCGACTTGATACACCTGACGTCTGACTTTCTTATTGAAGGCCTTCATCATCCGTTTTTGATACGTCTGACCATGGCATATAGCAGCGAGTCGCTTTTCGTCGATCAGATTGAGTTGATCAAGTCGGGTCTGCATCCAATCATCTTCATTCAAACCCGTGTCCTTCATAATCCTTAGAGAAGGAATCTGAACCTCCATAGGTAGGACAGCTTCCATGCCATATACCAATGAAAATGGGGTTGCCCCGGTTGAAGTACGTGCCGTCGTACGGTATCCATGTAGGGAAAACGGTAACATCTCATGCCAGTCTTTGTAAGTGACTGTCATTTTCTGAATGATCTTCTTAATGTTTTTGTTCGCAGCTTCAACAACACCGTTCATCTTCGGCCGATAGGGAGATGAATTGTGATGATAAATCTTGAACTGTTCGCACAAAGCGGTGATCATCGTGTTATTCAGATTTGTACCATTGTCCATGATGATCCTGTCTGGAACACCATACCGGCATATGAGATTTTGCTTGATGAAGCGGGCAACCACATTTTTAGTAACAAAGGCAAAGGAAGCCGCTTCGACCCACTTGGTGAAATAGTCAATGGCAACTAGGATAAAGCGATGTCCGTTGGAAGCCGTGGGCTTGATCTCCCCAATCATGTCAATGCCCCACATTGCAAATGGCCAAGGAGAAGTCATAATGTTGAGAGGAACTAGAGGGATATGAACTTTGTCAGCATAGACTTGACATTTGTGGCAAGTATGGGAATGTTGATGGCAGTCAGCTTCCATGGTAGACCAGTAATAGCCTGCCCTTAGGATCTTCTTAGCCATTGTATGCCCGCTCAAGTGAGTGCCAAATGTGCCGCTGTGTAACTCAGTCATGATCAACTCTGCTTCAGCTTTGTCTACACATCGGATTAATACACAATCATGGCTTCGTTTGTAAAGGATGTCGTTGCTCAGGAAGAATTTGGCCGCAAATTTCCTTAAGAACTTCTTGTCATTTACGGAAGCTCCTTCGGGATAATCTCTAGTCTCGAGATACCTTTTGATTTCATGGAACCAGGGTTGTTCCACTACTTCTTCGGTATTAATCTCATGACAATGTGCAGGTTCATCCATTTGCTCGATGGTGATTTGGGGAGCCTCGTTATCCCAGTTTAGTTTAAACATGGAGGACATTGTAGCTAGAGCGTCTGCTAGCTGATTCTCTTCTCGTGGGAAATGCTCGAAGGTAATTTGCTCGAAATGAGGCAACAATGTAAAGACATGTTCTTTGTATGGGATAAGATTGGGGTGTTTGGTATCCCACTCTCCTTTAATTTGACTGATAACCAAAGCCGAGTCCCTAAATACGATCAAAGATTTGATCCCCAAGTCTATAGCAGCCTTGAGACCAAAGATGCAAGCTTCATACTCAGCCATGTTGTTTGTGCAGCTGAAGCAAAGTCGGGCCGTGAAAGGTGTGTGACAACCTTCCGGGGAGATGAGTACCGCACCGATACCGTTTCCAAGTGCATTTGAAGCACCATCAAAGTACAGGGTCCATCGGGATCCCTTTTCGGGTCCGTCATACGGTCCGTTACTTTCAATGTTGTCCAAATTCATGATGTCCTCGTCTGGGAAGTCAAATCTCATGGGTTGATAATCTTCGATAGCTTGATGAGCCAGATGGTCAGCTAGTACACTCCCTTTTATAGCTTTTTGGGTGGTGTACTGGATGTCATACTCAGTTAGGATCATTTGCCATCTGGCTATTCTTCCAGATAAAGCGGGCTTTTCGAAGATATACTTGATAGGATCCATTTTGGAAATCAACAAGGTAGTATGAGTCAACATATACTGCCTTAGTCGACGAGCAGCCCATACCAAAGCGCATCAAGTTTTCTCGAGCAGTGAGTAGCGAGTCTCACAGTCGGTAAACTTTTTGCTAAGGTAATAAATAGCATTCTCTTTTCGACCAGACTCGTCATGCTGGCCCAAAACACACCCCATTGAGTTATCCAAGATGGTCAGATACATGATCAATGGTCTTCCTTCGACAGGTGGCATCAGAATAGGAGGTTCTAGCAAATACTCCTTGATCTTATCAAAAGCAGCTTGGCAATCGTCGTTCCATTCAACTACCTGATCTTTCTTCAAGAGTTTGAAAATTGGCTCACAGGTAGAAGTCAGATGCGAGATGAATCTGGCAATATAGTTCAAGCGCCCCAAGAATCCTCTAACCTCCTTTTCAGTACGGGGAGCAGGCATCTCTTGTATTGCTTTCACTTTTGCGGGACCGACTTCAATGCCTTTGTTGCTTACAATGAATCCTAGAAGTTTACCAGACCTAACTCCAAAAGTGCACTTACTTGGATTCAGCCTGAGTTTGTATTCTTTCAACCTGGCAAACAGCTTTTCTAGATGTTCCAGGTGCTCCTCCTCTGTTTGTGACCGAGCTATCATATCGTCTACGTAAACCTCAATCTCATGATGTATCATATCATGGAACAAAGCTACCATGACGCGTTGATAAGTTGCCCCTGCGTTCTTCAGTCCGAACGGCATCACCTTGTAACAGAAAGTTCCCCATTGTGTGACAAAAGTTGTTTTCTCCATATCCTCGGGGGCCATTTTGATTTGATTGTAGCCCGAGAATCCATCCATGAAGGAAAACACTTTGTGCTGAGCTGTATTGTCGATCAAAATATCAATGTGTGGAAGTGGAAAATCATCTTTGGGGCTGGCCCTATTCAAATCCCGGTAGTCCACACACATCCTGACTTTGCCATCTTTCTTAGGTACTGGTACGATGTTAGCGACCCATTGAGGATAGGACGTAACAGCCAGAAAGCCAGCGTCGAATTGCTTCATCACTTCTGCTTTGATTTTTTCAGACATGTCAGGCCTCATTCGGCGAACTTTTTTCTTGATCGGTGGACAATCCTCTCTTGTGGGGAGACGGTGAACCACAATGTCTGTATCTAAACCCGGCATGTCTTCATAAGACCAAGCGAAGATTTCAACATACTCATTTAACAACTATATCAGGTGTTCCTTGACATTCGGTTCCAGATTGGCACCCACTTGCACCTCCTTTCGGTCTTCCTCAGTTCCCAAGTTGACAGTCTCCAACAACTCTTCATGAGGTAAGATGGCCCTTTCCTCTTGCTGTAGAAGTATGGCTAGTTCCCCTGGTACTTCACAACCTTCGTCATCTTCATACTCGGCTTGATTGACCAGATCTTCAGAGTTATTGAAGGATATAGCAGAATCGTCACCCCTGGAATCCGGAGTGGATGGGTACCTGCATTTGTGAGTGTGGGTGTGTGTAAGGGATAGCCATCCTTAAACAAAAAAATGCAAAAGAAAGAAAATGAACACAAGCATTTTATCAAATGAAAAACGTCCAATGAATCATTAAACATGGCATATGGATATGAAAAATAATCAAAACCCTTACAAATGGACCTACATGCCCCGGGCAAGGCATGAGGTGAAAAGATAGTGTACGGATTGTTCGAAAATAAATATTACAGACCAATAGGAAATGTTTGACAGATAAATTACTGATGAATAAAAGTGATGGGGACAAAGTCTTTTGCCTCCCAGTTGCATAATCCTCCTTTGACAGTTGGGTAAATCCACTCTTCGATGTTGCTCTCTTTGTCTTCATCCTCCAAAGCGTTGATTCCGTAGGGAGAAATTTTGACTGGCGCTCTCTCAATCTTCGAACGGCGCATAGATTTCTGGCCCGCGGTAGTGAACCCTAATCCAAATTTGTCTGTTTTATGTGGAATATCAGGCAACTGCCCCCATGCTGAATTCTTCCCCTCCTTTATTGCGGCCCTTGCATCCTCCAGAGATGCCATCCTGGCCATCTGCCTCGGTGTCTCAGCTGCCAACTTTGCTACTGTTATTTCAGGAAGGACTTCTTCAAAATGCTGACAAGGCGTCTCAATGAACTCCCCTTCTACCTCCACATACCGGAAAGAGTTCAAGTGGCTAATCATGTACTCCTCTTCGCCATGGACAGTAATGATATTTCCCTAGACAGGATACTTCAACATCTGATGTAAGGAGGAGGTGACTGCCCCAGCATGGTGTATCCAAGGCCTACCCAACAAGCAAGAGTATGACAGACGAATGTCCATCACATAGAAAGTAGATTTAAACACCTCAGTGCCTATCTTGATGGGAATTTCAACCTCCCCATGGACCATTCTCTTCGAACCATCGAAAGCTCTGACAACAATATCACTTGGCTTCAACTCCAACCCTTCACAATCTAGTCGGTCCAAGGCCTTCTTAGGCAGTACATTCAGCGACGAACCAGTGTCGACCAAGACATGTGCGAGAGTAGTTCCTCGGCACTCAACTGAAATGTGCAAAGCATCATTGTGGTTTCTACCTTTAGGAGTTAGGTCGGCATCGGAGAAACCTAATCCATTGTCCGCAGTAAGGCTGGCCACGTAATTTTGGAATTGATCTGCAGAAGTTTCCTGGGGCACATGGGTTGCCTTCAGGAATTTTATCAGAGCTTTAGTGTGCGCTTCCGAGCAAAGTAGTAGTGCCAGCATGGAGATCTTTGAGGGGGTTTGCCCCAGTTGTTCTACCACATCGTAATCACTCCTTTTGATTATCTTCAAGATCTCATCCATTTCTTTCTTGGAGGTTTCCGGGATAACCAAGGGTTGAGCCCTCGTCCTGACGAGCTCATCTTGGATTCCCTTACCTTTATCAGCAGTGGTAGGAGGGACAGTACTAGGAACAACAACATCTTCAATCAAAGGGGTTCTAGCAGAGAGTTTTATTGGTGCATGGATGACCTTGTCGGCAGATGAGGGTCCAAAGATTGCTCTTGGAGGGGCAATCTCTGGAGAAAATATTCTCCCGCTCCGGGTGATTTTGCTCGTGCCTGCAATGTTTCCAATGATGGCTTCTTTATCATCCGAACTTTCTTCAGTTATTTCGATTTGTTTAATACCATGGTAGTAGACGTCACCGCCATAGTTCCATGGTATTGAATTCTCAGAAACATAGGGGACAGGCCCTGGCATTGTTATCTTCAAAGGAACAGATTTTGTAGCTGGTGTAATCTTAACAGGCTTTTTGACGGCCTTGGAAAGATTGGCGTGAATGGTTATGATTGAGACATCTTCAGTATGGGTTGGAACAGCAGAAACTTTTTCAAACAAAATTTGTCGACTATCCATTAGGCCTTGGATGCCTTTCTTCAGTAACGGACAATCAAACGGCAGAGAGTAACAACAATAGCAGTCTTCTTTACATCCCGGGAAAATCCCGGCCTTTAACAGATTCAACTTGATTGTTAGCAACGGAGTTATCAGATCATTGACATTAGCAACATACAAATCTTCTTCAATGGCGTTGACATTTCGGCCGTGCTTCGGCATGGGAGCAGATATCACATTAGGCTTCTTCGGAGCGTCAAACTCCACCTCCTTCGCCTCTATCAGGTCTTGGATTTTATGCTTGAGTGCCCAACAATCATTGGTGTTGTGCCCGACACTGTCAGAATGGTAGGCGCATTTAGCATTAGGATGATAATGCAGAGAGGACGTATTCACATTTTTTGGTGCCTCTTTGATAGTGGCGAGATTCAACTTCAACAGATGGGGAAGCACTTGCGCTGGAGTCATATTAATGCGGGTGAACTGCCGTTGTGGCCGTTCCACCCGTTGCTGATTTGGTCTGGACTGGTTATAGCGAGGCTGCTCACTTGAAGGGTTTTGAATCATTATGGCCCCCACGGTCGGCCGGCGCTCAGTCTTCCCTGCTCTTCTTTGGGAGTATACCACAGTTGTTTCCTTCTTGAAAGGTTTCTTCTCAACACTTGCAGCAACACCCTTCTGAATCTTTCCTGACTTGATGCCAGCTTCTATTCTTTCGCCTGTTAAGATCAAATCGGTAAACCCCGCGGAAGAGTTACCAATCAGATGATTGAAAAATGGCCCAGATAGGGTCCCTAGAAACATAACAACAAGTTCACGGTCGGTTAAAGGAGGTTGCACCCTGCCAGCCAAATCCCTCCATTTTTGTGCATATTCTTTGAATCCTTCGCCGGTTCCCAGTGACATACCCTGAAGTTGGGTACATGTGGGAGCAAGGTCAGAATTATACTAGTATTGTTTGTAAAAGGCGGTGGCCAAGTCTTCCCAATTTTGGACGCTGGTTCCCTCTAGCTGATAGAACCACTCCAATGGAGCCCCAGAAAGGCTGTCTTGAAAGAAATGGATCCAAAGGTTTTTATCTGCCGTATAGGGTTGGATCTTTCTCACGTAGGACCTGAGATACATTTTTGGACAGGACAACCCATCATACCTCACAAAAATTGGCACTTTGAATTTTGGGGGAATCACAATCCCGGCAACCAAACCCAAGTCTTCAAAATCCAAACCCGGTACTCTCTGTAGCTCCATGGCGTCCAACCTGTCTTCTAAACCTTTGTATTTATCATCAGCTAGAGGGTATTGCTGATCAGAGTAGTCTTCATCCTCTTCGACCTCTTCTTCTTGCACATCGGACTCGGAAGGTACCGCAGCCCCACCTCCTTTACTGGTCCCTTCATCAGAAGTAGGAGGAAATTCAAGCACTCTCATGGCCTCTCCGTCAAATCTTCTCCCTAAAGTAGCCACCCCGAGTCTCTTTTTCTTCTTTTTCACTGGGTCTTTATTCCCAAGAAAGGTCTTGAGATCCTCCTGACCCTTAGCCAAGGTCATCAGGAGTTGCTGGAACTGTGCATTTTGAGCTTGTAGGTCTTTGATTGTTTGCTCGAGATCCATCCTACTGAAATAAACAGCAGACAGATAAGGAAACCTGGCGTGAGACCTTCTTATGCTCATGATGAATGGTATGCTTATGTATGCAATGCATTCAAGGATTTAGAACATTCAAAATTGTTGCAGACAAAGGAGAACGCACATCATATTAATAAGAAGAAATTTGTTAGTACATAAATGCCCCATGGGCCAAATATTACAAAAACAACTTCTCAAGGTAAAAAGACATTGCGCATCCTCTTTGGTGCGATGTAGGTGTTAAGGGCCTCTTGCTCATGGAGTCGGCGGGTGAGCTCTAAAACCTTCTTCTCACTGGCGTAGAAGCTGGCTTCAAAAGTGTTTCGTTCCTCCTTGAGCTGAATCCAACTCTTCTGCATTTCCTCCCACGATGTAGGCATGTCAGGATGTAGGATGGTGTAGGGAACTTCTCCTTCCTTGACGGGCTCTTTAATCACAGGGAGAACATGAGGATAAGTCATCATTAGACTCTGGGCTCGGGCTCGTACCCAATTGAGATAAGGCTCAAGAGGGATGGAGTTCTTGTGTCCCAGTGTCTTGCTATCAACCTTGTTGGGCATCCTCCAAGCTCTGATGAATCTTTGGCGAAGTCCTTGCGCATCATTGTCGAAGTCAAAAACTAGGTCAGGAATCAACATGTCGTGAGGGCCATCCCTCCGTGCATATCCAAATTTCCTCAAAGCTAGGCAAGGGTTGTAGGTGATACCTCCTCTGATTCCAAGTAAAGGAACATTAGGAAACTCTCCACAACGATCGACGATGATGACATTTTCTCTGGATCGAGAACACCAATGTATATCAGAGTGAGTAAGAGTCATCAACCGTTGGGACCACCTTGAACTTTGGTCATTCTTCAAGACAGATTGTGGAAGGTGCGAAATAAACCACCTTGCAAGGAGAGGAGTACAGCACATGAGAACACCCATCTTTCTCATTATTCATATGTAAAATGAGTGAAGAATGTCCCCAAGCAATGTTGGTATTGGATTTCTGGACAAGAAGATTTTGACGGCGTTGACATCTACCAATTGGTCAGAATTTGGGAACAAGACCAACCCATAGATAAGGAGTGCCACAATTTCTTCAAAGGCTTGTAGGTCCAATGAATTCCAACATTCTTGTGCCTTCTCAAACAAGAATTTTGCTAAGAATCCTTTGACGCCGCTTCTGGTTTCCTAGTGCCCCTTGATGTCAGATGGTTGTAGATGTAATGCTCGAGCAACATCTTCCGGCTTTGGTTCCTTTTCCGTACCGTTGAAGGGTAGTTGATTAAGGATAGGGATTCTTAGGAGTTGAGAAAACTCCTCCAAAGTGGGCACCAACTGGTAATCAGGGAAAGTGAAACAGTGGTGAAGAGGGTCAAAGAACTGGAATAGCACTTTCATCATGTCTTCTTCAATGTTGGTGTTGACTAAGCTGAGCAGTCTACCATGTCTTTCACTGAAGGATGAGCTTTCCGGAATTCTTGAGGTGAGCTCCTTGAGTTGAGGAGAGATTCTCACAAGGTTGACTTGGATGGTTTTTCTGCGAGGAATTTCCGTGACCTACAAAACAAGAACAAAGATGAAGATCCAAACCCTTGAAATGGTTAGTGAATGCATATGATGTTTTATGATGTTTATGATGTATGCAAAAACATATGTACAAGCAAATCACACCAAACCCCAGTTTCAGGCTTGCATGGGGTTTCATAGGTAAGTACCCTCTTGAGTGTAGTTGGCTTAAAAACCTGTCCTATAAATAGTAACCGGGTTCTAAGGAGCTCAATATCATTGGATTGTTTTCATCGTTCATTGTTTTGGTTTAGCCACTTAACTAGCGACCAAAATATTCCAAGAAAACAACCCTCAATGAGTGTAGTATCGAGTATCTACCAACTTCAGACTGCACCAAAGCCGGTCATCTCACTACCCCTAATAAAAGGCCAAGATGGTCAAGTAAGGTTCTAGGTCATTAGTGCTTAGTGACATCACTCAGCGGCCCCGTACTCTCCTTGATTGAACTCAAGGGTTACCGGTACTCACAAATATGTCGCACTAATATAGCTATTACTTCGACCGTGTCGGTATACCCTGCACAGTTTCCACAACGTATTGCTATCTATGAAATGTTTCCCAAAAATCCGGGTGTAGGATTGCAAACCCAAACAATAGAGCCAAAGTATAAAGCATTCAAATCAAACAATTAGTCATGCGAGAGGGTGATCTAAGCCCTAAGGTTACTCCACTTTTAAATTTATCCCCAGCAGAGTCGCCAGTTCTGTGATACGGTGGGAGAACTGACTATGGTTTTGCGTTTGTTTTCGCAAATGTTTCGGTTAAGCAAGAGTCGCCACCGACTTTTTATTTTATCCTAAGGAAAGGTTTAAAAAGCACAGAAAAAACCTTTGAGATATTTTCTTGGGTTCGGGGAGTAGATTATAGAAAGGGAAGGTATTAGCACCCTTTCTATCCATGGTTATCCATGGGCTCTTAGGTACTTGCTTAGATCAACTTGCCTTGGTTTTCAATTGTTTGAAATGGTGCTTTGTGTGTGGTTTTGAAAATGTTTTGAACAAGATGCCTTGTCTAGGCTACCCTTGTAACAATTCTTTACTCGAATGTTTTACAAAAGGTGTTTGTCTTTTTGAAAAGATGTTTCAAGGTTTTTTTGAAAGTTTGTTTTGAAAGTGTTTCTTTGTTTTGCAAGTTGACAAGCACTTAAGAGCTATCTACCCTAAAGTTCTCAAAGATTTTTGCTATGTTTTAACCCTTTTAACAATTTTGTTCCACCATTGCATTTGGTGGACAATCTTGTGTTAGGATGTGAAAGGGACGGGCGCGGGTCATTGTTTAGACCATGATTGCAATGGTGCTAAGTATCTTTGGGCAATTTTTTTCTTGAAAGGGACTTGATCATTTTAGGCAACTTTTTGAAAGCGTCATCGAGGGACTATGATCATTTGAATTGTTTGTTTTGCCCAAAGAAACCTAACATGCAATATGGCCCATTTATTGAAGGCAACAAGTGGAATACCCTAGGGGTGCGAGTGTGATATGTGTTGTCCATTTTCATGCTTGTTTATCTTGAAATTAGGTCAAACTATTTTTGTTCTTTTTATTTGCATACAAACCCTAATTCTAACATGATATATTTAGAAAGCATTAAAGTGCGAAAAATAAAGTTCTAAACTATTACAACACAATATGGGAAGGGGGGTACAAATGTTCAAATGGGGGGGTTTGACAAGGAATTTAAACCTAGCTATTACATCAATTTGGAATTATTTACAAGATAATTGATTGCACAAATTAAATAGAAATAAAATAAATATGCAAGATGCAAAAAAAGTTTTTTATATGTATGAAAAAAAAGTATTTTTATATGTCAAAATAAAATAAAATGAAAAGTATTAATTTTTGGATTTTTTGTGTATTTAGGGCAAAACCCTAATTTTATTAAATAAAATGCAATTATTTAATATATACACATTTATTTAATATATACAAAAATAAAATGAAATGAAGTATATTTATATAAAAAAAGTATTTTTAATGTCAAATATTACCAAAAATAAAAATGTATATATTTTTACATTATTTGCTAAATATTCTAATAAATATATATATATTTGTATTAATTTCTAAATATGTATTATATATATATAAATAACAATATTTAATATTTATAAAAAAAAAGTATATATTATATAAAATATTTTCAGAAGATAAAATAAAATAGAAATTAAAAAATGAATGTATTTACATTATTTTTTTCTAGTTATTTTAAATAATAATATTATGTATTTATTTGTGTACAAACTAACTAAAGACTAATAAATATCAAAATAAATGCAAAAAATGTGGAAAAAATGATTTTTATATTTTTTCATGCTTAAATAAAAATATAAAAATAAAATCAAAAGGAAAAAATGGAAAATGATAAGTAAAAATCAAAATGGGTCAGGGAGGTTCAAAAGCAAAAGAAAGGTGTGAATAGGAACAATAGAACAAGCCCAGCCCAATAGGTCCTTCTTCAACCTCTGGCCAGAATTGTGACAAAAAACGCGCGCTTGTACCATGATTCAAACATCCTGATTCCTGGCTTTTTAATGAAAACTCACAACATCAAAAATGTTCAGCATCAAACAACGAATCCAAACATACCAAAAACTTGATTTAACTCTCAAAAATGTGAGAGAATTTCATCATTCCCAAATCTTAACCTAACTTTTTATTCATATTCAGACCTTAAATTCTCACAGCATATGCAAAATAAATGAAAAGTAAAGGTATGTACAGTTTCAGGGGCATGAGTAGAACACTTCTTATTCACAAACTTAGAGCTAATGATGCCTACATTGAGAGATAGAAGTTCAAAAATATACATGTTCAGTTGAAGTTGTATCTGATGATGGAGATACTTTCAGAGCAAGGTGATGATTGGTACAACTTCCTTGATGTCCATGGATGCTATTCCAAGCTTTACTTTGTCTTGAAACCTTTTGAATCAAGCTATGGAACTTCAGCTGCAAAACAAGAAAATGAAAATGGTGGTATTGCCTGGGAGTGTTACAGGTCGTGTTTGGGGTTTGGATTAACTTCAAGGGATGTTGTGGGATGTATTTGAGGTGGTTTTAGCAAGAGTGCATGGAAGGTTTGAACTATGGAACTCAAATTGCAGCAGATGCTCTGTTTGGGCAGTTTGAGGGTGATTCTGGGAATGGGGAGGTATTGGAGATGTTAGGGTCGTGTTTCAGCTTAGGATGGATCTTTAGAATATGCTTGACAAGTTTGCTTAAGGCCTGGTTAGCTGATATGAGAGTTGTTGTACAAAATGCTATGTTTCTTACCCTTTAAGCAACAAATGTCCAAGTTGGTTTTTAGACAGGTAGAGGCCCCCCTAATGTGCTGCAAATCTTGGCATTGATCAGTGTAATTAGTTCCTAAACTTGTGCCAAGGGGATTTGAACTGTACTTCTTGGATTTGCATCTTGACATAAAGTTCACTTTTGCAAAAATGGTTAAAGTGCTTTATCTACTTTGGGATTAAACCATTATGCAATGCTTGAACACATAGAACATGGTCTTGGCACAAAGAGTTTGCATTAAATTTATGAGTGTTGGATGGTTTAGAGGCCTGTAATCAAGGAAAGCATGCTGACTTGGAAAATTGCCTAAGTGTATGAACATGGAAATTGGCCAAATCAAAAGTGAGTTTTTCCTATATTGCAAAATTCGATTCTCTCAAACCATGAGGTTGTTTGATGAGTTCTTGGACATTTTGGAAAGCTTGGAATGTGTACTACAATCCATCTTTGAAATGCAAATTGAAATTCCAAGTGGAAGTATATTAAAAATGGTCTTGAAGTTAGGTAAAAACCTTGCCTAAAATAGGTCAAATTTTCTCTAAGTTAAGAATTGTTTGGTACCCTTGTTGCAAAAATTGTAACTTGAGATACAAGCTTCTTTTTGGAAAACTTTGTGAATCAAAGTTGTAGATTATGCAATAGGCTACAACTTTCATGTTTCGACTTTTGCTTGAATCCAAATGAATCTTGGTGAGAAAGTGGGGCAAAGTTAGGAAAAAATTAGGGTTTTTCATAAGTTAGAAAAATTCTAAGTTATGAAAAATCTTCATTTCAAACCCTAATTTGTAATTCTTGATTTCTTGGTGAAAAAGTTTCATGATTTGGCATGTTTTGATGAAAAATGAATCTTGACTCTTGATTTTGACCAAAAAGTCAAAGTTTGACTTTTCAATATACAGTCAAAATTGATCAATTGACTGGGAAATTCAACTGTCAATCTTGTGTATTTGGGATCTTTTGAACTTGTTGATCATGTCAAGATAATTCCATGGGGTCCTTGAGTCCATATGTGAGCTTGGTTTGCCATTGGCTAGGTCAAACAGGCAAAAATTGCCTTTGTGCAGTCAAAACCCTAAAAATGACCATTTTGCCCTTTTGGTGATCTGATCAAATTTCTTGTGGAATTGTGATCCAAACTTGATCAAATGGTCCATGTGAGTTCATAATGTTGATGTGGGTCAATTTTCATGAGATTTGACTGTCAATTGGCCACAGATGACTTTTTCCCCAATACAGCTGATTTCTAGGTCAACTGTCCAATTGACTGGGCAAAACTTGGAATCAAGGCTTGAAACTTGATGTGGATAAACTTGGGAGTCCAATATGAAGCATGAAAGTCATCTTAGGCAATTTAGGTCAAAACACCTTTGTGCAAACACAAACCCTAATTTGGGTCAACAGTGCAAGGAGAAGTCTTGAGCAGATGAAACCCTAACTGGATCTTGAGCTCCAAGGGCTTTGTGAGGAGAAAATATTGAGAGAAATGGGAGGGAAAATTTTGGGGTACAACACCCGTCACCAAATTTTAGGTTACTTCTTCACTAAGAAACTAAGATAAAAGACTATTATATTTTAATAACATTGATAATAACTACAATTATATAAAGAGGATCGATAGTATATCTATTCCCCATATTCATATTGTTATATGTTATATATGATATAAACAATTTCAATATTTTTCTTCTACCGCGTCAGTAAATTTTAGGATACTTCTTCACTAAGATACAACGTTAAAAGACTAATAATTAATGAGAAATATTCCATATACATTGATAATAACTAAAATTATATAAAGAGGCTCGATAGTATATCTATTCCCCATATTCATATTGTTATATGTTATAAATGATATAAACAGATTCAATATTTTTCTTCTTCCCCATCAGCAAATTCTAGGTTACTTCATCATTAAGAAACTAAGTTAAAAGACTATTACTTAATGACACATATTTCATATACATTGGTAATAATTAAAATTATATAATGAGGCCCGATAGTATATCTATTCCCCATATTCATATTGTTATATGTTATATATGATATAAACAATTTCAATATTTTTATTCTTCCCCATCAATAAATTTTAGGTTACTTCATCACTAAGAAATTAAGATAAAAGACTATTAAATAATGACACATACTTCATATACATTGATAATAATTACAATTATATAAATAGGTTCAATAGTATATCTATTCCCCATATTCATATTGTTATATGTTATATATGATATAAACAATTTCAATATTTTGCTTCTTCCCTCTCACCAAATTTTAGGTTACTTCTTCTCTAGGAAACTAAGATAAAAGACTATTATATTTCATATACATTGGTAATAATTAAAATTATATAACTAGGCTCGATAATATATCTATTCCCCATATTCATATTGTTATATGTTATATATGATATAAATAATTTCACTATTTTTCTTCTTCCCCAACAACAAATTTTAGGTTATTTCATCACTAAGAAACTTAGATAAAAGACTATTAATTAATGACACATATTTCATATACATTGATAATAACTACAATTATATAAAGAGGCTCGATAGTATATCTAGTCCCCATATTCATATTGTTATATGTTATATATGATATAAACAATTTCAATATTTTGCTTCTTCCCCATCACCAAATTTTAGGTTACTTCTTCACTAAGAAACTAAGATAAAAGACTATTATATTTCATATACATTGATAACAACTAAAATTATCTAAAGAGGCTGGATAGTATTTCTATTCCCCATATTCAAATTGTTATATGCTATATATGATATAAACAATTTTAATATTTTGCTTCTTCCCGGTCACCAAATTTTAGGTTACTTCATCACTAAGAAACAAAGTTAAAAGACTATTAATTAATGACACATATTTCATATACATTGATAATAACTACAATTATATAAAGAGGCTCGATAGTATATCTATTTCCCATATTCATATTGTTATATGTTATATATGATATAAACAATTTCAATATTTTACTTCTTCCCCATCAGCAAATTTTAGGTTACTTCTTCATTAAGAAACTAAGTTAAACGACTATCATTTAATGACACATATTTCATATACATTGGTAATAACTAAATTTATATAAAGAGGCTCGATAGAATATCTATTCCCCATATTTATATTGTTATATGTTATATATGATATAAACAATTTCAATATTTTGCTTCTTTTCCGTCAGCAAATTTTAGGTTACTTCATCACTAAGAAACTAAGTTAAAAGACTATTAATTAAGGACACATATTTCATATACGTTGATAATAACAACAGTTATATAAAGAGGCTCGATAGTATATCTATTCCTCATATTAATATTGTTATATGTTATATATGATATAAACAATTTCAATATTTGGCTTCTTCCCCGTCACCAAATTTTAAGTTACTTCATCACTAAGAAACTAAGTTAAAAGACTATTACTTAATGACACATATTTCATATACATTGGTAATAACTAAAGTTATATAAAGAGGCTCGATAGTATATCTATTCCCCATATTTATATTGTTATATGTTATATATGATATAAACAATTTCAATATTTTGCTTCTTTCCCGTCACCAAATTTTAGGTTACTTCATCACTAAGAAACTAAGTTAAAAGACTATTAATTAAGGACACATATTTCATATACATTGATAATAACTAAAGTTATATAAAGAGACTCGATAGTATATCTATTCCCCATATTCATATTGTTATATGTTATATATGATATAAACAATTTCAATATTTTGCTTCTTCCCCGTCACCAAATTTTAGGTTACTTCATCACTAAGAAACTAAGTTAAAAGACTAATAATTAATGACACATATTTCATATACATTTATAATAACTAAAATTATATAAAGAGGCTCGATAGTATATCTATTCCCCATATTTATATTGTTATATGTTATATATGATATAAACAATTTCAATATTTTGCTTCTTTCCCGTCACCAAATTTTAGGTTACTTCATCACTAAGAAACTAAGTTAAAAGACTATTAATTAAGGACACATATTTCATATACATTGATAATAACTAAAGTTATATAAAGAGACTCGATAGTATATCTATTAACCATATTCATATTGTTATATGTTATATATGATATAAACAATTTCAATATTTTGCTTCTTCCCCGTCACCAAATTTTAGGTTACTTCATTACTAAGAAACTAAGTTAAAAGACTATTAATTAATGACACATATTTCATATACATTGATAATAACTAAAATTATATAAAGAGGCTCGATAGTATATCTATTCCCCATATTCATATTGTTATATGTTATATATGATATAAACAATTTCAATATTTTTCTTCTTCCCCATCATCAAATTCTAGGTTACTTCATCATTAAGAAACTAAGTTAAAAGACTATTACTTAATGAAACATATTTCATATACATTGGTAATAATTAAAATTATATAACGAGGCTCGATAGTATATTTATTCCCCATATTCATATTGTTATATGTTATATATGATATAAATAATTTCAATATTTTTCTTCTTCCCCATCAGCAAACTTTAGGTTACTTCATCACTAAGAAATTTAGATAAAAGACTATTTATTAATGACACATATTTCATATACATTGATAATAAATAAAATTATATAAAGAGGCTCGATAGTATATCTAATCCCCATATTCATATTGTTATATGTTATATATGATATAAACAATTTCAATATTTTGCTTCTTCCCGGTCACCAAATTTTAGGTTACTTCATCACTAAGAAACTAAGTTAAATGACTATTAATTAATGACACATATTTCATATACATTGATAACAACTACAATTATATCAAGAGGCTCGATAGTATATCTATTCCCCATATTCATATTGTTATATGTTATATATGATATAAACAATTTCAATATTTTGCTTCTTCCCCGCCACCAAATTTGAGGTTACTTTTTCACTAAGAAAAATAGTTAAAATACTATTAATTGATGACACATATTTCATATACATTGGTAATAACTAAAGTTATATAAATAGGCTCGATAGTATATCTATTCCCCATATTTGTAACACCCTCTAAAACCCCGCATAAAATTTCGCAAATAATTAAAATCATATTTTCAGAGTACATGTATTAACGAGGATGTCACAATTCTCTTTTAATAAAAACAAGTTCCTGTCATGCATAACCTAGAAGCAACTCATACATGTTTACACAGCGGAATATTATATTTAATAAAACCAAGTTATAATATTTTCAATCATCAGGGATTAACACCTGGAATATATCAACATCATATTATAACCAAATACTAAGGAAATAAACGAGTCTGACTAAAGCAGCTCGACAAACAAACGTTCCCGGAGTTACAACTATCAGAGCATGACCCGGACAATACTTAAACCGAAATAAACTAGAAACAGCAAGTCTTCGCCAATCATCTGAGCGAAGCTCCTCAATCTGAAATGTTCAACAGTAAGGGTGAGCATCTCAATTATACCTTTGATTATACGTTCATAACAATCAATTCAGAAAAACCATAAGCATCACCCGAACAGTTAACATGTTTCATAGTTTACGAAACCTTTACAATTCATATATTCATAATATATTACTTTTCATACTTATTATTAACATCAAACATCATTAACAATTCAGCAACAATACATGCATACAATCAATTAAATACAACATTGGAAAATCATCCATTCATGTTATATTCAATAAAATGCAACACACCCATGCATGTGGTACCATTTTACCGCCCCATTAAATCTCGGGTCACGGATAACTCACCGTTCCATTATATCACGGACACGGCTACCACCTCAACGTTCCATTAAATCGCGGACACGTATATTGGCCACCATGTTAATTCCACACAATGGGAATTAACAAATGCAACATGATATGTAAAGTATGTAACACTCAGCATACTATTAACATCAAGAAAACATATCATGCAACATCAACAATATCAATCATAACAAGATATGGGTAGCATGTAATCACTCAGCATACTATTAAACATCAACCAATCATATCAAGTTATATCATAATTCATGCTTGATAACATCATCTAAAAGCATGACAATAACATCCACGTAGTGTTGGTATCATAACATACAAACATTATTCGATACAAGCATCAAACAACACTAGGGAATCAATAAGCAGCATATTCCAAACATATAAAACACTGCACATCAAAACAGGATCAATTCCGTACATAACAGCATGCACAGAAAACAGAATTCAGAAGCCAACACAGTAGGTCAACACGGGTGCCCGTGTGCAGCAACACGGCCCGTGTGGAAATGTGTCCAGAAACACATTATTTTTACCAATACAGAAGATCAACACGGGTGCCCGTATGCAGCAACACGGCCCGTGTTGATGAGCGCGTACAAAATATTCCTGTACCTGCAGCATGCTCAGAACAGCAACCAAACACGAAAAATACCAGCCAAAACGTGCATTTCGGTACATAACGACATCAATTTTGCATAACTCAAAGCAACACATCAATTGGAAACACAATTCCCTTCTACGTTAGTCAATTTCCAATCTTAAGGACAGCATTACTTCACTTAAGGTCTTATTTTTCAAATCATACACAACTCAGAATTTTCGTCTCAAAACATCCTATTTTATCAACAATTCTTTCATCAACAACAAGTTTTATAAAATTGACCTTAAGTTACATATTACCCGTCCTTTAGGGAAATCCTAACAACATTGAGGTTATCCCTAGAATTACCTAAGGGAAACTCTCGATCATACAAATATACTCCAAATCCACCATAGGAACCTAAAATCCCTAATTGATTCATAAAATTTGGGAACCTAAACCTTTTCTAACAAGGTTCAACCCTAAGGTTATTGATCCCTAAGAACATCTAAAAATTGGGGTTTCTCCCTACGATTATCCAAAATCAATCGTACCTAAACCCACAAGCAAAAGTAAATCGAGTGGTAGCCCCCCTTACCTTATCAAATTGCAGCTTTGAACTCTTGAGCGATTGTTCTTCGTTCTTCAGAGCCCCAATCCCAAATATCTCCAAATTCTGTTTTATCGTGAAAAGTGAGAAATAACTTAAGTTCCAAAATATATATCCTTATTTCTTTTGCACCCCCACTCTTTACTAACGACATCCAAGCCCAATAACTTAAAAACCCAATATTTTCTTATTTCTTTTATTTTCTTCAAATATTCCAAAATAAATAATTCTTTTTATTTTATTAATTCTAATAAAATAAATTCCCAATTAAATAAATCAAATAATTAAAACTGGGGCGTTACAACTCTCCCCCACTAAAAGAGTTTTCGTCCTCGAAAACATACCTTAGACGAACAGTTCCGGATAAGCCTCTTTCATCTGGCTCTCCAGTTCCCAAGTGATATTTCCATCAGCTGGACCTCCCCAAGCAACCTTCACTAATGCTATCTCTTTACCCCTTAACTGTTTCACTTCCCGATCTTCTATCCTCATAGGCAATGTTTCTACTGTCAGGTTATCTCTCACCTGTACATCATCTATTTGGATTACATGAGATGGGTCTGGGATGTATCTCCTCAACTGAGAAACATGAAAAACATCGTGCAAATTCGCAAGTCTCGGAGGTAAAGCAATACGATAAGCAACTTCTCCAACTCTTTCCGTAATCTGAAACGGACCAATAAAACGCGGAGTCAACTTCTTAGATTTCAACGCTCGACCAATACCCGTCATTGGAGTAACTCTCATAAACACATGATCTCCAGCACTGAATTCTAAATTCTTTCTCCTCTTGTCATGATAACTCTTCTGACGACTCTGAGAAGCTCTTATCTTCTCTTGAATCAATTTGATCTTTTCAGTAGTCTGCTGAACAATCTCTGGCCCAATTACTGAACTCTCTCCAGATTCATACCAACACAAAGGCGTTCTACACCGTCTACCATACAATGCCTCAAACGGAGCCATACCAATACTCGAATGGTAACTATTGTTATAAGTAAATTCAATCAATGGCAAATAGCTATCCCAAGCTCCACCCTTCTCTAAAACACAAGCACGCAATAAATCTTCTAACGATTGAATCGTCCTCTCCGTTTGTCCATCAGTCTGAGGATGATAAGCTGAACTCAACCTCAACTTAGAACCCATAGCCTTCTGCAATCCTTCCCAAAACTTCGAAGTGAACCTCGGATCTCTATCTGACACAATACTAGAAGGAACTCCATGTAAACTCACTATTTTCTCAATATATAACTGTGCCAATCTCTCCATTGAGTAATCCATTCGCACTGGTATAAAATGAGCAGACTTAGTCAGTCTATCCATAATAACCCATATCGCTTCAAAATTCTTAGGAGTTCTCGGCAACCCAGACACAAAATCCATAGAAATACTGTCCCACTTCCATTCTGGAATAAACATCGGTTGCATAAATCCAGACGGCTTCTGATGCTCAATCTTCGATTTCTGACAGATTAAACATGCATACACAAATTCAGCTATTTCCTTTTTCATTCCCGGCCACCAAAACAATTTCTTCAAATCATGATACATTTTCGTGGCACCCGGATGAATACTCATCCCACTGCAATGTCCTTCCTCTAATATACTCTTCTTGATTTCTGCAACATCAGGAACACAAACTCTATCGCCAAATCTCATAACATCATTTTCATCAATTCTAAACTCACCACCTTGACCTTGGTTGATCAATGTCAATTTATCAACTAAATTAACATCAGATTTCTGCCCGATCCTGATCTCTTCTAGAATACCACTAGTAAGTTTCAACATACCCAAACGAACACACTTCGGAGTACTTTCACAAATTAAACTCAAATCTCGGAATTGTTCAATTAACTCCAATTCACGAACCATCATCATAGACATATGCAAGGATTTCCTGCTCAAAGCATCTGCAACCACATTTGCCTTACCAGGATGGTAATTCAAACCAAAATCATAATCTTTGAGAAATTCCAACCACCTTCTTTGCCTCATATTGAGCTCTTTCTGATCGAAAAGATACTTCAAACTCTTATGATCACTATACACTTCAAATCTCGAACCATACAGATAATGTCTCCACAATTTCAAGACAAACACAACTGCTGCTAACTCTAAGTCATGAGTAGGATAGTTCCTTTCATGAACCTTCAACTGTCTCGAAGCATACGCAACTACCTGTTGATTCTGCATTAAAACACCACCTAATCCCATCAGAGATGCATCACAATAAACCACAAAAGATTCCACCGGATTCGGAAAAATCAGAATAGGAGAACTAGTCAATCTCCGCTTCAATTCTTGGAAACCTTTCTCACAATCAGAATCCCAAATAAACGCTTGTCCTTTACGAGTCAACTTCGTCAACGGCAATGCTAACTTTGAGAATCCTTCGATAAACTTTCTGTAATAACCTGCAAGACCAAGAAAACTTCTGATTTCAAAAACAGTCTTCGGCGCTTCCCACTGAGATAACGCTTCTACTTTTGTAGGATCCACTGCAACACCATCCTTAGAAATCACATGTCCAAGAAAACTAACTTCATTCAGCCAGAACTCACATTTGGACAACTTTGCATACAACTTCTTATCTTTCAACAACTCTAACACAATTCTGAGATGTTCCGCATGCTCTTTGTCATTCTTGGAATAAATCAGAATGTCATCAATAAAAACCACAACAAACTTATCCAGATACGGATGAAAAATCCTGCTCATGTACTCCATGAAAACACCAGGTGAATTAGTAACTCCGAACGGCATAACAGAATATTCATAATGCCCATACCTCGTTCGAAAAGCAGTCTTTTGAATATCTTCCGCTTTCACACGAATCTGATGATATCCAGATCTCAAGTCAATCTTACTGAATACACTGGCTCCAATTAGCTGATCCATTAAATCATCAATCCTCGGTAAAGGATACCGATTCTTAATGGTTACCTTGTTCAATTGCCTGTAATCAACGCACAGTCTCATAAAACCTTCTTTCTTCTTAACCAACAATACCGGAGCACCCCAAGGCGAAACACTTGGACGAATAAACTTCTTCTCCAGTAAATCTTCCAACTGAGTCTTCAATTCAGCCAACTCAGATGCAGACATACGATATGGTGCCATCGACACCGGTCTCGTACCAGGAATCAAATCTATAGAAAATTCCACCTCTCGCTCAGGAGGTAACTCACCAACATCATTCGGAAAGTCTTCTGGGAATTCACACACCACTGGCAATTCACTACTCTTGACCTTTCCTGTTGCATCTAACGAAGTAAGTAACATAAACACAGTAGCACCTTCCTCCATTGCTTCTTGTACCTGCCTAGCAGTCATAGTCAAATTCTCGACACCAACTGCTTCTGGAAAAATCACCGTCTTAGCAAAACAGTTCAGATGAACCCGGTTGAATTCCAACCAGTTCATCCCAAGGATAATATCAAGTTGTTCAAGCGGTAGGCACACTAAATCCATACCGAAACCTCTACCAAAAATCTCAATAGGACAATTCCTACATACAAGTGAAGTTGTCACTGAACCCGATGCAGGAGTATCAATAACCATGCTACCTCGCATATCAGATATGTCCAGTTTCAACCTCTCAGCACAATCCAAAGAAATGAAAGAATGAGTTGCACCAGTATCAATAATTGCAACTAAAGGTGTGCCATGAATAAAACACGTACCTTTAATCAATCGATCCTCTGGAGTAGTCTCAGATCCAGACAAAGCGAACACTTTTCCACCTGACTGATCCTTCTTAGGCTTAGGACACTGCGGACGAATGTGACCTTCTTCACCATAATTGTAACAAGTAACAGACTTCCCTTTGCAATCAATAGACAAGTGACCAGTCTTTCCACATTTATAGCACTTCTTCTCATCACTCTTGCAATCTCGAATATGATGACCAAACTCACCACACCTGTAGCATCTGATAGGAGCCTTAGAATCTCCCCCACTAGGCCTTTTCCATCCACCTGATTTCTGGTTACCTCTACCATATGGCTTGCCACGGTCCATATGTTGCTTTCCTCTTTTATCAACAGCCCCACGAGAGTGAGACGACCTAGTCTTGGTAATATCTTCTTCCAAGATCCTGCTACAATCCACCAGATCAGAAAATCTACGAATACGCTGGTACCTGATTCCCTGCTTAATCTCATCTCGGAGACCATTCTCAAATTTGATACATTTAGAGAATTCTCCAGCCTCATCATTGTTGTAGTGTGCATAATACTTTGCCAGCTCAGTGAACTTAGTAGCATACTCACTAACAGTCAGATTGCCCTGCTTAAGCTCCAAAAATTCAATTTCCTTTCTTCCCCGAACATCTTCAGGAAAGTACCTCCTCAGAAAAGCCCTTCTGAAGTTAGCCCAAGTCAGTGCCTCTCCATCCTGAACCATTTCAGTCCTTGTTGCAACCCACCAGTCGTCGGCCTCTTCTGCCAACATATGCGTACCATATCTGACTTTCAGATCTTCTGCACAATCAATCACACGGAAAATCCTTTCGATTTCCTTCAGCCACTTCTGAGCACCTTCAGGGTCATGTGTACCTTTGAACAACGGAGGATTGTTCCTTTAGAAGTTCCCCAATTGCCTATCAGCACCAATCACGCCTCCATTTGGATTTCCAGCAAGTACACCAGCTAACATCCCCAAAGCCTCAGCGAGTGCAGCATCATTTCGTCCGTTATCTCTTCCAGCAATATTCCTGAGAATTAAAACATACTCCTCATCAGAATACAGTATCGACAGTGTTGCCTTACACTAGTCGCATACAAAAAGGAATGACTGACTCAAGACTCTGGTCGCAACGACCGACTATGCTCTGATACCACTATTGTAACACCCTCTAAAACCCCGCATAAAATTTCGCAAATAATTAAAATCATATTTTCAGAGTACATGTATTAACGAGGATGTCACAATTCTCTTTTAATAAAAACAAGTTCCTGTCATGCATAACCTAGAAGCAACTCATACATGTTTACACAGCGGAATATTATATTTAATAAAACCAAGTTATAATATTTTCAATCATCAGGGATTAACACCTGGAATATATCAACATCATATTATAACCAAATACTAAGGAAATAAACGAGTCTGACTAAAGCAGCTCGACAAACAAACGTTCCCGGAGTTACAACTATCAGAGCATGACCCGGACAATACTTAAACCGAAATAAACTAGAAACAGCAAGTCTTCGCCAATCATCTGAGTGAAGCTCCTCAATCTGAAATGTTCAACAGTAAGGGTGAGCATCTCAATTATACCTTTGATTATATGTTCATAACAATCAATTCAGAAAAACCATAAGCATCACCCGAACAGTTAACATGTTTCATAGTTTACGAAACCTTTACAATTCATATATTCATAATATATTACTTTTCACACTTATAATTAACATCAAACATCATTAACAATTCAGCAACAATACATGCATACAATCAATTAAATACAACATTGGAAAATCATCCATTCATGTTATATTCAATAAAATGCAACACACCCATGCATGTGGTACCATTTTACCGCCCCATTAAATCTCGGGTCACGGATAACTCACCGTTCCAATATCGCGGACACGGCTACCACCTCAACGTTCCATTAAATCGCGGACACGTATATTGGCCACCATGTTAATTCCACACAATGGGAATTAACAAATGCAACATGATATGTAAAGTATGTAACACTCAGCATACTATTAACATCAAGAAAACATATCATGCAACATCAACAATATCAATCATAACAGGATATGGATAGCATGTAATCACTCAGCATACTATTAAACATCAACCAATCATATCAAGTTATATCATAATTCATGCTTGATAACATCATCTAAAAGCATGACAATAACATCCACGTAGTGTTGGTATCATAACATACAAACATTATTCGATACAAGCATCAAACAACACTAGGGAATCAATAAGCAGCATATTCCAAACATATAAAACACTGCACATCAAAACAGGATCAATTCCGTACATAACAGCATGCACAGAAAATAGAATTCAGAAGCCAACACAGTAGGTCAACACGGGTGCCCGTGTGCAGCAACACAGCCCGTGTGGAAATGTGTCCAGAAACACATTATTTTTACCAATACAGAAGATCAACACGGGTGTGATCGGTGGATCTGGAACTGACTTTTTAACGCTGGTTCGCGAAATGTCGCGGTAAGCAAGAGTCGCCGCCGTCTTTTATTTTCTCCAAATGGAAAGGACAAAAGCACAGAAAAATTCCTTAAAGAGATTGCTCTCGGTTCGGGAGGTAGATTATAGAAAGGGAAGGTGTTAGCACCCTTTCTATCCATGGTTATCCATGGGCTCTTAGATACTTGCTCAATGTGTTTTCAAAATGTTTTGTTTGCTTTTCAACTGTGGGTTTTAAAAAAGTTTCTTTGAAAATTCCAGTTCGACTCTTATATCAGTCCTCAAGAGTGTTTGAAAAATTGCTTTCGAAAGTTTTTTGAAAAGGTGTCGGTGTGAAAAGTATTTTTGATTTGTCTTTGAAATTAGAGCAAGTATCTAGAGTCGTCTACCTACCCTAAGGAATTCGTCTGTGTAAATGTCCTTTAAAGTAGTCCCATCCCACCATTGAGAGGTAGGTAGCACCACCATTGGAGGCGTTCGGGTCAATTCGAGGTTCGGGACATGGTGATCACCGGAGCAATGGGAAGACACCTTAGAAGCTACCCTCATGCCAGGTTCCCAGATCATGAGGACTTACTAAGACATCCTCTACTCGACGATCACCTTTCGAGGCAAGGCAACAGTGAGGCGTACCCTAGGGGTGGTGTGTGATTTGTGTGTCGTTTTCAGATATTTTGTCTTTTGTCATGTCATTGTGATCTAGCGTTTGTTTTTATTTTTGTCCATACATTCTTTCATGCCTTGATTTAACAGTTAAAAATATTGCGGGAAAGTAAAAATTCTAAGCTATTACAAAAGGCGCGGGTCCACATCGCCAAAATTAAACCAGCACCCGATTTGACAGAAAAATAAATAAAGAAATAAAGAGTGCGAGAAAGTTAATTACAAGGCTTCGGGAGAGATACAGAAATATTGTGCGAAAAAGAAATAAGTATGCGAATTAATAAGAATTAAGAACGAGGGCGTTGGACCCTTTTTTTGCAAAATTAAATTAAGCGATGAATTAATTAAAATTAAAAAGAAAAGAAATTGTTTTTGGTATTTTTTAGTATTTTATGATTTTTTTGGATTTTAATGAAAAAGAATTAATGAAGATAAATGCTAACCCTAATTCTAGTTATTTTAATTTATTAAGAAAAGAAGATTAAAACCTAATATTAACCCTAATTAATTTACATGCAAATTTAATTATAAAAATAAATATCTAATATTTAATTATTATGAAAGAAAAAATAAAAAAAGATAAAAATTAATTAAACCCTAATTCTATATGTTTTAGATTTTTATTATGAAAAGATTATAATTAACCCTAATTAATTTACTAAATGAATTAATATAATTTATTTATGAAAATACTAAAAATAAAAATGTTTATTATTTTAGCTTTTTCTGATTTTTTTATGTTTTTTATATATTATTTATATTTTATGAAAATAATTAATAAACAATAATTAAAAAGAAAGTATAAATAAAAAAAAGAAAACAATAAAAAAAATATAAATTTTGCAAACCTAGGGGGTCTGCCCCTTAATATGGAGGTTTTTTGTAGTGATCCAGGCCCATTAACCTTGGCCTTATAGACTTTCCCAGGACACGTACCCATGCGTTGACTAGAGCACATCGTGTTCCCCAGGCCTGTGCCTTTGGATTGAGGTAATTGACGCGTGGCCGGCTTGATCTTGAAGGTGTATGGTGCGCTTCAGCATGGAATCTGCATGTGAATATTAATTGGAAAATAATATGGAGATAGTGAAGACCTGGGGCTCGAACCCAGGTCATGTACATTACCAGCACACACGTATGCCACTAAGCCACTTCGTTCATCTGTAAATTAATATAATAAACAAATATAATAAAACAAACGCGTTAATGTTTGGTTTTTTCGCGCGAACTTTTAAACCAACCAATCATTGATGGCCACGCATCTTCTTCTTCCTCGTTCCTGAAACATAAACATATTAGGAAACGTTTTTTAAGTGTTCTTTTAGGCCATCTATGGAAAAATAGCGAATAGCCCAGGGATCATCATAAATTAGGCGCGAGGGTGGATTCTCCTTCGTCCAAGTGTACTGATTGCAACCATGGCATCGTGATTCTCCAATTTTTCCTTATTTTAAAACCCCTAATTTGAAATCCTGTAAACCCTAAAACACGACTATGGTATCTTTGCATACAGTGCATAATAATTCAATCAAATCACATGGTTAGCTTTAAAACACATCACTGATCATGAATCTATAAACAAAATGCCATGAATGTGCGTAAATTGTAAGGTACGATTATGAAAAAAAGTAAGAAAATTTGGACTTCTGTACAATGATTCAAGGGGTTAGGATTGATGCTTTTGATCCAGAAAGATTGCTTGATGTCCTTGGAAGGCAATAGGATGAGTTTTGTGGCTTGAAACGACCTGCAAATAAGTTTTCAGAATTGAGTTTTTAGGCAAAATTTTCAAGTTTGGTGTATGCTTTTCTGCGCAGCTCAATGGTCTCCTGCATTAGGTTTGTGTTCAAGCTTAAGTATAGAGTGAATTAGGTCAAGAAAAACAATCCAAATCCTTTGCATTCATGGTTTTTGAGATTTGATTTTTCAAGATCTTTTTCCAATCTTTTTTCATGCTATTTTTGTACAAATCATATCCAATCAATTCCAATTCTTCCATATCTGATCATGCACGAATTATTGAATATATTTCATGCACAAAAAGATTTTATTTCATTAGTTTTGTATTTTTCATGTATTTTATTTGATTAAATGAATTATTAATAATGAAAAATTCAAATAAATAAATAAAAATGGAGAAAAACTTCCCTTTGGGCCAAATGGTCGTGCACATGCCTTGGATGATGAATCATGGAAGAAAAATAGGCCCATTAGCAATTTTAGGTCATTTGAACCAATGTTGACTTTTCAAAATATCCAAAAATTTCCCAACTTCCACAAGGCATAACTTGCTCAATTTTTAAGCTTTGCTCATGTTCTTGGACATTTTGGAAAGGTCTTTTAGTCCTCTAACCAATTCCTTTGGTACCATGTCATTTTGATTTACCAATCTCAAGTTATGGCCTTTGACTTAAAGTCTCTTTTTGTTGACTTTTGAAAATGACCTATAATGTTGAAATTGATAACTTTTTGTGAGAGCATTTCTTGAACTTGAAGTATGAAGATGAGTTGTAGCAAATGTCTTTCTCTTCAAAATGAGCTTTGGATGGATTTTTCTGATAATCCATGTGAAAGTTATGCCCTGGTCAATTTACAGTTGACTTTTTCAGCTGTCCAAATAAGGAAACTTTTGCATCTTGATGATTTTTGAGCCAAGCTTTGAGAATCATGATCAAACATTAATCAAATGATGTTTGTGACTTCAAAATGAGATGTTGACCAAAAATTTGAACTTTTGACTGCCAAATGACCATTTTGCCCCTACAGTTGACTGTAGTGCAATTAGGTTTTTTGACTGTGCAATTTTGAGCTGAAAGTCTTGAAACTTTGTATGAGGATACTTGAACATATTTGTAGGCATGTGAGACTTGATTGGACCTTTGGAAACTTCAATTTCTTTGCCAGAACAAAAACCCTAATTTTGACTGTTTTGGAGGTCCTTGCACTGTGCAACCCTTGGGGAATTTTGAAGCATGGCTTGGCAATTTCTTGAAGAATATGGGAGGGCAAATTTTGGGGTACAACAGTTGCCCCTGTTCAATCTTCTTAGACTTGAGGATGCAGATTGGCTGACGTGCCTTTCGTAATCCGAGGGTGGAAGATGATTGAACACTAGAGTGCCCAGAAATTTGCGCTCACATAGTAGCAGTGATGGTGGAAATGGGCTTACAGATGCCATTTAGAGGTTGATGAATAAGATGATGGGCTTATAGATGCCATATGGATGTTGATCGCATAAGAGATTCCTTAGCGAGAACCTGCATACCTGCAAAAGAAAAAAATGAGTACCTGACATGTTGCAGGAGCTGGTTTTCAGATGCTTGGTATAGATGTGTCCTGACTGGTTACAGGAGCTGAGTCTGGAACTTCACAAGATGATGAATGAACCAGGGATGGTTACTACCTTAGCATGAACGGTAAGAGAACCTTGGGTGACTTCAACCTTAACAGCAATCGTTGAGAAAGTCTTGGGATTACCACCTCCGCAGGATCGGGAAGAGAACCATAGGCAATTATAATCTCAAAAGCGGATGTTTGAGAAAAACCTGGATTGGCATTATCGTCTCCGCACCGCTGGGGAGAGAACCTAGGAAATTATAATCTCAAAAGCGGACGTTTGAGAAAAACCTGGAATGGAATTATCATCTCACGCACCGTCGGGGAGAGAACCATAGGAAATTATAATCTCAAAAGCGGACGTTTGAGAAAAACCTGGGATGGAATTATCATCTCACGCACCGCTGGGGAGAGAACCATAGGAAATTATAATCTCAAAAGCGGACGTTTGAGAAAAACCTGGAATGGAATTATCATCTCCGCACCGCTGGGGAGAGAACCATGGGAAATTATAATCTCAAAAGCGGACGTTTGAGAAAAACCTGGGTTGGAATTATCATCTCCGCACCGCTGGGGAGAGAACCATAGGAAATTATAATCTCAAAAGCGAACGTTTGAGAAAAACCTGAAATGGAATTATCATCTCCGCACCGCTGGGGAGAGAACCATAGGAAATTATAATCTCAAAAGCGGACGTTTGAGAAAAACCTGGGATGGAATTATCATCTCCGCACCGTTGGGGAGAGAACCATAGGAAATTATAATCTCAACAGCGGACGTTTGAGAAAAACCTGATAACTTCTACTGAGTCTTCATCAGAAAAATATGTTGGGAGTCGATTTAGCTGGACTAGAGAAGGCTTTGGACTGGATAAGAAATCTTTGGAGTCGATTAACTGAACCGGTCTAGGTCTTGAAATATGATTGAGAATTTAGCTGAATTTTTCCTAAAAGGTAAAGGTCAGTCATATGCGATGCATGATATGGATCAAGCAATGATGTTCTCAACATAAATGAGATTTGTATGATATGATGCGTCTATGCATGCTATAATGATGTATGTGATGTTTTATGAATGCGTTTTTCGTCTAGGAAAGTAAATCCTTGACGGGTGCCGGGAAGTCACTCCTGGGCTGATGTTGAAGAATAGATTTTGCTTCCGCTAGGGATGATAGCTGCAAGAATACCGGTAGGCGAAGATGACTCTGTTGGGGAATAAACTTGGCGAATGGAATAACTCTACGGGGAGGACAGTACTCTAACGATCTTGCTGGGAAGCAATACTCTATGGGGAGAGAGATACTTTTGCTGAATTGTCGATAGTAACTTGCTGGGGATACTCTTGTTGCGTTGGAAGTGCTAATAGACTTCGCTGGGGGTAAGAGAACTTCGTCGGGGACTCTCTTTCCATGGCTTTTGGTTGAGGATAACCCAGTTATATCCTGTTAAGGAAATAACTCTTTGAATAAAGCCGGACGACGCGTTCGTGCTCTGCGAGGATAAACTTCCAGAATCTACTGGGGATAAGCTTACTGCTTGGGGAGATGAATTCCAACTTTCCTGGGGAAACTGGATTGGACTCTCTTGGGGAAGTTTTGAATTGCGGGGGAAGTGATTCCTTCGAATGTTTGATATACCACCGGGGAAAAATCTTTAGGCCAAGACTGTCGGGGATGCTTGTTAAGAATATGTGTATATATGTTGCTGAGGAATGTTGAGATCTGCGGGAGGATACCCAACTTCCTTAAGGCCTGATAATATAGCTTGGAGAGAGTGTATTGACTGCTTACTCTCTGGGGAATTGAGATATGCTGGTTATGTTCTTTAGTTGAACCTACCTTGGTACCTTGGAGGATATAATAATTAGATTGCTTAGACAACTCTTTTATTGCCCCTGCTTCTAATGTTACATGTAATTAATCCTTTGTTTCGTATGCAAATATTTATGAGTTAGCAAATTATTGTCAATGCGTATATCACAAATTGAACCTTGGACGTTCTTCGCAAAACAAAACAGAAAAAGAAAAATAATTGGCACGTTTAACTGAAAAGTATATTTGTATTGATTTTGAATGGCCTGAAAATAGGCGTTTGTGTACAAGAGGCTGACGTCCTAGTAAGAGAACGCTGCCGAACAAAAGAGTTTATACAAATATTGTACAAAATAAAACAGCTGTGTGAAATGAATGATCCCACTGGGTTTCAACTCTGCTATTGCCTTTATAATTCCGAGCGTCTCATCACTTGATGACCTTGGTTGAAGGTGAAGCTGACTGATAGATGCCGTCTGAACTTGATGTAGATACCAGATTCTGGATGCAAAGTGATCCAATGAGACATAGTATTACGCTTTATCCCTAATTTTTGCCTGGACCGCCCTTTCGGGTTTTCGGTCCACCGGGATACCCATTTTTGCCCAAGCCTCCTTTTCAGGTTTTCGACCTGCCGGGTGTACAGATTTTTTTCATTTCATCCCTTCATTTTGCCCGAACCCTTTTGGTTCGATGGGAAGCCCTAATTTTTGCCTAGGCATGTCAGCCTAGCGGGTCTTTTTTCATGCGTAGTATCTTTTTACTATGTCTGCATTGGCGGGGTGTGGAAGGTCGTCACCATCCATATTGGTTAGAATCATGGCTCCTCCTGAGAACACATGCTTAACCACAAATGGCCCTTCGTACGTAGGGGTCCATTTGCCCCTTGGATCACTCTGAGGAAGGATGATTCTCTTGATTACCATATCCCCAACTTGATATTCCTGTGGTCTGACCTTTTTGTTAAATGCCCTGATCATCCGTTTCTGATACGTCTGACCATGACAGATAGAAGCAAGTCTCTTTTCATCAATGAGGTTGAGCTGATCAAGTCGTGTCTGGATCCAATCATCTTCGTTCAGATTTGCATCCTTCATTATCCGGAGAGAGGGTATTTGCACTTCGATCGGTAAGACTGCCTCCATACCATAAACCAAAGAGAAGGGAGTTGCCCCGGTTGACGTCCTAGCTGAGGTACGGTACCCGTGTAGAGCGAACGGTAACATCTCGTGCCAATCTTTATAAGTCACTGTCATCTTCTGCATGATTTTCTTGATGTTCTTATTTGCTGCTTCTACAGCCCCATTCATCTTCGGTCTGTAAGGAGAAGAATTGTGGTGCTGTATTTTGAACCGCTCGCAGAGCTCAGCGATCATCTTGTTATTCAGATTGGTACCATTGTCTGTAATAATTCTCTCTGGGACGCCGTACCGACAGATCAGGTTGTGCCGAATGAACCGTGCTACCACAGTCTTGGTTACCGTAGCATAGGAAGCTGCTTCGACCCACTTTGTAAAGTAATCAATCGCCACTAGGATGAAGCGATGCCCATTGGATGCCGTAGGTTTAATCTCTCCGATCATGTCTATGCCCCACATTGTAAACGGCCAAGGCGCAGTCAGAACATTCAGAGGGACTGGAGGAACATGCACCTTGTCTGCATAAATCTGGCACTTATGGCATGTCCTAGAATGTTGGTAGCAGTCAGCTTCCATTGTGGACCAGTAATACCCTGCCCGAAGGATCTTCTTAGCCATAGTGTGCC
Source organism: Vicia faba (assembly GCA_948472305.1). Taxonomy (NCBI): domain Eukaryota; kingdom Viridiplantae; phylum Streptophyta; class Magnoliopsida; order Fabales; family Fabaceae; genus Vicia; species Vicia faba. The sequence continues at coordinate 110,361,046 of OX451741.1, forward strand.
CACTGGAATGTGTACCAAAGGTCCCTTCATGTAGTTCTTCCATGATCCTTTCTGCTTCCGTCTTATCCACACAATGCAGTAGGGTTGAATCATGGTTTCGCTTGTACAATATGCCATTGCTAAGGAAGAACTTCGCTGCGAACCTCCTCAAGAACTTCTTATCATTGATAGAGGCACCTTCAGGGTACTCCTGAGTTTCCAGATATCTCTTCACCTCATGGTACCAAGGCTTCTCAGTCACCAATTCAGTCTCAAGATCGCAACAATATGCCGGTTCGTCCAGTTTCTAGATGATAATCCGGGGAGCCTCATTATCCCATTTAACTTTGAACATAGAAGCCATTGTAGCCAACGCGTCCGCCAGCTGATTCTCTTCTCTTGGAAAGTGTTCAAAGGTTATCTCTGTGAAGTGGGGGATCAAGGTCAACACACATTCTCTGTAAGGAATAAGATTCGGATGTTTCGTATCCCACTCTCCTTTGATCTGATTGATCACAAGAGCGGAATCTCCGAAGACACTCAGAAACTTAATCCTTAGGTCGATCGCAGCTTGAAGACCCATGATGCACGCTTCATACTCCGCCATGTTGTTGGTATAATTGAAACACAGCCGAGCAGTGAGTGGAGTATGAGTACCTTGAGGTGATATGATTATGGCGCCGATACCGTTACCCAAAGCATTGGAGGCTCCGTCAAAGTGCATAGACCATCGGGATCCTTCCTCAGGTCCTTCATCCGGTCCAGGTACTTCACAATCAGTCACAATCATGATACTTTCATCCGGAAACTCGAAGTTCATTGATTGATAATCATCTACGGCCTGATGTGCCAAGTGGTCTTCCAATACACTTCCCTTGATGGCTTTCTGGGTTGTGTACTGAATGTCGTATTCCGTCAAGATCATTTGCCATCTTGCAATTCTTCCAGACAGAGCAGGCTTTTCGAATATGTACTTTATAGGATCCATCTTTGAGATCAACAAGGTAGTGTGAGTCAGCATATACTGTCTCAGCCGGCGAGCAGCCCATACCAAAGCGCAGCAAGTTTTCTCAAGCAGTGAGTATCGGGTCTCACAGTCGGTAAACTTTTTGCTAAGGTAATAAATGGCATGCTCTTTTCGGCCAGACTCGTCATGTTGCCCCAGCACACACCCCATTGAGTTGTCGAGCACTGTCAGGTATAGTATCAGAGATCTCCCTTCAACCGGTGGCATAAGGATAGGTGGTTCTTGGAGGTACTCCTTGATTCTGTCAAAAGCAGCCTGACATTCATCGTTCCAACGTACTACCTGATCTTTCTTCAGCAGCTTGAAGATTGGCTTACAGGTAGCAGTCAGATGTGAGATGAATCGAGCAATGTAATTCAGGCGTCCTAAAAAGCCTCTGACTTCCTTCTCTGTCCTAGGAACTGGCATCTCTTGAATAGCTTTGACCTTAGCAGGGTCCACTTGAATGCCCTTGTCACTTACCACGAAGCCTAGCAACTTCCCAGATCTTACCCCGAAGGTGCACTTGTTCGGGTTCAACCTCAGCTTGTACAGTTTCAACCGGTCAAACAATTTCTGCAAATGATCTAGATGCTCTTCCTCAGTCTGGGACCTAGCGATCATGTCGTCAACATACACTTCTATCTCATGATGGATCATGTCATGAAATAAAGCAACCATGGCACGTTGGTAGGTTGCCCCAGCGTTCTTTAGCCCGAATGGCATGACCTTGTAGCAGAAGGTGCCCCACTGAGTAACAAATGTAGTCTTTTCCATGTCTTCAGGTGCCATCTTGATCTGATTGTAACCTGAAAAGCCGTCCATGAAAGAGAATACCTTGTGTTGAGCTGTATTATCAACAAGGACATCAATGTGAGGTAGAGGGAAGTCATCCTTGGGGCTGGCCCTGTTCAGATCCCTGTAGTCGACACACATTCTGACCTTACCGTCCTTCTTTGGTACCGGCACCACATTAGCAACCCACTGAGGGTAGGAAGTCACTGCAAGGAACCCAACATCAAACTGCTTCATAACCTCGACTTTAATCTTCTCAGACATCTCTGGACGCATACGACGGATCTTTTGCTTAACCGGAGGGCAATCTTCCTTAGTTGGCAAGTGATGGACCACAATATCGGTATCCAACCCGGGCATGTCTTCGTAGGACCAGGCAAAGATCTCCATATAATCATGCAGCATCTGAGTCAACCGTTGCTTCACGCTGAGCTCTAGGTTGGCACCAATCTTTACATCTTTCCTGTCTGCCTCAGTACCCAAGTTTATTGTTTCCACTGGCTCTTCATGGGGTTGAATTGCCCTCTCTTCCTGAAGCAACAGTCTTGCAAGCTCGCCAGGCACTTCGCAATCATCTTCACCTTCATCTTCGGCTAAGTTGATCGGATTTTCGAAGTCATAATTGGCAGTAGCAGAGTCGTTATCAGCGAGATCCAGAGTGGATTGAAACCTGTATGAGTGAGTGTGTGTGTAAATACAGCTGTTTTGAAATATATGTAAAGGAAGGAAAGACAGAAAAGGAGCATAAAGTTTGCAATGCGAGAAAACGTCCAAGATTTTCATTCATGATATATGAAATGACAATTTATATGCCCTCACAAATGAAACCACGGTGCCTCGGGTAAGACACCGGGCCATAGATTTTATTATTGTTTATTACAAATAGCAAAACAAAGAAATTTATTACTGCGTCACAAAGGTAACAGGAGTATGGTCTTTGGCAATCCAATTGGTCAATCCGCCTTCAGTCGTTGGATAGATCCAGCTATTAAACTCTGCTTCACCCACTTCATTGTCTTCCCCAACAGCATTCACTCCTGGATTTGTAATGAACACAGGAGGTCTTCCGATCTTCGCTTTCCTCATAGCTTTCTGACCCTCTGCAGTAAAACCCAGCCCAAACTTATCAGTCTTCTGTGTAAAGTCTGGAAGCCTGCCCCAGTTAGCACATTCACCTTTTTGAACCACGGCCCGGGCATCCTTCAGGGAAGCCATCTTCAAAGGAACATTCTCTTCTACCGCTGTTTCTGCTGCTGCTGTAATTGGAAGCACCTCCTCGAAATGCTGAAAGGGGGTTTCAATAAACTCCCCGTCCATCTCAATGTATCTGAAGGAATTTAGGTGGCTTACCATATACTCCTCCTCTCCTTGCACAGTGACGATCTTCCCTCTGACGGGGTACTTCAGCTTCTGGTGCAAGGTAGAGGTCACTGCCCCAGCCTTATGTATCCAAGGTCGACCCAATAGACAAGAGTAAGATGGACGGATATCCATCACATAAAATGTAGAGTCAAACACCTGAGATCCCACACGAATCGGAATGTCAACCTCTCCATGAACCATCCTTTTTGAACCGTCAAAGGCCATGACGATGATATTGCTGGGTTTCAATTCCAGGCCTTCACAATCTAAACGGTCCAAAGCCTTCTTGGGCAGCACATTCAAAGAAGAACCAGTATCCACCAATACATGTGCCAGAGTAGTGCCCCTGCATTCGATAGAGACATGCAGGGCATCATTGTGGTCTCTTCCCTTCGCGGTCAGGTCAGCATCTGAGAAACCCAAGCCATTGTCTGTTGTCAGATTTGCTACGCAATCAGTGAACTGGACTGCAGATGTCTCATGTGGCACATGGGCCGTCTTGAGGAATGAGATTAAGGCCTTAGCATGGGCCTCGGAGCACAACAATAAAGAGAGCATGGAGATTTTGGAGGGCGTGTGCCCCAGCTGTTCCACAACATTGAAATCACTCTTCTTTATTATCTTTAGAATCTCCTCCATTTCTTGTTGGGAGGCTTCAGCAGTTACAGGTATAGGTGCCTCCATCTGGGCAGGCTCAACTTCAATTCCTTTGCCCCGAGCATTGGATGACTCGGCAGCAGGGGAAACAACTTGATCAGCAATAGGAACAGGTACACTTGTAGGAGTTATAAGGAGTGGTCTTCGAGCAGCAGGCGGTGCAATGTCAGGCGAGAAGAGCCTGCCACTGCGGGTGACTTTGGCCGGGCCAGTGATATCACAGATACTAGCGCCAGTGTTGAACTCTTGTTTAATCCCGTTTACATACACATCGGCCCCGTAATGCCAGGGGACAGCTTTATCAGATACATAGGGAAGAGGCCCCGGAACAGTGATAACCACAGGTGCAACGGTCATGATTTGAACAGGTTTCTTCGGGGGAACCTGGATTGGATTATTGAAGATGGTAACCACAGAAACTTCTTCCACCGGGACCAACTGAACAGCAGACTTCTTAAACAAAATCTCCTTGCTATCCATTAGGCTTTGGATGCCTAACTTCAGCAAGGGGCAACCGGATAGGGAAACAGCACAGAACAGGCAACCCTCACTGCAACCCGGAAATAAACCGGCCAGCAGCAGGTTCCTCTTGACAGTCTTCAGAGGAGTGGCTAGATCATCCACAGAAACAGCGTAAACATCTTCGTCAACAGCATTTACCCCATGCTGAGGCATAGGAGCAGTAACTACATTCGGCCTCTCAGGCGCTTCGAACTGTATCTCCTTCGTGTCGATAAGGTCTTGCACCTTACTTCTTAATGCCCAACAGTCATCAGTAGAATGCCCCGGGCTATCTGAATGGTAAGCACAACGAGCATTTGGGTTGTACTTAGGAGATGCAGTATTGGGGAACTTCGGCGCCTCTCTGACAGTCACTAAGTTGGTTGAGAGCAACTGCGGTAAGATCTGCGACAAGGTCATACTCAACCGGGTGAATTCTCTCCGGGGTCTTTCAGCCCTTTGAGGATTGGTCGGCCGAGGAGCGGCAGCAGGCTTGGCAATCGTTACCGCACTGACAGATTGGCGGCGCTCAAATCTTTCTGATCTCCGGGAGCCATACACAGCACTAGCCTCCTTCTTGAAGGGTTTCTTCTCGGAACTAGATGATGCACCCTTCGGAATCTTTCCAGACTTCAACCCAGCCTCAATTCTCTCTCCAGTCAGAATCAGATCAGTGAACCCTGCAGATGAATTCCCGATGAGATGGTTGAAAAATGGCCCAGATAGAGTCCCCAAGAACATGTCTACCAATTCCCGATCAGTCAACGGTGGCTGCACCCTGCCAGCCAGGTCTCTCCACTTCTGAGCGTACTCCTTAAAACCTTCACTTGAACCTAACGACATACCCTGGAGTTGGGTACGTGTAGGGGCAAGGTCGGCATTATATTGATACTGCTTATAGAAAGCAGTAGCCAACTCCTCCCAGTTACGAACCTTGGTCCCATCCAGCTGATAGAACCATTCGAGATGAGTCCCTGAAAGACTCTCCTGGAAGAAGTGGATCCACAAATTCTTATCCGCTGAGTACGGTTGGATTTTCCGAACATAGGACCTGAGATGTAGCTTGGGACAAGACGCCCCGTCATATTTAGTGAAAGATGGTGCTTTGAACTTCCGAGGGATGATCACACCAGTAGACAAACCTAGATCTCCAAAATCCAGCCCAGGTACCTGTTGTATTTCCATGGCATTCAGCCTATCTTCCAGCTGCTTGTAACGGTCTTCTGCCGGAGGGTACTGCTCTTCATCAAAATCAGTCTCGTTGTCGGAGACTACTGGACTAGGACCCTTTTCTGTCTGAGGAGTACTCTTGCCAACAGAAGAACCAGCTTCTTCATGCCGCAGAGTATTGCCAAACCTTCGGCCCGAGTTAAACAGAACAGTTCTTCTCTTCTTCTTCTTCTCCTTCTTCAAGAGCATAGCCTTCAACTCTTCTTGGCCTTGAGCCAAACCCTTGATTAATTCCTGAAACTGCGCATTTTGCGCCTGAAGAGCCTTGATGGATGTCTCAGTTGATGACGAGTCGGGATTCATGATGCTGAAATAAACAGCGAAGAACTGTAAGCAACCTGAAAAGAGGAAAAAACCTGCTATGCACATGATGAATGATATGTGTTTATGCAATGCATTCAAGGGTTCGAAAGTTCAAATTTGTTGTAGACAAAAAGGAACACACGTTATCATTAAGGAAACAATTGTTTTAGTACATCAAAGCCTTATGGGCAAAATAATTCAAAAGCAAATCAATCCCAAAATATACTACGCATCCTCTTTGGAGCTATGTAAGTGTTGAGATTCCTCTCCTCATGCAACAGGCGGGTGAGCTCCAAGACCTTCTTTTCACTGGCATGTAGACTAGTCTCAAGAGAATTCCGTTCTTCCTTAAGCTGGATCCAGCTCTTCTGCATTTCTTCCCAGGATGTGGGCATATCAGGGTGCTGAATAGTGTAGGACACTTCTCCTTCCAAGACTGGCTCTTTGATTACTGGGAGCATATGAGGATAGGGCATCACTAACTTCTGGGAGCGGGCTCGTACCCACTTGAGATAAGGTTCCAACGGGATGGAGTTCCTGTGCCCCAGTGTCTTGCTGTCTATCCTACTTGGCATCCTCCAGGCTTTGATAAATCTCTGGCGAAGTCCTTGAGTATCGTTGTCGAAGTCAAAAACTATGTCAGGAATTAACATGTCATGAGGACCATCCCTCCGAGCATAACCAAACTGTCTCCAAGCCAGACATGGGTTATAAGTAATACCTCCTCTGATTCCAAGTAAAGGAACATTAGGGTACTCCCCGCAACGATCAATGATAGCGATGTCTTCCCTGGACCTAGGGCACCAATGTATATCCGCATGTGTAAGAGTCATCAACCGTTGTGACCATCTCAAACCCCGCTCATTCTTCAGGACTGATTGTGGAAGGTGCGAAATAAACCACCTTCCCAGGAGAGGAGTGCAACACATAAGGACACCTCTTTTTCTCATGGTTCGAGTGTAACATGAGTGAAGGATGTCCCCCAACAACGTAGGTATAAGATTCCTGGACATAAAGATCTGGACAGCACTGATATCAATAAGCTGATCTGGGTTAGGGAACAACACCAAACCATAGACAAGGAGGGCCACAACCTCTTCAAAAGCTTGCAAGTCAAGGGAGTTCCAACACTCATGGGCCTTTTCAAACAGAAACCTAGCTAAGAACCCTTTGATACCACTTCTAACTTCCCAATGTCCCTTGAGATCAGATGACTGTAGGTGCAAGGCTTTAGCAATCTCTTCAAGCTTAGGTTCCTTTTCTGTACCGTTGAAAGGTAGCTGATCAAGGATAGGGATCTTCAGGAGCCGGGAGAACTCCTCCAATGTAGGTACCAACTGATAATCCAAGAAGGTGAAACAGTGATGCAGAGGGTCAAAGAATTGGAACAGGACCTTGATCATATCTTCCTCAATGTTGGTGTTGACCAAGCTGATGAGGCTTCCATGTCTTTCACTGAACGAAGAGTTCTCGGGAATCCTGGATATAAGCTCTTTAAGCTGAGGAGGGATCCTTACAAGACTGACTTGAATTGTCTTTCTACGAACAGTTTCCATGTCCTACAAAACAAAGAACAAAGATGAAGATTCGAACCCCTGAAATGGTTAGTCAATGCGTATGATGCTGGATGATGTCATGATGCTATGATTAAACACACCACAGATATTTACAAAGACAAACATGTAAGGCACACAAGGCACACAAGACAAGCCCTTAGGGTTTAAGGCCAGCATGGGGTCTGGGTAGTACCCTCTTGAAGTTGGTGGGTTCAACCTGTCCTATCAAAGTAACCGGGTTCTAAGGGTCCCAATATCACGGGATTGCTTTCATTGTTCATCGTTTCGATTTAGCCACTGAACTGGCGACCGAAATATTCCAGGAAAGCAACCCTCAATTGAGTGTAGTATCGAGTATCAACCAACCTCGGACTGCACCAAAGTCAGTTATCTCACTACCCTAAAGAGGCCAAGATGGTTCAATTAAGGTTCCTAAGGTCTGTTGATGCTTCACGACACCACGCGGAGGCCCCGTACTCTCCTTGACTGAACTCAAGGGTTACCGGTACACACCAAAGTGCCACATCAACGTAGCAGACTGTTTCAACCATGTCGGTATACCCCGCACAGTTCCCTCACAGCCTTGTTGCTACTTTCTAAGAAGGTATCCCCAGATCCGGGTTAGGATCTATAGAACTCCCAAGCAACCCACGATTTAAAGCACACAAGGAAAACAATTGAAAACATAGTTATGAACTAGCCCTAAGGTACACCTCACTTTAAGTTTTTCCCCAGCAGAGTCGCCAGTTCTGTGATCGGTGGATCTGGAACTGATTGTTTAACGCTGGTTCGCGAAATGTCGCGGTAAGCAAGAGTCACCACCGTCTTTTATTTTCTCCAAATGGAAAGGACAAAAGCACAGAAAAATTCCTTAAAGAGATTGCTCTCGGTTCGGGAGGTAGATTATAGAAAGGGAAGGTGTTAGCACCCTTTCTATCCATGGTTATCCATGGGCTCTTAGATACTTGCTCAATGTGTTTTCAAAATGTTTTGTTTGCTTTTCAACTGTGGGTTTTAAAAAAGTTTCTTTGAAAATTCCAGTTCGACTCTTGTATCAGTCCTCAAGAGTGTTTGAAAAATTGCTTTCGAAAGTTTTTTGAAAAGGTGTCGGTGTGAAAAGTATTTTTGATTTGTCTTTGAAATTAGAGCAAGTATCTAGAGTCGTCTACCTACCCTAAGGAATTCGTCTGTGTAAATGTCCTTTAAAGTAGTGCCATCCCACCATTGAGAGGTAGGTAGCACCACCATTGGAGGTGTTCGGGTCAATTCGAGGTTCGGGACATGGTGATCACCGGAGCAATGGGAAGACACCTTAGAAGCTACCCTCATGCCAGGTTCCCGGATCATGAGGACTTACTAAGACATCCTCTACTCGACGATCACCTTTCGAGGCAAGGCAACAGTGAGGCGTACCCTAGGGGTGGTGTGTGATTTGTGTGTCGTTTTCAGATATTTTGTCTTTTGTCATGTCATTGTGATCTAGCGTTTGTTTTTATTTTTGTCCATACATTCTTTCATGCCTTGATTTAACAGTTAAAAATATTGCGGGAAAGTAAAAATTCTAAGCTATTACAAAAGGCGCGGGTCCACATCGCCAAAATTAAACCAGGACCCGATTTGACAGAAAAATAAATAAAGAAATAAAGAGTGCGAGAAAGTTAATTACAAGGCTTCGGGAGAGATACAGAAATATTGTGCGAAAAAGAAATAAGTATGCGAATTAATAAGAATTAAGAACGAGGGCGTTGGACCCTGTTTTTGCAAAATTAAATTAAGCGATGAATTAATTAAAATTAAAAAGAAAAGAAATTGTTTTTGGTATTTTTTAGTATTTTATGATTTTTTTGGATTTTAATGAAAAAGAATTAATGAAGATAAATGCTAACCCTAATTCTAGTTATTTTAATTTATTAAGAAAAGAAGATTAAAACCTAATATTAACCCTAATTAATTTACATGCAAATTTAATTATAAAAATAAATATCTAATATTTAATTATTATGAAAGAAAAAATAAAAAAAGATAAAAATTAATTAAACCCTAATTCTATATTTTTTAGATTTTTATTATGAAAAGATTATAATTAACCCTAATTAATTTACTAAATGAATTAATATAATTTATTTATGAAAATACTAAAAATAAAAATGTTTATTATTTTAGCTTTTTCTGATTTTTTGATGTTTTTTATATATTATTTATATTTTATGAAAATAATTAATAAACAATAATTAAAAAGAAAGTATAAATAAAAAAAAGAAAACAATAAAAAAAATATAAATTTTGCAAACCTAGGGGGTCTGCCCCTTAATATGGAGGTTTTTTGTAGTGATCCAGGCCCATTAACCTTGGCCTTGTGGACTTTCCCAGGACACGTACTCATGCGTTGACTAGAGCACATCGTGTTCCCCAGGCCTGTGCCTTTGGATTGAGGTAATTGACGCGTGGCCGGCTTGATCTTGAAGGTGTATGGTGCGCTTCAGCATGGAATCTGCATGTGAATATTAATTGGAAAATAATATGGAGATAGTGAAGACCTGGGGCTCGAACCCAGGTCATGTACATTACCAGCACACACGTATGCCACTAAGCCACTTCGTTCATCTGTAAATTAATATAATAAACAAATATAATAAAACAAACGCGTTAATGTTTGGTTTTTTCGCGCGAACTTTTAAACCAACCAATCATTGATGGCCACGCATCTTCTTCTTCCTCGTTCCTGAAACATAAACATATTAGGCAACGTTTTTTAAGTGTTCTTTTAGGCCATCTATGGAAAAATAGCGAATAGCCCAGGGATCATCATAAATTAGGCGCGAGGGTGGATTCTCCTTCGTCCAAGTGTACTGATTGCAACCATGGCATCGTGATTCTCCAATTTTTCCTTATTTTAAAACCCCTAATTTGAAATCCTGTAAACCCTAAAACACGACTATGGTATCTTTGCATACAGTGCATAATAATTCAATCAAATCACATGGTTAGCTTTAAAACACATCACTGATCATGAATCTATAAACAAAATGCCATGAATGTGCGTAAATTGTAAGGTACGATTATGAAAAAAAGTAAGAAAATTTGGACTTCTGTACAATGATTCAAGGGGTTAGGATTGATGCTTTTGATCCAGAAAGATTGCTTGATGTCCTTGGAAGGCAATAGGATGAGTTTTATGGCTTGAAACGACCTGCAAATAAGTTTTCAGAATTGAGTTTTTAGGCAAAATTTTCAAGTTTGGTGTATGCTTTTCTGCGCAGCTCAATGGTCTCCTGCATTAGGTTTGTGTTCAAGCTTAAGTATAGAGTGAATTAGGTCAAGAAAAACAATCCAAATCCTTTGCATTCATGGTTTTTGAGATTTGATTTTTCAAGATCTTTTTCCAATCTTTTTTCATGCTATTTTTGTACAAATCATATCCAATCAATTCCAATTCTTCCATATCTGATCATGCACGAATTATTGAATATATTTCATGCACAAAAAGATTTTATTTCATTAGTTTTGTATTTTTCATGTATTTTATTTGATTAAATGAATTATTAATAATGAAAAATTCAAATAAATAAATAAAAATGGAGAAAAACTTCCCTTTGGGCCAAATGGTCGTGCACATGCCTTGGATGATGAATCATGGAAGAAAAATAGGCCCATTAGCAATTTTAGGTCATTTGAACCAATGTTGACTTTTCAAAATATCCAAAAATTTCCCAACTTCCACAAGGCATAACTTGCTCAATTTTTAAGCTTTGCTCATGTTCTTCGACATTTTGGAAAGGTCTTTTAGTCCTCTAACCAATTCCTTTGGTACCATGTCATTTTGATTTACCAATCTCAAGTTATGGCCTTTGACTTAAAGTCTCTTTTTGTTGACTTTTGAAAATGACCTATAATGTTGAAATTGATAACTTTTTGTGAGAGCATTTCTTGAACTTGAAGTATGAAGATGAGTTGTAGCAAATGTCTTTCTCTTCAAAATGAGCTTTGGATGGATTTTTCTGATAATCCATGTGAAAGTTATGCCCTGGTCAATTTACAGTTGACTTTTTCAGCTGTCCAAATAAGGAAACTTTTGCATCTTGATGATTTTTGAGCCAAGCTTTGAGAATCATGATCAAACATTAATCAAATGATGTTTGTGACTTCAAAATGAGATGTTGACCAAAAATTTGAACTTTTGACTGCCAAATGACCATTTTGCCCCTACAGTTGACTGTAGTGCAATTAGGTTTTTTGACTGTGCAATTTTGAGCTGAAAGTCTTGAAACTTTGTATGAGGATACTTGAACATATTTGTAGGCATGTGAGACTTGATTGGACCTTTGGAAACTTCAATTTCTTTGCCAGAACAAAAACCCTAATTTTGACTGTTTTGGAGGTCCTTGCACTGTGCAACCCTTGGGGAATTTTGAAGCATGGCTTGGCAATTTCTTGAAGAATATGGGAGGGCAAATTTTGGGGTACAACAGTTGCCCCTGTTCAATCTTCTTAGACTTGAGGATGCAGATTGGCTGACGTGCCTTTCGTAATCCGAGGGTGGAAGATGATTGAACACTAGAGTGCCCAGAAATTTGCGCTCACATAGTAGCAGTGATGGTGGAAATGGGCTTACAGATGCCATTTAGAGGTTGATGAATAGGATGATGGGCTTATAGATGCCATCTGGATGTTGATCGCATAAGAGATTCCTTAGCGAGAACCTGCATACATGCAAAAGAAAAAAATGAGTACCTGACATGTTGCAGGAGCTGGTTTTCAGATGCTTGGTATAGATGTGTCCTGACTGGTTACAGGAGCTGAGTCTGGAACTTCACAAGATGATGAATGAACCAGGGATGGTTACTACCTTAGCATGAACGGTAAGAGAACCTTGGGTGACTTCAACCTTAACAGCAATCGTTGAGAAAGTCTTGGGATTACCACCTCCGCAGGATCGGGAAGAGAACCATAGGCAATTATAATCTCAAAAGCGGACGTTTGAGAAAAACCTGGATTGGAATTATCGTCTCCGCACCGCTGGGGAGAGAACCTAGGAAATTATAATCTCAAAAGCGGACGTCTGAGAAAAACCTGGAATGGAATTATCATCTCACGCACCGTCGGGGAGAGAACCATAGGAAATTATAATCTCAAAAGCGGACGTTTGAGAAAAACCTGGGATGGAATTATCATCTCACGCACCGCTGGGGAGAGAACCATAGGAAATTATAATCTCAAAAGCGGACGTTTGAGAAAAACCTGGAATGGAATTATCATCTCTGCACCGCTGGGGAGAGAACCATAGGAAATTATAATCTCAAAAGCGGACGTTTAAGAAAAACCTGGGTTGGAATTATCATCTCCGCACCGCTGGGGAGAGAACCATAGGAAATTATAATCTCAAAAGCGGACGTTTGAGAAAAACCTGAAATGGAATTATCATCTCCGCACCGCTGGGGAGAGAACCATAGGAAATTATAATCTCAAAAGCGGACGTTTGAGAAAAACCTGGGATGGAATTATCATCTCCGCACCGTTGGGGAGAGAACCATAGGAAATTATAATCTCAACAGCGGACGTTTGAGAAAAACTTGATAACTTCTACTGAGTCTTCATCAGAAAAATCTGTTGGGAGTCGATTTAGCTGGACTAGAGAAGGCCTTGGACTGGATAAGAAATCTTTGGAGTCAATTAACTGAACCGGTCTAGGTCTTGAAATATGATTGAGAATTTAGCTGAATTTTTCCTGAAAGGTAAAGGTCAGTCATATGCGATGCATGATATGGATCAAGCAATGATGTTCTCAACATAAATGAGATTTGTATGATATGATGCGTCTATGCATGCTATAATGATGTATGTGATGTTTTATGAATGCGTTTTTCGTCTAGGAAAGTAAATCCTTGACGGGTGCCGGGAAGTCACTCCTGGGCTGATGTTGAAGAATAGATTTTGCTTCCGCTAGGGATGATAGCTGCAAGAATACCGGTAGGCGAAGATGACTCCGTTGGGGAATAAACTTGGCGAATGGAATAACTCTGCGGGGAGGACAGTACTCTAACGATCTTGCTGGGAAGCAATACTCTGTGGGGAGAGAGATACTTTTGCTGAATTGTCGATAGTAACTTGCTGGGGATACTCTTGTTGCGTTGGAAGTGCTAATAGACTTCACTGGGGGTAAGAGAACTTCGTCGGGGACGCTCTTTCCATGGCTTTTGGCTGAGGATAACCCAGTTATATCCTGTTAAGGAAATAACTCTTTGAATAAAGCCGGACGACGCGTTCGTGCTCTGCGAGGATAAACTTCCAGAATCTACTGGGGATAAGCTTACTGCTTGGGGAGATGAATTCCAACTTTCCTGGGGAAACTGGATTGGACTCTCTTGGGGAAGTTTTGAATTGCGGGGGAAGTGATTCCTTCGAATGTTTGATATACCACCGGGGAACAATCTTTAGGCCAAGACTGTCGGGGATGCTTGTTAAGAATATGTGTATATATGCTGCTGAGGAATGTTGAGATCTGCGGGAGGATACCCAACTTCCTTAAGGCCTGATAATATAGCTTGGAGAGAGTGTATTGACTGCTTACTCTCTGGGGAATTGAGATATGCCGGTTATGTTCTTTAGTTGAACCTACCTTGGTACCTTGGAGGATAGAACAATTAGATTGCTTAGACAACTCTTTTATTGCCCCTGCTTCTTATGTTACATGTAATTAATCCTTTGTTTCGTATGCAAATATTTATGAGTTAGCAAATTATTGTCAATGCGTATATCACAAATTGAACCTTGGAAGTTCTTCGCAAAACAAAACAGAAAAAGAAAAATAATTGGCACGTTTAACTGAAAAGTATATTTGTATTGATTTTGAATGGCCTGAAAATAGGCGTTTGTGTACAAGAGGCTGACGTCCTAGTAAGAGAACGCCGCCGAACAAAAGAGTTTATACAAATATTGTACAAAATAAAACAACTGTGTGAAATGAATGATCCCACTGGGTTTCAACTCTGCTATTGCCTTTATAATTCCGAGTGTCTCATCACTTGATGACCTTGGTTGAATGTGAAGCTGACTGATAGATGCCGTCTGAACTTGATGTAGATACCGGATTCTGGATGCAAAGTGATCCAATGAGACATAGTATTACGCTTTATCCCTAATTTTTGCCTGGACCGCCCTTTCGGGTTTTCGGTCCACCGGGATACCCATTTTTGCCCAAGCCGCCTTTTCAGGTTTTCGTCCTGCCGGGTGTACAGATTTTTTTCATTTCATCCCTTCATTTTGCCCGAACCCTTTTGGTTCGACGGGAAGCCCTAATTTTTGCCTAGGCATGTCAGCCTAGCGGGTCTTTTTTCATGCGTAGTATCTTTTTACTATGTCTGCATTGGCGGGGTGTGGAAGGTCGTCACCATCCATATTGGTTAGAATCATGGCTCCTCCTGAGAACACATGCTTAACCACAAATGGCCCTTCGTACGTAGGGGTCCATTTGCCCCTTGGATCACTCTGAGGAAGGATGATTCTCTTGATTACCAGATCCCCAACTTGATATTCCTGTGGTCTGACCTTTTTGTTAAATGCCCTGATCATCCGTTTCTGATACGTCTGACCATGACAGATAGAAGCAAGTCTCTTTTCATCAATGAGGTTGAGTTGATCAAGTCGTGTCTGGATCCAATCATCTTCGTTCAGATTTGCATCCTTCATTATCCGGAGAGAGGGTATTTGCACTTCGATCGGTAAGACTGCCTCCATACCATAAACCAAAGAGAAGGGAGTTGCCCCGGTTGACGTCCTAGCTGAGGTACGGTACCCGTGTAGAGCGAACGGTAACATCTCGTGCTAATCTTTATAAGTCACTGTCATCTTCTGCACGATTTTCTTGATGTTCTTATTTGCTGCTTCTACAGCCCCATTCATCTTCGGCCTGTAAGGAGAAGAATTGTGGTGCTGTATTTTGAACCGCTCGCAGAGCTCAGCGATCATCTTGTTATTCAGATTGGTACCATTGTCTGTAATAATTCTCTCTGGGACGCCGTACCGACAGATCAGGTTGTGCCTAATGAACCGTGCTACCACAGTCTTGGTTACCATAGCATAGGAATTTTTCTGATAATCCATGTGAAAGTTATGCCCTGGTCAATTTACAGTTGACTTTTTCAGCTGTCCAAATAAGGAAACTTTTGCATCTTGATGATTTTTGAGCCAAGCTTTGAGAATCATGATCAAACATTAATCAAATGATGTTTGTGACTTCAAAATGAGATGTTGACCAAAAATTTGAACTTTTGACTGCCAAATGACCATTTTGCCCCTACAGTTGACTGTAGTGCAATTAGGTTTTTTGACTGTGCAATTTTGAGCTGAAAGTCTTGAAACTTTGTATGATGATACTTGAACATATTTGTAGGCATGTGAGACTTGATTGGACCTTTGGAAACTTCAATTTCTTTGCCAGAACAAAAACCCTAATTTTGACTGTTTTGGAGGTCCTTGCACTGTGCAACCCTTGGGGAATTTTGAAGCATGACTTGGCAATTTCTTGAAGAATATGGGAGGGCAAATTTTGGGGTACAACAACGGGTGCCCGTGTGCAGCAACACGGCCCGTGTTGATGAGCGCGTACAAAATATTCCTGTACCTGCAGCATGCTCAGAACAGCAACCAAACACGAAAAATACCAGCCAAAACGTGCATTTCGGTACATAACGACATCAATTTTGCATAACTCAAAGCAACACATCAATTGGAAACACAATTCCCTTCTACGTTAGTCAATTTCCAATCTTAAGGACAGCATTACTTCACTTAAGGTCTTATTTTTCAAATCATACACAACTCAGAATTTTCGTCTCAAAACATCCTATTTTATCAACAATTCTTTCATCAACAACAAGTTTTATAAAATTGACCTTAAGTTACATATTACCCGTCCTTTAGGGAAATCCTAACAACATTGAGGTTATCCCTAGAATTACCTAAGGGAAACTCTCGATCATACAAATATACTCCAAATCCACCATAGGAACCTAAAATCCCTAATTGATTCATAAAATTTGGGAACCTAAACCTTTTCTAACAAGGTTCAACCCTAAGGTTATTGATCCCTAAGAACATCTAAAAATTGGGGTTTCTCCCTACGATTATCCAAAATCAATCATACCTAAACCCACAAGCAAAAGTAAATCGAGTGGTAGCCCCCCTTACCTTATCAAATTGCAGCTTTGAACTCTTGAGCGATTGTTCTTCGTTCTTCAGAGCCCCAATCCCAAATATCTCCAAATTCTGTTTTATCGTGAAAAGTGAGAAATAACTTAAGTTCCAAAATATATATCCTTATTTCTTTTGCACCCCCACTCTTTACTAACGACATCCAAGCCCAATAACTTAAAAACCCAATATTTTCTTATTTCTTTTATTTTCTTCAAATATTCCAAAATAAATAATTCTTTTTATTTTATTAATTCTAATAAAATAAATTCCCAATTAAATAAATCAAATAATTATAACTGGGGCGTTACAACTCTCCCCCACTAAAAGAGTTTTCGTCCTCGAAAACATACCTTAGACGAACAGTTCCGGATAAGCCTCTTTCATCTGGCTCTCCAGTTCCCAAGTGATATTTCCATCAGCTGGACCTCCCCAAGCAACCTTCACTAATGATATCTCTTTACCCCTTAACTGTTTCACTTCCCGATCTTCTATCCTCATAGGCAATGTTTCTACTGTCAGGTTATCTCTCACCTGTACATCATCTATTTGGATTACATGAGATGGGTCTGGGATGTATCTCCTCAACTGAGAAACATGAAAAACATCGTGCAAATTCGCAAGTCTCGGAGGTAAAGCAATACGATAAGCAACTTCTCCAACTCTTTCCGTAATCTGAAACGGACCAATAAAACGCGGAGTCAACTTCTTAGATTTCAACGCTCGACCAATACCCGTCATCGGAGTAACTCTCATAAACACATGATCTCCAGCACTGAATTCTAAATTCTTTCTCCTCTTGTCATGATAACTCTTCTGACGACTCTGAGAAGCTCTTATCTTCTCTTGAATCAATTTGATCTTTTCAGTAGTCTGCTGAACAATCTCTGGCCCAATTACTGAACTCTCTCCAGATTCATACCAACACAAAGGCGTTCTACACCGTCTACCATACAATGCCTCAAACGGAGCCATAACAATACTCGAATGGTAACTATTGTTATAAGTAAATTCAATCAATGGCAAATAGCTATCCCAAGCTCCACCCTTCTCTAAAACACAAGCACGCAATAAATCTTCTAACGATTGAATCGTCCTCTCCGTTTGTCCATCAGTCTGAGGATGATAAGCTGAACTCAACCTCAACTTAGAACCCATAGCCTTCTGCAATCCTTCCCAAAACTTCGAAGTGAACCTCGGATCTCTATATGATATAAACAATTTCTATATTTTTCTTCTTCCCCATCAGCAAATTTTAGGTTACTTCATCATTAAGAAACTAAGTTAAAAGACTATTACTCAATGACACATATTTCATATACATTAGTAATAATTAAAATTATATAAGGAGGCTCAATAGTATATATATTCCCCATATTCATATTGTTATATGTTATATATGATATAAATAATTTAAATATTTTTCTTCTTCCCCATCAGCAAATTTTAGGTTACTTCATCACTAAGAAACTTAGATAAAAGACTATTAATTAATGACGTATATTTCATATACATTGATAATAACTACAATTATTTAAAGAGACATGATAGTATATCTAGTCCCCATATTCATATTTATATATGTTATATATAATATAAACAATTTCAATATTTTGCTTCTTTCTAGTCACCAAATTTTATGTTACTTCTTCACTAAGAAACTAAGATAAAAGACTATTATATTTCATATACATTGATAATAACTACAATTATATAAAGAGGCTCGATAGTATATCTATTCCCCATAATCAAATTGTTATATGTTTATATAGGATATAAACAATTTCAATATTTTGCTTCTTCCCGGTCACCAAATTTTAGGTTACTTCATAACTAAGAAACTAAGTTAAAAGACTATTAATTAATGACACATATTTCATATACATTGATAATAACTACAATTATATAAAGAGCCTCGATAGTATATCTATTTCTCATATTCATATTGTTATATGTTATATATGATATAAACAATTTTAATATTTTTCTTCTTCCCCATTAGCAAATTTTAGGTTACTTCATCATTAAGAAACTAAGTTAAAAGACTATTATTTAATGACACATATTTCATATACATTCGTAATAATTAAAATTATATAACGAGGCTCGATAGTATATCTATTCCCCATATTCATATTGTTATATGTTATATATGATATAAACAATTTCAATATTTTTCTTCTTTCCCATCATCAAATTTTAGGTTACTTCATCATTAAGAAACTAAGTTAAACGACTATTATTTAATGAAACATAATTTATATACATTGGTAATAATTAAAATTATATAAAGAGGCTCGATACTATATTTATTCCCAATATTCATATTGTTATATGTATATATGATATAAACAATTTCAATATTTTGCTTCTTCCCCGTCACCAAATTTTAGGTTACTTCATCACTAAGAAACTAAGATAGAAGACTATTAATTAAGGACACATATTTCATATACATTGATAATAACTACAATTATATCAAGAGGCTCGATAGTATATCTATTCCCCATATTCATATTGTTATATGTTATATATGATATAAACAATTTCAATATTTTGCTTCTTCCCCGTCACCAAATTTTAGGTTACATCATCACTAAGAAACTAAGTTAAAAGACTATTACTTAATGACACATATTTCATATACATTGGTAATAACTAAAGTTATATAAAGAGGCTTGATAGTATATCTATTCTCCATATTCATATTGTTATATGTTATATATGATATAAACAATTTCAATATTTTGCTTCTTCCCCGTCACCAAATTTTAGGTTACTTCATCACTAAGAAACTAAGTTAAAAGACTATTAATTAAGGACACATATTTCATATACATTGATAATAACTAAAGTTATAAAAAGAGCCTCGATAGTATATCTATTCCCCATATTCATATTGTTATATGTTATATATGATATAAACAATTTCAATATTTTGCTTCTTCCCCGTCACCAAATTTTAGGTTACTTCATCACTAAGAAACTAAGTTAAAAGACTATTAATTAATGACACATATTTCATATACATTGATAATAACTAAAATTATATAAAGAGGCTCGATAGTATATCTATTCCCCATATTCATATTGTTATATGTTATATATGATATAAACAATTTCAATATTTTTCTTCTTCCCCATCAGCAAATTCTAGGTTACTTCATCATTAAGAAACTAAGTTAAAAGACTATTACTTAATGAAACATATTTCATATACATTGGTAATATTTAAAATTATATAACAAGGCTCGATAGTATATCTATTCCCCATATTCATATTGTTATATGTTATATATGATATAAATAATTTCAATATTTTTCTTCTTCCCCATCAGCAAATTTTAGGTTACTTCATCAATAAGAAATTTAGATAAAAGACTATTAATTAATGACACGTATTTCATATACATTGATAATAAATACAATTATATAAAGAGGGTCGATAGTATATCTAGTCCCCATATTCATATTGTTATATGTTATATATGATATAAACAATTTCAATATTTTGCTTCTTCCCGGTCACCAAATTTTAGGTTACTTCATCACTAAGAAACTAAGTTAAATGACTATTAATTAATGACACATATTTCATATACATTGATAATAACTACAATTATATCAAGAGGCTCGATAGTATATCTATTCCCCATATGCATATTGTTATATGTTATATATGATATAAACAATTTCAATATTTTTCTTCTTCCCCGCCACCAAATTTGAGGTTACTTTTTCACTAAGAAAAATAGTTAAAATACTATTAATTGATGACACATATTTCATATACATTGGTAATAACTAAAGTTATATAAAGAGGCTCGATAGTATATCTATTCCCCATATTTATATTGTTATATGTTATATATGATATAAACAATTTCAATATTTTGCTTCTTCCCCGTCACCAAATTTTATGTTACTTCATCACTAAGAAACTAAGTTAAAAGACTATTAATTAAGGACACATATTTCATATACATTGATAATAACTAAAGTTATATAAAGAGGCTCGATAGTATATCTATTCCTCATATTCATATTGTTATATGTTATATATGATATAAACAATTTCAATATTTTGCTTCTTCCCCGTCACCAAATTTTAGGTTACTTCATCACTAAGAAACTAAGTTAAAAGACTATTAATTAATGATGCATATTTCATATACATTGATAATAACTACAGTTATATAAAGAGGCTCGATAGTATATTTATTCCCCATATTCATATTGTAATATGTTATATATGATATAAACAATTTTAATATTTTTTTCTTCCCCATCAGAAAATTTTAGGTTACTTCATCATTAAGAAACTGAGTTAAAAGACTATTACTTAATAACACATATTTCAAATACATTGGTAATATTTAAAATTATATAACGAGGCTCGATAGTATATTTATTCCCCATATTCATATTGTTATATGTTATATATAATATAAATAATTTCAATATTTTTCTTCTTCCCCATCAGCAAATTTTAGGTTACTTCATCACTAAGAAACTAAGATAAAAGACTATTAATTAATGACACATATTTCATATACATTGATAATAACTACAATTATATCAAGAGGCTCGATAGTATATATATTCCCCATATTCATATTGTTATATGTTATATATGATATAAACAATTTTAATATTTTGCTTCTTCCCCGTCACCAAATTTTAGTTTACTCTTTCACTAAGAAAAATAGTTAAAAGACTATTAATTGATGACACATATTTCATATACATTGGTAATAACTAAAGTTATATAAATAGGCTTGATGGTATATCTATTCCCCATATTTATATTGTTATATGTTATATTTGATATAAACAATTTCAATATTTTGCTTCTTCCCCGTCACCAAATTTTAGGTTACTTCATCACTAAGAAACTAAGTTAAAAGACTATTAATTAAGGACACATATTTCATATACATTGATAATAACTAAAGTTATATAAAGAGGCTCGAAAGTATATCTATTCCCCATATTCATATTGTTATATGTTATATATGATATAAACAATTTCAATATTTTGCTTCTTCCCCGTCACCAAATTTTAGGTTACTTCATCACTAAGAAACTAAGTTAAAAGACTATTAATTAATGACACATATTTCATATACATTGATAATAAATACAATTATATAAGGAGGCTCGATAGTATATCTATTCCCCATATTCATATTGTTATATGTTATATATGATATAAACAATTTCAATATTTTTCTTCTTCCCCATCAGCAAATTCTAGGTTACTTCATCATTAAGAAACTAAGTTAAAAGACTATTACATAATGACACATATTTCATATACATTGGTAATAACTAAATTTATATAAAAAGGCTCGATAGTATATCTGTTCCCCATATTCATATTGTTATATGTTATATATGATATAAACAATTTCAATATTTTTCTTCTTCCCCGTCACCAAATTTTAGGTTACTTCATCACTAAGAAACTAAGTTAAAAGACTATTAATTAATGACACATATTTCATATACATTGGTAATAACTAAATTTATATAAAGAGGCTCGATAGTATATCTATTCCCCATATTTATATTGTTATATGTTATATATCATATAAACAATTTCAATATTTTGCTTCTTCCCCGTCACCAAATTTTAGGTTACTTCATCACAAAGAAACTAAGTTAAAAGACTATTAATTAATGACGCATATTTCATATACATTGATAATAACTACAGTTATATAAAGAGGCTCGATAGTATATCTATTCCCCATATTCATATTGTTATATGTTATATATTATATAAACAATTTCAATATTTTTCTTCTTCCCCATCAGCAAATTTTAGGTTACTTCATCATTAAAAAACTAAGTTAAAAGACTATTACTTAATGACACAAATTTTATATACATTGGTAATAATTAAAATTATTTAACGAGGCTCGATAGTATATCTATTCCCCATATTCATATTGTTATATTTTATATATGATATAAATAATTTCAATATTTTTCTTCTTCCCCATCAACAAATTTTAGGTTACTTCATCACTAAGAAACTAAGATACAAAGGCTATTAATTAATGACACATATTTCATATACATTGATAATAACTATAATTATATAAAGAGGCTCGATAGTATATCTATTCCACATTGTTGTACCCCAAAATTTGCCCTCCCATAATCTTCAAAGTTATGACAAGCAAATGGTTCAAAGTCTATTCAAGGGCTACACAGTCAACCATCCTCCTAAGCCAGTCAAACTAGGGTTTTGGTTCTTGCAAGGAAGTTGAAGTTTTCAAGAGCTCAATCAAGTCTCCCATGCTCATACACATTGTCAAGCACCTACATGTCAAGTTTCAAGGCTCACAAGGTCAAGTTGCACAGTCAAAAACCCTAATTGCTCAACAGTCAACTGTATGGGCAAAATGGTCATTTGGCAGTCAAAAGTCAAATTTTTTGGTCAACATCTTATTTTGAAGCCACAATCATCATTTGATCAATGCTTGATCATGATTCTCAAAGAATGGCTCAAAAATCATCAAGGTGTCAAAAGTTTCTATTTTTGGACAGATGAAAAGTCAACTGTAACTTGACTAAGGCATAACTTTTTCATGGTTCATTAGAAAAATCCCATCCAATGCTCATTTTGAAGGGGAAGACATTTCCTACAACTCATCTTCACATTCCAAGTCCAAGAAATGCTCTCACAAAAAGTTATCAATTTCAACATTATAGGTCATTTTCAAAAGTCAACAAAAAGGGACTTTAAGTCAAAGACCATAACTTGAGATTGGTAAATCAAAATGACATGGGACCAAAGACATTGGTCAGAGGACTTCCAGACCTTTCCAAAATATCCAAGAACATGTTCATAAATTCAAAATTGAGCAAGATATGCATTGGAGAAGTTGGGAAATATTTGTGAAATGGCCAAAATCATTTATCCTTGAAATTTCATTTTTTGACAAAAGGGGCCCACTTTTTCCACTTGAATCAGCTTAGCCATGCTTCCCACGTGTCCCACCTTTTATTTCAATATTTAAAATTAATTTTTTCATTTTTAATAGATATTTTTGGATTTAATTCATTTTAAATCCTTTAAAATCAAATAAAAATAAAAAAGGTTAATTAAGAGGGATATTTGGCTTTGATTAACTTTGAATCACCATTATGCATATTCCAAATTCGTGCAAAAGGACAAATGAAGCAATAATTCAAAATTGGCTAAAAAATGGAAGGTGTGTTAATGGAGGTTTATGTCAAAATCCTAAGCATCAATGCAAGGCATTATTGGCCTTAATTCTCATCCAAACACATTGCATAAGAGGTATAGAAGCTATCACAAACACAAAAAAGACCTAAGCTGCGCTGCAACCTGAGAATCAACTTTGCATTTTCACACAAAAATTGCAAAACTGAAAACTTCCTTAGAGCACTTTTTAAGTCCCCATTCTCATCCAAACACCTTCCTGAGGTCCCAAGGAAACTCTAGCAATCAAAACCACGCCCAAACGTGCAAAGAACCAGTCCCACGAAGCCATACGGTTTGTCTTTTTTTCCAGAAATGCATAACATGATTCATACACTTTCATTGATTTTTCTCGTTTGATTTGTACTAATGAGGGTTCTCTGAAGCTATTGGTGCCATCCAATTGAGTTATAGGCGCCTGAATCAGAATCTACCATGGACAAAAACTAGGTTTCCTGAAACTTCAAATTGGGGCTTTAGGTATATGGTAAAATTAGACTCTAAAATCAGTATGAACAGGATCGTTGCAACATGACGATTCCAAATCACCCATCGCTCTCAATTTATGATTGAACATGGCCTATTCACTATTATCCATAAGCCTGTGTTTTGGGGGGGTTTAAAACCCCCGCTATCCTTTTTTTTTGTTTCAGGAAAGAATGGAGAAGATGACTGCGTAGCATGGCGTGAGTGGAGGGTTTGAATTCCAACGCCTTTTTTTTATTTTCATAACGTTAATTTTGGTTTTGTTTCATATTATTTATTTTCAATCTCCATACAACGCGCGCTCCACAGCACAATTGGCAAAGCATTACCTTGGCAAACGTTGGGACCTGGGTTCGATTCCCAGGTCCCCCACTTTATTCCATAATTTTTCTTGCAATATATTCCTATGCATTATTTCATCAGGGGACCATCATACAACCATATTATCTGGCCTGCCACGCGCCTGGAAAGTTCAATCCAAAGGCTATCATGTGAGTTCCATCATACGCACTGGTCAACGCTCCACACACGAGTCTGAAGGGTCAAAAAGGGCCTCATTCAAATGGGCTTAATTCATCAAACCACCTCCTCAATTGGGGTCAACACCCCCCATTGGTTTGCATATTGTTTTCTTTCTTTTCATTTTTTTATTTATTTGTTTTATTTATTTTAATTAATTCACCAAAATTAATTTTCATAAAATACAAAAAATCAGAAAATCATAAAATAAAAATATGCTCTATTTATCTTTTTTAATTCATTAATATTGTAAATAAATTTAATAATCAATTTGATTTTAATTTAGGGTTTAAATTTTAACTTGTTTTCTAAATAACTAAAAAAGGTAGAAATTAGGTTTTAGATCTTTATTCTTTTTCTCAATAAAATAATTTTTCTTATTATAATTACTATTAACCATTAATTAATTTTATAAATAAATATGTCATTTAATTAATTAGGGTAAATTAGGTTACAACTTAAACATTTTTCTTTAATAATTAAAAACAATTTTGAATTAGGATTTATTTCAATATTAATTTCCTTTATTCTCATTAAATTTCATAAGTACAAAAAACATAAAAAATAAGTCCTTTCCTTTATTTAATTTAATTAATTTAATAATTTCAATTTAATTTCTTTAAAGGGTCCAACGCCCTCGCACTCGATTCTTATTTCCTTTCGCGCATTTATTTTTTATTTCTTTTATGAATGTTATGTAATTGCCCCAAAGCCTTGTAATAATAATTAGAGACTTATTTACTTTCCGTACTTTCATTTCAAATCGGGTCTTGGTTTAATTTGGCGATGTAGACCCGCGCCTTTGTAATAGCGTATGACCTTTATCTTTTCCGCACTTTAAATTCCCGCACCTTTTAACTGTTAATAATCACATGAAAGAATGAATGCCCAAAAATAAAATCAAAGCGTAGATCACCAATGCATGACAAGACAAATAATAACTGAAAATGACACACAATTCACACACCACTCCTAGGGTACGCCTCACTGTTGCCTTGCCCCTCGAAAGGTGGTCATCGAGTATAGAACGTCTTAGTAAGTCCTTATGTCCATGAACATGGCATAAGGGTAGCTTCTAAGGTATCATACTATTGCTCTGGTGATCACACTGTTGCCTTGCCCCTCGAAACGTGATCGTCGAGTACAGGACGTCTTAGTGAGTCCTTATGTTCCATTGATCTAGTTGCCTCGAATAAATTGCCTCGAAACGGTTGCCTCGGAATAAAAAGATCAATGGAATAAGGGTAGCTTCTAAGGTATCTTACTATTGCTCGGTGACCACACTGTCCCTAATAATCGAATTGACCTGAATAACTCCAACGACGGTGCTACCTACTTCTCAATAGTGGGATAGTACTGTCTAAAGGACTTTTACACAGACTAATTCCTTAGGGTAGGTAGATGACTCGTAGATACTTGCTCTAATTCAAAACAAATCAAAAACTTCTTTTCACACTGACACTTTGCAAAAAGCTTTTAAAAACAACTTTTCAAACACTCTTGAGGACTGATACAAGAGTCGAACTGAAATTTTAAACGGAACTTTTTCAAACCCACTCACCTTGAAAAGCAAACAAACATTTTGAAAACACAAATGAGCAAGTATCTAAGAGCCCATGGATAACCATGGATAGAAAGGGTGCTAACACCTTCCCTTTCTATAAATCTACCTCCCGAACCGAGAACTAATCTCAATAAGGAAATTTTCTATGCTTTTGTCCTTTCCATGTTGGAGAAAATAAAAGATGGTGGCGACTCTTGCTTACCACGACATTTCGCGAAACCAGCGTTAAACAGTCAGTTCCAGATCCACCGATCACAGAACTGGCGACTCTGCTGGGGAGATCTTTTAAAGTGAGGTGTACCTTAGGACTAAGATCACTGTGTTTTCAATTGCTTTGACTTGTTTGCTTTAAATTGTGGGACTGTCTTGGGAGTTCTATAGATCCTAACCCGGATCTGGGGATACCTTCTTAGAAAGTAGCAACAAGGTTGTGAGGGAACTGTGCGGGGTATACCGACATGGTTGAAGCAGTCTGCTACGTTGATGTGGCACTTTGGTGTGTACCGGTAACCCTTGAGTTCAGTCAAGGAGAGTACGGGGTCTCCATATGGTGTCGTGAAGCATCAACTGACCTTAGGAACCTTAATTGAACCATCTTGGCCTCTTTAGGGTACTGAGATAACTGACTTTGGTGCAGTCCGAGGTTGGTTGATACTCGATACTACACTCAATTGAGGGTTGCTTTCCTGGGATATTTCGGTCGCCAGTTTAGTGGATAAATCGAAACGATGAACAATGAAAGTAATCCAGTGATATTGGGACCCTTAGAACCCGGTTACTTCTAATAGGACAGGTTGAGCCCACCAACTTCAAGAGGGTAATACCCAGACCCCATGCTGGCCTAAACTCTAAGGGTTGTGGTGTGACTTGTGTGCCTTATCATGTTTGCCTTTGTAAATATTTGTGGTGTGTTTAATCATAGCATCATGACATCATCCAGCATCATATGCATTGACTAACCATTTCAGGGGTTCGAACCTTCATCTTTGTTCTTGTTTTGTAGGACATGGAAACTATTCGCAGAAAGACAATTCAGATCAGCCTTGTAAGGATCCCTCCTCATCTTAAGGAGCTTATATCCAGGATTCCTGAAAGCTCTTCATTCAGTGAGAGACATGGAAGACTCATTAGCCTGGTCAACACCAACATTGAGGAAGACATGATAAAGGTCCTGTTCCAGTTCTTTGACCCTCTGCATCACTGTTTCACTTTCCTGGATTATCAGCTGGTACCTACATTGGAGGAGTTCTCCCGGCTTCTGAAGATCCCTATCCTTGATCAACTACCCTACAACGGTACGGAAAAGGAACCCAAACTTGAAGAGATTGCTAAGGTCTTACACCTACAATCATCTGACCTCAAGGGACATTGGGAAGCTAGAAGTGGTATCAAAGGGTTCCTAGCCAAGTTTCTGTTTGAAAAGGCCCAAGAATGTTGGAACTCCCTTGACCTACAAGCTTTTGAAGAAGTTGTGGCCCTCCTTGTCTATGGTTTGGTGTTGTTCCCTAACCCAGATCAGCTTATAGATATCAGTGCTGTCCAGATCTTCATGTCCAGAAATCCTATACCTACGTTGCTAGGGGACATCCTTCACTCATGTTACACTCGAGCCATGAGAAAAAGAGGTGTCCTTATGTGTTGTACTCCTCTCCTGGGAAGGTGGTTTATTTCGCACCTTCCACAATCAGTTTTGAAGAACGAGCGGGGTTTGAGATGGTCACAATGACTGATGACTCTTACACATGCTGATATACATTGGTGCTCTCGGTCCAAAGAGGATGTCACTATCATTGATCGTTGCGGGGAGTATCCTAATGTTCCTTTACTTGGAATCAGAGGAGGTATCACTTACAACCCGTGCCTGGCTTGGAGACAGTTTGGTTATGCTCGGAGGGATGGCCCTCATGACATGTTAATCCCTGACATAGTTTTTGACTTCGACAACGATGCACAAGGACTTCGCCAGAGATTTATCAGAGCTTGGAGGATGCCTAGTAAGATAGACAGCAAGACACTAGGGCACAGGAACTCCATCCCGTTGGAACCTTATCTCAAGTGGGTACGCGCCCGCTCCCAGAAGTTAGAAATGCCTTATCCTCATGTTCTCCCTGTGATCAAAGAGCCAGTATTGGAAGGAGAGGTGTCCTACGCCATTCAACATCCTGACATGCCCACATCCTGGGAAGAGATGCAGAAGAGCTGGATCCAGCTTAAGGAAGAACGGAATTCTCTTGAGACCAGTCTACATGCTAGTGAAAAGAAGGTCTTGGAGCTCACCCGCCTATTGCACGAGGAGAGGAATCTTAACACCTACATTGCTCCGAAGAGGATGTGTAGTGTCTTTTGGGATTGATTTTCTTTGTAATGTGTGCCCATGAGGCCTTGATGTACCAAACAATTATTTCCTTAATGATAACGTGTGTTCCTTTTTGTCTACAACGAATTTGAATTTTCGAACCCTTGAATGCATTGCATAAACACATATCATTCATCATGTGCATAGCAGGTACTCTTCTTTTCAGGTTGCTTACTGTTCTTCGCTGTTTATTTCAGCATCATGAACCCTGAATCATCTACCGAGCTGTCTATCAAGGCCCTTCAGGCGCAGAACGCACAATTTCAAGAGCTGGTCATGGGTCTGGCCCAAGGTCAACAAGAGCTGAAGGCTATGCTCCTGAAGAAGAGTAAGAAGAAGAAGAGGACTGTGCTATTCAACACTGGGCGCAGACTCGGGAACACTTCGCAGAATGAAGCTGAGAGGACTACTCCATCTGTGGGGGAAGGTAGTCACCAAGAAAGGGAGGTCCCTAGTCCTGTGGTCTCTGATACTGAGACAGACTTCAACGACGAACAGTACCCTCCTGCTGAGGACCGGTACAAGCAGCTGGAGGACAGATTAAATGCTATGGAAATTCAGCGTGTGCCTGGATTGGATTTCGGAGACTTGGGGTTATCTACTGGGGTGGTGATCCAACACAAGTTCAAGGCGCCTGCCTTTGTGAAGTATGACGGGGCTTCCTGTCCCAAGATGCACCTCTGTTCTTATGTAAGGAAGATCCAGCCTTACACAACAGACAGGAACTTATGGATCCACTTCTTCCAGGAGAGTCTTTCAGGGACTCACCTCGAATGGTTCTATCAGCTGGATGGGACCAACATTCGTAACTGGGAGGATCTGGCCACTGCTTTTTACAAGCAGTATCAATATAATTCCGACCTCGCTCCTACGCGTACCCAACTCCAGGGTATGTCGCTAGGATCGGGTGAAGGTTTTAAGGAGTATGCACAGAAATGGAGAGATCTGGCTGGCAGGGTGCAACCACCATTGACGGACCGAGAGCTGGTGGATATGTTCTTGGGGACCCTATCTGGTCCATTTTTCAACCATCTCATTGGTAATTCCTCTACTGGGTTTACTGATCTGATCCTGACTGGTGAGAGGATCGAGGCTGGTATAAAATCGGGGAAGATACAGAAGGTTGCCTCCTCAAGTACTGAAAAGAAGCCCTTCAAGAAAGAGGCAAGTGTTGTGTATGGTCCAAGAAGGCAAGACAAACCTGAACGCCGCCAAGCTGTCAACGCGGTGGTTATCTCTAAACCTGCTGCTGCTCCACAACAGTACAACCAGCCCAGAGCTGAGAGGCCTAAAAGGCAGTATACTCAGCTCAGCATGACTCTCTCTCAGATCTTGCCGCAACTGCTGTCAACTAGCTTGGTGACTGTTAGAGAGGCCCCGAAGGTTGTGAATACTACCTCTCCCAAGTATAATCCAAATGCCCGCTGTGCTTATCACTCCGATAGCCCGGGGCATTCTACTGATGACTGCTGAGCCCTAAGGAACAAGGTGCAGGACCTTATTGATGCAAAGGAGGTTCAGTTTGAGGCGCCCGAGAAGCCTAATGTGGTGACTGCTCCCATGTCTAACCATGGAGTAAATGCTATTGGGGAGGAATACGAAGTGGAAGAATCTGAGTTTGACAGCTGGATATACCCGACAACCGAAGATAGACCTAGCAACTGGACTTCCAAAGACTGCATGCCTGTTACTTTTGTCACGCAGTAATGAACTTCTTTGTTTTGGATTTGTAATAAACAATAATTTGAAACTTTATGGCCCAGTGTCTTACCCGGGGCACCGTGGTTTTATTTGTGAGGGCTTTTGTTTGTCACTTTCATATATCATGAATAAAAGCATTGGACGTTTTTCACATTTCAAATCTTGCGCTCCCTTTCTTTCTTTATATATTGCAAAACAACTGTATTTACACACACTCACCCATACAGGTTTCAATCCACTCTGGGTCTCACTGGTAACGACTCTGCTACTGCCAGTTATGACTTCGAAAATCCGATCAACTTAGCCGAAGACGAAGGTGAAGATGATTGCGAAGTGCATGGCGAGCTTGCAAGACTGTTACTCCAGGAAGAGAGGGCAATTCAACTACATGAAGAGCCAGTGGAAACGATAAATCTGGGTACTGAGACGGACAGAAAGGAAGTTAAAATTGGTGCCAACCTAGAGCTCAGCG
This sequence comes from Vicia faba, assembly GCA_948472305.1. Taxonomy (NCBI): domain Eukaryota; kingdom Viridiplantae; phylum Streptophyta; class Magnoliopsida; order Fabales; family Fabaceae; genus Vicia; species Vicia faba. Next base: position 110,391,959 of record OX451741.1, read on the forward strand.
TGAAGCAACGGTTGACTCAGATGTTACATGATTATGTGGAGATCTTCGCCTGGTCCTACGAAGACATGCTTGGGTTAGATACTGAAATTGTGGTCCATCACTTGCCTACCAAGGAAAAATGCCCTCCGGTTAAGCAAAAGGTTCGCCGTATGCGTCTAGAGATGTCTGAGAAGATCAAAGCTGAGGTTATGAAGCAATTCGACGCCGAGTTTCTCGCAGTGACTTCTTACCCTCAGTGGGTTGCTAATGTGGTGCCGGTACCAAAGAAAGATGGTAAAGTCAGAATGTGTGTCGATTACAGGGATCTGAACAGGGCCAACCCCAAAGATGACTTCCCCCTACCTCACATTGATGTCCTTGTTGACAATACTGCCCAGCATAAGGTGTTTTCCTTCATGGATGGTTTTTCAGGGTATAATCAGATCAAGATGGCTCCGGAAGACATGGAGAAGACTACCTTTGTTACTCAGTGGGGCACCTTCTGCTACAAGGTCATGCCTTTTGGACTGAAAAATGCTGGGGCAACCTACCAACGTGCCATGGTTGCTTTATTTCATGACATGATCCATCATGAGATAAAAGTGTATGTTGAAGACATGATTGCAAGGTCCCAAACTGAGGAGGAACACCTTGACCATCTACAGAAGCTGTTTGACCGTCTGAAGTTGTACAGACTGAGGTTGAACCCGAACAAGTGCACCTTCGGGGTAAGATCTGGAAAGTTTCTAGGCTTCGTCGTAAGTGATAAGGGTATTCAAGTGGACCCTGCCAAGGTTAAAGCCATTCAAGAGATGCCAGTTCCTAAGACAGAGAAGGAGGTCAGAGGCTTTTTAGGACGCCTGAATTACATTGCCCGATTCATCTCACACCTAACTGCTACTGATAACACGATTTTATATCGTATAAATCGACTTAATTAATGCAAATAATTCATGATTTTATTTAATTTATTTTATTTTATTTCCATATTACGCTGGTATTTCTTTGTTTTAGGTATTTTGCCTTAAATAAGCTTATGTGAAGAAAAATGAAGAAATAGATGCAATTTAGTACAAAAATGAAGATAATTGATTAATGTGGTGCAGAATACTAAATGGGGGTGAAAAGAATGATTTTTCCAAGGCCCAAAAGACCAAGAACGCGCAGAGGCCCAAGGGAACACACGTTCCCCACTTCAGCTTGAAGGGACCGACCGGCCCACTAAGGGGAACGACCGGTCCGGCCCACTTCAGCTGAGTGGAACGACCGTTCCCTCCCCTTTCCTATTTTCACGCCATTTTCTCCTCACACGGAACGACCGGTCCCAAGTCAATGAAGAAACCAACTTTTGCTATATTTCTGTACACGTCTTCAGCACGTTATGCAACAAAGTCCACTAGCAATATTTTTTGGATATTCAGTTTTACGTGGATTGGGCTTTTGGGATACAGTTATTTTACAAGCATTATAAATAGAAGTGAAAGCCAAATCCCAAAGGTCGGAGAATTTTTGCAAGATCGTACTATTTTCAGCAGAGCAAATTTCCTTCCATTTTAATTTTTGTTCTGCCTTTTCCTTTATTTTTATTTCATCGCATTGTTTTTATTTTCTTTTCTTCTCCAGTTTTCTGCCTTTATTTTTCGTACAACAATTTCTACACCGGAAATTGTTGTGCAATTTTATCCGGTTTAACCTTACGTTAGATCCGGTATTTTTACTTTCCTTGTTGTTACGAAATTCAAGATTCGAAGGGTAGATCCAGCCGACTTGTGGTGGAATACTCGAAGGATTTGAAGAACGAATATTTAATTGAAGCTATTGAAGTATTTCTACATTTTCATCAGGTTTTCATTTATACGCTTTATTTAATATATTTGTATGATCTTTGTTCTGAGTATGTTTTTATTTCGCCGTTTCCTAATTAATAAACCTTGCATGATTAATTGTATGAACATGTCTGGCTAAACCGATTAAATATCGGTATGTAAATTAACCAAATAACGGGATCCGAAATAAACTGGCTTAAAATTATTTTGTAAAAGAAACTTCTTTCATGGTTTTAATATTCAATTAAATTGTTTAAGATTTTATGAACTAATAGAACGGAAGTGTGAGGGGAAGGTTTTTAGACAAATAAAGTTTGCGTAAAGATAATTTTTGACCAATTTAAGTAAAAGCCAGTGGAAATTCGGAACCCAAAATTTAGGTGAAATACATACCGGTATTTATAATTAAAAATTTTATAACTAAATTTAGTAATTAGATCCCTTTCGTTAATTAAATTAATATTAGCCTTAGCTTTACCCAGTAACCAAAATTACGGTAGATCGATTCATAGTCCCTGTGGATTCGATATCTTTTAAGACTACGCGATAGGACTGTGCACTTGCAGTCTCCAGATTTATAGACATACAAAGTCGCGATCAAGTTTTTGGCGCCGTTGCCGGGGACTATTTAAGTCGATATCGTAACTCTTTTAGTTACATCGTAGAGACTAAGGTCTTCTTCTTTTCATCTCTTTCTGATTTGTATGCCAAACACTCGCTCTCAAGGCGAACCTTTGCATCTACAAATCAACGACATCGAGCGTTATCTTCGATTGAGACGCCGAATTCAGGAATATCGTCTACTAAACAATTTACCCCCGACGAATATCCCTGATATAAATGATCTTAGACGAGCTGAGATGGCTGCGCCACGACCTCTAAAATCTTACGCAATCCCTTCTCAAGAAGAACCTCATAACAGTATTGCCGCTCCGGCAATCGAGGCAAACAACTTTGAGCTGAAACCTTCGCTATTATCTGCAGTTCAACAAAACCAGTTTTCTGGAAATCCAACTGACGATCCGAACCTGCATTTATCCGTATTTCTACAATATGCAGATACCGTAAAAGCTAATGGGGTCAGCACGGAAGCTATTCGTTTACGATTATTTCCTTTTTCCCTTAGAGATAGAGCTAGAGCTTGGCTCCAATCTCTACCTTCTAATTCAATCACTACGTGGGATGAATTAAAGAAAGTTTTCCTAACCCGATATTTTCCACCAAGCAAAACGGCTATGCTTCGAGCTCAAATCAACGGATTTAGACAGAAAGACACCGAGTCTTTATTTGAAGCATGGGAACGATATAAAGACATGATAAGACTCTGTCCACATCATGGTCTGGAGGAATGGTTAGTGATACATACTTTCTACAATGGTCTTTTGTACAACACGAGATTAACAATCGACGCTGCTGTTGGAGGTGCGCTAATGGAGAAACCTTATGTAGAAGCCTACGAGCTGATAGATAATATGGCCCAAAACCACTACCAGTGGGGAAGCGAGAGAGCTGCCGTTGAAAAACCTCCGACGAAAGGAGGAATGTACGAAATTAGTATCCTAGATCAAGTAAACGCTAAGGTAGACGCACTAACTCAGAAAATAGAAAACCTTACGTTAACTCCTGCAGCTACCGTAGCTGCAGTGACTCCTGACTGCGAAATATGCGGAACATCTGGTCACGCTCCCACCGAATGTCAATTTCTGTTAGGTACTCCGACTGACCAAATAAACTACGCTCAGGGAAACCCTTATTCAAATACGTACAACCCAGGTTGGAGGAATCACCCAAATTTTTCCTACAAGAATAATAACGCATTGAACGCACCTGTTCAAGCGCAAACTGCTCCACCTGGATATCAAAAAGCACCTGCTGCCGCACCGAGCGCACCTAGGAAATCTAATCTCGAAATAATGATGGAAAACTTTATAGCAAGCCAAGCGCAAACTCACAAAGAATTCCTAAACCGAGACATACACACTAACGAGCAAATTAAGCAACTATCGAACAAAATAGATGCCTTAGCCACTCACAATAAAATGTTAGAAACTCAAATCTCACAAGTGGCTCAACAACAAGCGCCTGCTGCCGCACCAGCCGATACTTTCCCTGGACAACCACAACCTAATCCGAAAGGACAAGCTCACGCAATTATATTACGAAGCAGTAAAGAAATAGAAGAACCATTAGATCCAAGAACCGAAAACCCGGCCATGCACCAAAACTCTGAAAACCAAGCCGAAGAGGATAACGAACCTAAAAGAAAGGAAGATGGAGAAACAATAGAACAATAAAAACCTTATGTACCTCAACCTCCCTATAAACCACCTATTCCTTACCCTCAAAGACTAGTTAAAACAAAATACATAGGGCAATTTAAGAAATTTGTAGAACTTCTCAAGCAATTAAACGTAACAATTCCTTTCACAGAAGCGATAACGCAAATGCCCTCATATGCTAAATTCTTAAAAGAAATTCTATCTAATAAGAAAAAGCTAGAAGAAAATGAAACAGTTACTCTTACAGCTGAATGCAGCGCAATAATCCAAAATAAGATGCCACCTAAACTGAAAGACCCTGGTAGTTTTTCTATACCATGTGTAATAGGAAAATTCGTCATAGACAAAGCTTTATGTGATTTAGGAGAAAGCATCAGTGTAATGCCTTTATCCATCAGTAAGAAACTCGAAATGGGAGAGTTGAGACCAACTAAAATGTCTGTTCAGTTAGCAGATCGTTCTGTCAAATACCCCGTAGGAGTACTTGAAAACGTCCCCGTTCGAATAGGTCAATTCTACATCCCAACCGACTTTATAATAATGGATATTAAGGAAGATACGAACACACCTATCATTTTAGGAAGACCCTTCCTAGCAACTGCCGGTGCCATTATAGACGTTAAAAGAGGAAAACTCACCTTTGAGGTAGGCGAAGAAAAGATTGAATTCATTCTTTCCAAATTTCTAAAAGCACCAGCCATAGATGACAACTGCTACTTTATGGATATGATAGAAGAATGTATAAAAGAAGCAGAAGATCATCCAGATAAAACCTTAGATGAATGCTTAGCAATAACACCCGATCCTACACAAGGTTTACACAAACCAACCATTGAACTCAAAACGTTACCCAAAAACCTGAGATACGAATTCTTAGACCCAGAATTCGAACGACCAGTAATAATCAACGCAAATCTAGGAAAAATCGAGACTGAAAAATTACTACATATACTGAGGAAATATCCAACTGCTTTAGGATACAATTTAACTGATCTTAAAGGAATAAGTCCTTCCATCTGTATGCATCGCATAATGCTAGAGGAAGATAGTAAAACCTCTAGAGAACACCAAAGAAGACTTAATCCTATAATGAGTGAAGTAGTAAAGAAAGAGATATTAAAATTGTTAGAAGCAGGCATCATTTATCCAATATCTGATAGTAAATGGGTAAGCCCAGTTCATGTAGTCCCCAAGAAAGGAGGCGTAACGGTAATCGAAAACGACAAAGGAGAAACCATAACAAAGCGAATCGAATCAGGATGGAGGATGTGCATTGATTATAGGAAACTTAACAAAGCCACCCGGAAGGATCATTTCCCTTTACCATTCATTGATCAAATGCTGGAGCGTCTAGCCAGACACTCATATTTCTGTTACTTGGACGGTTACTCCGGATTCTTTCAAATACCGATACACCCCGATGACCAAGAAAAGACTACCTTCACCTGTCCATTCGGAACCTTCGCATATCGAAGAATGCCTTTTGGCTTATGCAATGCACCTGCAACTTTTCAAAGATGCATGATGGCAATCTTCGCAGACTTTCTTGATAATATTATGGAGGTATTCATGGACGACTTCTCCGTCTGCAGACGTAGTTTTGAAGGATGTCTTGCAAACTTAGAAAAAGTACTAGAAAGATGTGTAAAGGTAAACTTAGTATTAAATTGGGAAAAATGCCATTTTATGGTTCAAGAAGGTATTGTGTTAGGACATATTATATCTAATAGGGGAATCGAAGTAGACAAGGCCAAGATAGAAGTTATCGAAAACCTTCAACCCCCTAGAACTGTCAGAGAAATAAGAAGTTTCTTAGGACACGCCGGCTTTTACTGACGTTTTATTAAAGATTTCTCTAAAATTTCTAAGCCATTAACAGAACTCTTAATGAAAGATGCTGAATTAATATTTAACGAAAAATGCCTTGAAGCCTTTCAATCATTAAAGAAAGCATTAATTACTGCGCCAATCATGAAGACCCCAGATTGGAGTGAACCATTTGAGATAATGTGTGACGCAAGTGACTATGCCGTAGGAGCAGTCCTAGGACAAAGAAAAGATAAAAAATTACACGTCATATATTACGCTAGTAGAACCCTAGATGAAGCGCAAATGAATTATGCAACAACCGAAAAGGAACTCCTGGCTGTAGTCTTCGCACTCGATAAATTCCGATCTTATTTAGTAGGAGCTAAGATAATAATTTATACTGACCACGCTGCCATTAGATATCTCCTAACCAAAAAGGACGCTAAACCTAGACTGCTAAGATGGATCTTGTTGCTACAAGAATTTGATTTAGAAATCAAGGATAAAAAAGGAACTGAAAACGTAGTGGCTGATCATCTATCAAGAATCGAAAATCTAAAACAAGAACGAATTCCAATCAATGATGAATCTCAATATGATAGATTAATCGCCCACTTCGAAGCAAGTGAATCTCAAAACTATTCTGAAACAACCTTAGCAATCTCATCTGTCCCTTGGTATGCAGATTTCGTAAATTATCTAGCTGCCGGTGTATTACCACCAGAGTTAACGTACCAACAAAAGAAAAAATTCTTTCACGATCTCAAACAATATTACTGGAATGAACCTTTGTTATTCAAAAGAGGACCCGATGGAATTTTCCGTCGTTGCGTACCCGAAGAAGAAGTCGAAAGCGTGATTAAACATTGCCACTCCACACCATACGGAGGACACACGAGTACTTCTAAAACATGTACGAAAATCCTACAATCAGGTCTTTATTGGCCAACACTATGGAAAGATGTTCATGTCGCAGTCACTAAGTGCGACCGGTGCCAACGCACTGGTAACATCTCAAGACGCGACGAGATGCCACAGAAAGGCATTCTAGAAGTAGAGATTTTCGATGTATGGGGTATAGACTTTATGGGACCATTCCCGTCATCTTTCGGTAACAAATACATACTCGTGGCAGTTGACTATGTATCTAAATGGATAGAAGCTATAGCTTCTCCAACAAACGATACCCGAGTTGTATTAAGGCTCTTCAAAAACGTGATATTTCCGAGATTCGGTATACCAAGATTAGTAATAAGCGATGGAGGTTCTCATTTTATTTCTAAGATATTCGAAAAACTCCTAAGGAAATACGGTGTCCGACATCGAGTAGCTACACCCTATCATCCACAAACGAGTGGACAAGTGGAAGTCTCTAATCGTGAAATCAAGCAAATATTAGAAAAGACTGTAGCAACTTCGAGAAAGGATTGGTCCTCAAAACTATCTGAAGCTCTATGGGCATATAGGACCGCATTTAAGACACCAATAGGAACCACCCCGTTTAAGCTCATCTATGGAAAATCTTGCCATTTGCCGGTTGAATTAGAACACAAGGCCTATTGGGCTATTAAAAATATAAACTTGAATTACACAACCGCAAGCGAGAAGCGCATCCTTGATATAAACGAATTAGAGGAATTGAGACAAGATGCGTATGAGAACGCCAAGATTTATAAAGAACGAACGAAAACATGGCACGACAAAAGAATAAATAGAAAACATTTTAAAATAGGTGATATCGTACTACTGTTTAATTCAAGATTAAAATTATTTCCTGGAAAACTACGCAGCAGATGGTCTGGTCCGTTCACAATAACAAACACGTTTATTAACGGAGCGGTCGAAATCAAAGGAAAGATTTCCGAACCCTTTATAGTTAATGGACAACGTTTAAAACCATATCACAGCGCAGAGAGTAACGAATACTTTCAAGAAATAACTTTAATAGAGCCACCTGCTCAATTAGAAATTTAAAACTTTGATTTTATTTGTCGAGCTTACGACATAAAACAAAGCGCTTAGTGGGAGACAACCCACCTTTTTATGATTAATTATTATATTTACCTTTTTGTTTTATTATTCTTATTATCATTATTACTATTATTATTATTCTTATTTTTCTCTTTATTCTTCTCATTCATAAACACTTATACACATATATTCTCTAATATTCTATTTCATCTATATTTCTTCTTCATTCTATCACTATTATGCTTATTCTTATTTTCTTCTTTTCGGCATCTGGCCAAAAAAAAAATTCTGGTTAAATTTCCTGTATCTAATTAATTTTAGGCTAACTTAATTAATATAAAAATTAAGCTGACCAACTAACAATGGAAGATACTATGGAAATAGCTTTCAGAGGAAGAGGCCAAAGAGGCAGATACAATTTATTAGCTGCAAGGAATATGTCCCTGACATATTATCCTGATCTTTTTGCTATGACTACTTTGGAAATTCATGATAGTGTTTTGTTTCTGCTGAATCAAATTGGATGGGAGGATGCTCATATTTTGAGGCGGTTCAGTACCTACCGCAAATTGACTCTGGAATTTATGAGCTCTTTTAACTACCTCCCACATTATGGGAGGGGCCTGAAGAGAGGTCTTATCTTCTTTAGGCTATTTGGAATGGAGTATAGGTATAATCTTCATGACTTTTCTGCTTTGCTGGGATTCCCAGATGGATTTGATACTTTTACATCGAGGCAGGAAGAATTGTTTGATTTCCGCGAGCTCGACATATTCTGGGAATCATTGACTGGGTTGAGTAGCTTTGAGCATCCTAAGCCACATGCGGATTATATTCATAATCCGGCGTTCCGCTATTTTCACCATATTCTATCACATACCCTGTTTAGAAAGGAACAGAATAACACTATTGTTTCTCGAGATGAGCTGTTTATTATGCTTTGTGCTGTACAGAATCGGCCCGTGAACGGTGTCGCTTTTCTATTAGTTACCATTGAGAAAATGCTTCAAGATGATAATATACCCATCATGATGGGAGGAATGGTAACAATGATAGCGAATGCTTTGGGTTTGCGGCAACCACTGTTGAGTTGCCATCCTTACGGAGGTATCCGACCAATGGACCTCAGTTTTTGTTTCAACACAAGATTAATTGGAAACCATGGTCCACGAGAGTTTGAATTGCTGATTAATAATGAGGTAGTTAACCTCTTTACCTTGCCTAGTCCACGCACCAGTGTTCACGATAAAGGTAATTGGCTGTATAATTTGGACGGTTTACCATCTCCTGCTCGCTCCACTGAAACAATCTAGGATTATGAGATACCTGAGATTTATGAAATTGAATCTGATCCTGAGACACCACCTGGGTACCATAACTTTCCTGAGCAACCTTTGTCACCACCTGTAACTCCGGTGATTGAAGAAAATAGGCAAGGATCTGAACCCATGAACCAAGAAGAAACAATTAAGGAATTGAAGGAAGAAGTGAAGAATCTGAAAGAAAACCTCACAGCTGCGAACAATGAAGTTAATACACTCCGGATGGATCATTTTGGATTCATCGACACGGTAGCTATGCAGTTTGATGAAGTGTTTCAACATATCTATTCCATGCAGAAGAATAACGGAGACGATAATAATAAAAGTGGCTAATGAGAGAATTTATTTAATTAGTTAGTTTTAGTTAGTTATTTATTTGATTTGCATTTGGATTTAATTTGAATTATGTTTTTCAATTTGGTTTATTTTATGTTCTTTGTAGTACAATTTGAATTATGCAATTTAAAGTTCAACATTATTTATCTTCTTGTTTTGTTTCAATGTTATTTATATTATTTATTAGATTATTAAGTGGTATCAAATAAAGCTGAAATGATACTGTTTGCAAAAACTATGCATTCTGTGCCTGAGATATATATTATAACGTACTGTATCAAAAGAAAACAAAAGGAACAGTCGAATTTCCCACGCAGGCACAGGACCGGACGGTCCCACGCACACCATGCCCCCTGGACCGACCGGTCCCCTTTTTGACTGAAAAGCAGGACCGACCGTCCCCCTGTCCTAGTACAGGAGGGAACGACCGGCCCCCTGTTGCATGCTGTAAAGCGTGTCTCTTTGTCTCCCACGCCAAATTCAATTCATCACTTATTTTTACCATTTATCTTCTCCATAAAACAACTTCCAACCACTCTTAAATTCCCATTACTCCACTATCTCATTTTTTTTCAAATTTTTACCCTTTCCAACTCCCCCATTAACTCTCATTAAATTCTCATTATCACCATTCAACCACCCTCACAATATAAATACCCCTCATTTCTTACTATCTCTTCACACCATTTCTTACTTTCTACTATGTTTCTCTCATATTTATCTTCATCTTCTCTAACTTCCTTCTACATCTACCACCATTTTCTTACCATTACCATGCCTCCGAGAACCATCCGTCCCGAAAGGCAACAACCCGACCTTTCAAACATTATCTTCCGCGATGATAAGCAACGCACCATGTATCTCAACTTATACAAACGCTCGGTGGTTCCGACAAAGTATGTAGATATAAATTGTCTACAAACTTTAGGACTCACTAAAAGTGTGTCATGGTTGCTAAATAATACTGGTTTATACAATCTCTGTACCCAACCAAACCCAACCTTTGAACCTCTAGTGTTGGAGTTTTTGAGTTCTTTTTCTTACTCAACAGATATTGAAGATCCATACACTACGGGAACTGCTAGTTTCCGTACGTTCAACCGTGAGTATACGCTAGATCAAGAACAAATTGCTGAGGCACTAGGATTCTCACAAGGGGATGGTATTTATTACAAGCCATTTGAAGCGGAAGATGATATTCCAGCCTGGGAGGAGCAAGGTTTACAATTCTGGGAGGAGATAAGTGGGGAAGCCGCAAATGGTTGGAGACTATTATATGCGTCCCACGTTCATAATCCAGCAATACGGTATTTTCACCGTATTTTGGCTCACACTATCTTTGGACGCACCTACAACCATAAGGTAACCCAAAATGAGTTATTTTTCTTATATTGTGCCTTAACTGGGAGCCGTGTCAACACCGCACCATTTATGCTATCACACTTTCAACTATGTGCTCAAACCGCCGGAAACAACCCTTTTCTTTTCGGTGGCATTATTACCGCGATAGCTTACTCGCTAGGATTGGCTGACGAGATCCTAACTATTGCTGAACACCTCATGCCCGCCCAATTTCTAGATGAGGTATACTGCAGAGACTCCCATCTAATCCTCCCAAGGCAAGGTGAGAACAGATTTACTTTATTGGTCAATAAAGTTTTGGTACCAAGCATTATTCTCCCATGTCCCCATCTTATTAATGTGCAAAATCGAAACCGTTGGTTATTCGATTTAAATGCACCCGAAGCTGAGAATAATGCTCCCGTGGATGAAATGGAAGAAGAAATGAACAACAATCAACAAAACCATCTCACCATGGAAACTCTCTACCAAACCATGCAACAGATGCAAAACCAACAAAACGCAACATTTGCATTGGTACAACAAATGCATAACAACTACAACACCTTGAATGCAAATGTTATTGACCTTGGAGTTTCTATGCACTCACTTCACCTACGCTTGGACGAATTCGAGCCTCCACAACGCCAAGATGAGCGACGTCCAAGAACTCGAGGAAGAGGAAGTCGTCCACATCGTAACGATTAGTTCTTAATATTTATTTTCTTTTTATTTTTTTGTATTTTTCGATTCCCCATTTTTAAGCATTGAGGACAATGCTCAATTTAAGTGTAGGGGGGTCGAATTAACTATTGTTATCTTTCTTCAAGTAAGCAAATTTCCCTTTTGTAATTTCCCTTTTGTACTTTAAAATTTTAAGTCTTATATACATATATAAATTCATGATTATCCGAATTCACCAAATTCTTGAGCCATAAATTTTTTTTTTATGGTCAGACGCACAATTATACACACTCAAAAAGTGTATCAAAGTTGCTTCTTTAGAAGAAAATATTTATAAATTGAACACGATTGAAATAATATCGTCGCCACTTCAACGCTTTAAAATCTCAGGAAAATGAATTAAAATTTTAGTACCCTTTATATACCGAAAATTTAAATTCTAGGTTTTAAAGTAACCTTTAGTAGTTTATACAAGCAGTCAGCACCGTCTAAATAGCAAACTACGTGGAGGATCGATGAATATAAGTGATTGATCGAAAATAAAAATAAAAATAAAATTAAATTTGTAGAAACGCTCTAACTAAGTTAGATAGTCCTTACCAGACTATTTAGCCCAACGGTCGCGAATCTTATAAATTATCAATTAATGAATTCTTTGTAAATTGGTTCAGCGGTTTCTGGTGTTGAACTTGGTAGGGCGAACTACGGTTCGATCCCCCGCAATTTACAAAAGAACAAAAAGGAGTTACCAACTATTAAGTACCAGAACTCCTAGCAGGCTTAAAAGATCAAATTCACTAACCGGTCACTCTACTATGTGCGCGAAAGGGCAAAGGGCTTAATGTGATTGCGCCTGAATGAAAAAGGTGAAACAAAATGTAGGATTTAGAGTTAAGTTATAATGGCGTCACTAGAATTGTTCTTCGAACCTGAGTTTATTTAGTATTGTTACGGTGACTTTAGTATCGAAGTCGAGAGCTCAAGAGCAATGTGCAACTTAATACATTTTTGACTTGTGGCAATTTTTGTTGCGTCTGACCCGCATTTAGAGAGATATATATTTCTTGCTTAAGGACAAGCAAAGGTTCAAGTGTAGGGGAGTTTGATAACACGATTTTATATCGTATAAATCGACTTAATTAATGCAAATAATCCATGTTTTTATTTAATTTATTTTATTTTATTTCCATATTACGCTGGTATTTCTTTGTTTCAGGTATTTTGCCTTAAATAAGCTTATGTGAAGAAAAATGAAGAAATAGATGCAATTTAGTACAAAAATGAAGATAATTGATTAATGTGGTGCAGAATACTAAATGGGGGTGAAAAGAATGATTTTTCCAAGGCCCAAAAGACCAAGAACGCGCAGAGGCCCAAGGGAACACACGTTCCCCACTTCAGCTTGAAGGGACCGACCGGCCCACTAAGGGGAACGACCGGTCCGACCCACTTCAGCTGAGTGGAACGACCGTTCCCTCCCCTTTCCTATTTTCACGCCATTTTCTCCTCACACGGAACGACCGGTCCCAAGTCAATGAAGAAACCAACTTTTGCTATATTTCCGTACACGTCTTCAGCACGTTATGCAACAAAGTCCACTAGCAATATTTTTTGGATATTCAGTTTTACGTGGATTGGGCTTTTGGGATACAGTTATTTTACAAGCATTATAAATAGAAGTGAAAGCCAAATCCCAAAGGTCGGAGAATTTTTGCAAGATCGTACTATTTTCAGCAGAGTAAATTTCCTTCCATTTTAATTTTTGTTCTGCCTTTTCCTTTATTTTTATTTCATCGCATTGTTTTTATTTTCTTTTCTTCTCCAGTTTTCTGCCTTTATTTTTCGTACAACAATTTCTACACCGGAAATTGTTGTGCAATTTTATCCGGTTTAACCTTACGTTAGATCCGGTATTTTTACTTTCCTTGTTGTTACGAAATTCAAGATTCGAAGGGTAGATCCATCCGACTTGTGGTGGAATACTCGAAGGATTTGAAGAACGAATATTTAATTGAAGCTATTGAAGTATTTCTACATTTTCATCAGGTTTTCATTTATACGCTTTATTTAATATATTTGTATGATCTTTGTTCTGAGTATGTTTTTATTTCGCCGTTTCCTAATTAATAAACCTTGCATGATTAATTGTATGAACATGTCTGGCTAAACCGATTAAATATCGGTATGTAAATTAACCAAATAACGGGATCCGAAATAAACTGGCTTAAAATTATTTTGTAAAAGAAACTTCTTTCATGGTTTTAATATTCAATTAAATTGTTTAAGATTTTACAAACCAATAGAACGGAAGTGTGAGGTTTTAGAATTGATTAAGGTTTTTACTAATAAAACGGAAGTTTGAGGCTAAAACCAGATAGTGATTATTAGGCATTGTTTTTAAAGAGGCGGAAGCATTTTAAAAACAATTAAATTTTATTCTGTTTTCAAAAATTACTTTTGAATCCGGCGGAGTGACGAAAGCACACGTTAGGGTATTAATCGTATAACCTGAACTAATAGAACGGAAGTGTGAGGGGAAGGTTTTTAGACAAATAAAGTTTGCGTAAAGATAATTTTTGACCAATTTAAGTAAAAGCCAGTGGAAATTCGGAACCCAAAATTTAGGTGAAATACATACCGGTATTTATAATTAAAAATTTTATAACTAAATTTAGTAATTAGATCCCTTTCGTTAATTAAATTAATATTAGCCTTAGCTTTACCCAGTAACCAAAATTACGGTAGATCGATTCATAGTCCCTGTGGATTCGATATCTTTTAAGACTACGCGATAGGACTGTGCACTTGCAGTCTCCAGATTTATAGACATACAAAGTCGCGATCAGCTACCTGTGAACCAATCTTCAAGCTGCTGAAGAAAGATCAGGTAGTACGTTGGAATGATGAATGTCAGGCCGCTTTTGACAGAATCAAAGAGTATCTCCAAGAACCACCCATTCTGATGCCACCGGTTGAAGGGAGACCTCTGATACTATACCTGACAGTACTTGACAACTCAATTGGGTGTGTGCTGGGGCAGCATGACGAGTCTGGCCGAAAAGAGCATGCCATTTATTACCTTAGAAAAAAGTTTACCGACTGTGAGACCCGATACTCACTGCTTGAGAAAACTTGCTGCGCTTTGGTATGGGCTGCTCGCCGGCTGAGACAGTATATGCTGACTCACACTACCTTGTTGATTTCAAAGATGGATCCTATAAAGTATATATTTGAAAAGCCTGCTCTGTCTGGGAGAATAGCAAGATGGCAAATGATCTTGACGGAATACGACATACAGTACACAACTCAGAAAGCCATCAAAGGAAGTGTATTGGCATACCACTTGGCACATCAGGCAGTAGACGACTATCAGTCAATGAACTTCGAATTTCCAGACGAGAGTATCATGATTGTGACTGATTGTGAAGTACCTGGGCCGGATGAAGGACCTGAAGAAGGATCCCGATGGTCTATGCACTTTGACGGAGCCTCCAACGCTTTGGGTAACGGCATCGGCGCTGTGATCATATCTCCTCAAGGCACTCATACTCCACTTACTGCCCGGTTATGTTTCAACTGCACTAACAACATGGCGGAGTATGAGGCGTGCATCATGGGTCTTCGAGCTGCGATCGACTTAAGGATCAAGTTTCTGAGTGTCTTCGGAGATTCCGCTCTCGTGATCAATCAGATCAAAGGCGAGTGGGATACGAAACATCCGAATCTTATTCCTTACAGAGAATGTGTGTTGACAATGATTCCCCATTTCAGAGATAACCTTTGAACATTTCCCGAGAGAGGAGAATCAGCTGGCGGACGCGTTAGCTACGATGTCTTCTATGTTCAAAGTCAAGTGGAACAATGAGGCTCCCCGGATTATCATCTGGAAACTGGACGAACCGGTATACTGTTGTGATCTTGAGACTGAGTTGGTGACTGAGAAGCCTTGGTACTATGAGGTGAAGAGATACTTGGAAGCTCAGGAATATCCTGAAGGTGCATCTGTCAACGATAAGAAGTTTCTAAGAAGGTTCGCAGCAAAGTTCTTCCTTAGCAACGGTATCCTGTACAAGCGAAACCATGATTCGACCTTACTGCGTTGTGTGGATAAGACTGAAGCAGAAAGGATCATGGCAGAGCTGCATGAGGGTACCTTCGGAACACATTCCAGTGGGCACACTATGGCAAAGAAAATCCTTCGGGCAGGGTATTTCTGGTCCACAATGGAAGCTGATTGTTACCAACACTCTCGGACATGCCATAAATGCCAGATATATGCAAACAAGGTGCATGTTCCTCCAGTCCCTCTGAATGTCTTAACAGCACCTTGGTCGTTTGCAATGTGGGGCATAGATATGATCGGCAAGATTAAACCTACGGCATCCAACGGGCATCGCTTCATCCTGGTAGCGATTGATTACTTTACAAAGTGGGTTGAAGCAGCTTCCTACGCCACAGTAACCAAGAACGTCGTGGCACGGTTCATTCGGCACAATCTGATCTGTCGATACGGCGTCCCGGAAAGGATCATTACGGACAACGGTACCAATCTCAACAACAAAATGATCACTGAGCTCTGTGAGCAGTTTAAGATACATCACCACAACTCTTCTCCTTACCGGCCGAAGATGAATGGGGCTGTAGAAGCAGCGAATAAGAATATCAAGAAAATTGTGCAGAAGATGACAGTGACCTATAAAGATTGGCACGAGATGTTACCGTTTGCTCTACACGGGTACCGTACCTCAGCAAGGATGTCAACCGGGGCAACTCCTTTTTCCTTGGTCTACGGCATGGAGGCAGTCTTACCGATCGAAGTGCAGATACCCTCTCTCTGGATAATGAAGGATGCAGATCTGAGCGAAAATGATTGGATCCAGACACGACTTGATCAATTAAATCTGATTGATGAAAAGAGACTTGCTGCTATTTGTCATGGTCAGACGTACCAAAAACGGATGATCAGGGCATTTAACAAAAAGGTCAGACCACAGGAGTATCAAGTTGGGGATCTGGTAATCAAGCGTATCATCCTTCCTCAGAGTGATCCAAGGGGCAAATGGACCCCTACGTACGAAGTTCCATTTGTGGTTAAAAATGTATTCTCAGGAGGAGCCATGATTCTAACCAACATGGATGGTGACGACCTTCCTCACCCCGCCAATGCAGACATAGTAAAAAGATACTACGCATGAAAAAAGACCCGCTAGGTTGACATACCTAGGCAAAAATTAGGGCTTCCCGGCGAACCAAAAGGGTTCGGGAAAAATGAAGGGATGAAATGAAAAAAATCTGTACACCCGGCAAGTCGAAAACCTGAAAGGGAGGCTTGGGCAAAAATGGGTATCCCGGTGGACTGAAAACCCGAAAGGGCGGTCCAGGCAAAAGTTAGGGATAAAGCGTAATACTATGTCTCATTGGATCACTTCGCATCCAGAATCCGGTATCAATTGTCGAGTCCAAACGGCGTCGATCAATCAGCTTCATCTTCAGCTAGGTCATCAAGTGATGAGACGCTCGAAGATATAAAGGCAATAGCAGAGTTGGAACCCAGTGGGATTATTCTCTTCACATAGCTGTTTTGTTTTCCTTTGTACAAACTTGTATAAATTTTTATTCGGCGGCGTTCTCTTACTAGGACGTCAGCCTCTTGTACATAAAATGCCTATTTACAGGCAATTCAAAAATCAATATAAATGCACTCTTCAGCTACAAATTGCAAATTGTTTTTCCTTTTCTGTTTTGTTTTGCGAAGAACGTCCAAAGTTCAATTTGTGATATATGCATTTGACAATAATTGCTAACTCATAAATATTTGCATACGAAACAAAGGATTAATTACAGGTAACATTAGAAACAGGGGCAATAATGAGTTGTCTAAGCGGTCTAATTGCTCTGTCCACCAAGGTACCAAGGTAAGTTCAGCTGAAGAACAGAACCAAGATATCTTAATTCCCCAGAGAGTGAGCCAGCAAGCCAATACACTCTCCCCAAGAAGAGTTAGCCTACTCTATCAAACCTTAAGGAAGTTGGGTATCCTCCATCAGATCTCAACATTCCCCAACAATATACGAGCGTTCCTAACAAGCATCCCCGGCAGTCTTGGTCTAAGATTGTTCCCCGACGGTATACTAGACATTCAGTGGAGCCACTTCCCCGGTACATCCCAAAATTTCCAAAGGAGAGTCCAATCCAGAAGTTTCCCCAGGAAAGTTCAATCCATCTCCCCAGCAGGAAGCTTATCCCCAGTAGATTCTGGAAGCTTATCCCTCGCAGAGCACGAACACGTCTCCCCGGACTTTTTATTCAAAGGTTATGCTCCACCAGAGCTTATAACTGGGTTATCCTCAGCCAAAAGCCACGGAAAGATCGTCCTCGGTGAAGTCTTCTTATCCCCAGCAGAGTCTATTAAAACTTCCAATACATCAACGGTATCCCCAGCGAAGTTATCATCAAACATCTCAGCAAAGTACCTCTCTCCCCACAGAGTACTATTCCCCAGCAAGATCGCTAGACTAGTTTCTCCCTGCAGAGTAACCAACAAGTTTATTCCCCAATGGAGTCATCTTCTCCTACCGGTATCCTTGCAGTCATCACTCCCCAGTGGAAACAGAGAATGCTATTCACATCAGCCCAGGATTTGACTTCCCGGCATCCGTCAAGGATTTATCTTCCTAAGACGAAAACATACATTCATAAACAACACATCTTCATACATTATAGCATGCATATACGCATCATGAACATACAATCTCATTCATTCTGAGAACATCTCGCGTGTCATACATCATGACATCACATACAACTAACGTTTTGTATTTTCAGGACAAAAGTTAATACAAAGATAATTGCTATCAACTGTCGTGATTCCAGATCTGATTCCTGTATCTTGCCAGGGTGTGTCTGTTGACGACTACAGTACCAGACTCGATTCCTGTATCCTTCCAGGGCACGTCTGAAGAGTTCGAAGATCCGATTCCTGTATCTTGCCAGGGTGTATCTGTTGACGACTACAGTACCAGACTCGATTCCTGTATCCTGCCAGGGCACGTCTGAAGAGTTCGAAGATCCGATTCCTGTATCTTGCCAGGGTGTATCTGTTGACGACTATAGTACCAGACTCGATTCCTGTATCCTGCCAGGGCACGTTTGAAGAGTTCGAAGATCCGATTCCTGTATCTTGCCAGGGTGTATCTGTTGACGACTACAGTACCAGACTCGATTCCTGTATCCTGCCAGGGCACGTCTGAAGAGTTCGAAGATCTGATTCCTGTATCTTGCCAGGGAGTATCTGTTGACGACTACAGTACCAAACTCGATTCTTGTATCTTTCCAGGGCACGTCTGAAGAGTTCGAAGATCCGATTCCTGTATCTTGCCAGGGTGTATCTGTTGACGATTACATTACCAGACTCGATTCCTGTATCCTGCCAGGGCACGTCCGAAGAGTTTAAAGATTCGACTCCTGTATCCGGCCAGGGCACATCTATATAAAGAGTTAAAAGATAAAATCCTGCAACAGGCCAGGTAATTTTCTTTCTTTCTCAGGTACGCAAGTTCTCGCTAAGGAATCTCTTACGCGAGCGACACCTAGATGGCATCTATAAGCCCATCCACTTACCAACAGTTCCAAATGGCATCTATAAGCCCATTCCCGACAAAGTTCTGTCACACCTCCAGATGGCATCTATAAGCCCATCCTCCTATCCCCCACCTCTCCAAATGGCATCTGTAAGCCCATTCCCGACATCACACTGCTGATACTCTACTATGTGAGTGCAAATTTCTGGGCACTCTAGTGTTCAATCATCTTCCACCTTCAGACTACGAAAGGCACACAAGCCAATCTACATCCTCAGGTCTAAGAAGATTGAACAGGGGCAACTGTTGTACCCCAAAATTTTCCCTCCCATAATCTTCAAAGTTATGACAAGCAAATGGTTCAAAGTTTATTCAAGGGCTACACAGTCAACCATCCTCCTAAGCCAGTCAAACTAGGGTTTTGGTTCTTGCAAGGAAGTTATAGTTTTCAAGAGCTCAATCAAGTCTCCCATGCTCATACACATTGTCAAGCACCTACATGTCAAGTTTCAAGGCTCACAAGGTCAAGTTGCACAGTCAAAAACCCTAATTGCTCAACAGTCAACTGTAGGGGCAAAATGGTCATTTGGCAGTCAAAGTCAAAAATTTTGGTCAACATCTTATTTTGAAGCCACAATCATCATTTGATCAATGCTTGATCATGGTTCTCAAAGAATGGCTCAAAAATCATCAAGGTGTCAAAAGTTTCTATTTTTGGACAGCTGAAAAGTCAACTGTAACTTGACCAAGGCATAACTTTTTCATGGTTCATCATAAAAATCCCATCCAATGCTCATTTTGAAGGGGAAGACATTTCCTACAACTCATCTTAACATTCCAAGTCCAAGAAATGCTCTCACAAAAAGTTATCAATTTCAACATTATAGGTCATTTTCCAAAGTCAACAAAAAGGGACTTTAAGTCAAAGACCATAACTCGAGATTGGTAAATCAAAATGACATGGGACCAAAGACGTTGGTTAGAGGACTTCAAGACCTTTCCAAAATGTCCAAGAACATGTTCATAACTTCAAAATTGAGCAAGATATGCATTGGAGAAGTTGGGAAATTTTTGTGAAATGGCCAAAATCATTTATCCTTGAAATTTCATTTTTTGACAAAAGGGACCCACTTTTTCCACTTGAATCAGCTTAGCCATGCTTCCCACGTGTCCCACCTTTTATTTCAATATTTAAAATTAATTTTTTCATTTTTATTAGATTTTTTTGGATTTAATTCATTTTAAATCCTTTAAAATCAAATAAAAATCAAAAAGGTTAATTAAGAGGGATATTTGGCTTTGATTAACTTTGAATCACCATTACGCATATTCCAAATTCGTGCAAAAGGCCAAATGAAGCAAGAATTCAAAATTGGCTCAAAAATGGAAGGTGTGTTAATGGAGGTTTATGTCAAAATCCTAAGCATCAATGCAAGGCATTATTGGCCTTAATTCTCATCCAAACACATTGCATAAGAGGTATAGAAGCTATCACAAACACAAAAAAGACCTAAGCTGCGTTGCAACCTGAGAATCAACTTTGCATTTTCACATAAAAATTGCAAAACTGAAAACTTCCTTAGAGCACTTTTTAAGTCCCCATTCTCATCCAAACACCTTCCTGAGGTCCCAAGGAAACTCTAGCAATCAAAACCACACCCAAACGTGCAAAGAACCATTCCCACGAAGCCATACAGTTTGTCTTTTTTTCCAGAAATGCATAACATGATTCATACACTTTCATTGATTTTTCTCGTTTGATTTGTACTAATGAGGGTTCTCTGAAGCTATTGGTGCCATCCAATTTAGTTATAGGCGCCTGAATCAGAATCTACCATGGACAAAAACTAGGTTTCCTGAAACTTCAAATTGGGGCTTTAGGTATATGGTAAAATTAGACTCTAAAATCAGTATGAACAGGATCGTTGCAACATGACGATTCCAAATCACCCATCGCGCTAAATTTATGATTGAACATGGCCTATTCACTATTATCCATAAGCCTGTGTTTTGGGGGGGTTTAAAACCCCCGCTATCCTTTTTTTGTTTCAGGAAAGAATGGAGAAGATGACTGCGTGGCATGGCGTGAGTGGAGGGTTTGAATTCCAGCGCCTTTTTTTTATTTTCATAACGTTAATTTTGGTTTTGTTTCATATTATTTATTTTCAATCTCCATACAACGCGCGCTCCACAACACAATTGGCAAAGCATTACCTTGGCAAACGTTGGGACCTGGGTTCGATTCCCAGGTCCCCCACTTTATTCCATAATTTTTCTTGCAATATATTCCTATGCAGTATTTCATCAGGGGACCATCATACAACCATATTATCTGGCCTGCCACGCGCCTGGAAAGTTCAATCCAAAGGCTATCATGTGAGTTCCATCATACGCACTGGTCAACGCTCCACACACGAGTCTGAAGGGTCAAAAAGGGCCTCATTCAAATGGGCTTAATTCATCAAACCACCTCCTCAATTGGGGTCAACACCCCCCATTGGTTTGCATATTGTTTTCTTTCTTTTCATTTTTTTATTTATTTGTTTTATTTATTTTAATTAATTCACCAAAATTAATTTTCATAAAATACAAAAAATCAGAAAATCATAAAATAAAAATATGCTCTATTTATCTTTTTTAATTCATTAATATTTTGTAAATAAATTTAATAATCAATTTGATTTTAATTTAGGGTTTAAATTTTAACTTGTTTTCTAAATAATTAAAAAAGGTAGAAATTAGGTTTTAGATCTTTATTGTTTTTCTCAATAAAATATTTTTTCTTATTATAATTACTATTAACCATTAATTAATTTTATAAATAAATATGTCATTTAATTAATTAGGGTAAATTAGGTTACAACTTAAACATTTTTATTTAATAATTAAAAACAATTTTGAATTAGGATTTATTTCAATATTAATTTCCTTTATTCTCATTAAATTTCATAAGTACAAAAAACATAAAAAATAAGTCCTTTCCTTTATTTAATTTTATTAATTTAATAATTTCAATTTAATTTCTTTAAAGGGTCCAACACCCTCGCACTCGATTCTTATTTCCTTTCGCGCATTTATTTTTTATTTCTTTTATGAATGTTATGTAATTGCCCAAAAGCCTTGTAATAATAATTAGAGACTTATTTACTTTCCGTACTTTTATTTCAAATCGGGTCTTGGTTTAATTTGGCGATGTAGACCCGCGCCTTTGTAATAGCATAGGACCTTTATCTTTTCCGCACTTTAAATTCCCGCACCTTTTAACTGTTAATAATCACATGAAAGAATGAATGCCCAAAAATAAAATCAAAGCATAGATCACCAATGCATGACAAGACAAATAATAACTTAAAATGACACACAATTCACACACCACTCCTAGGGTACGCCTCACTGTTGCCTTGCCCCTCGAAAGGTGGTCATCGAGTATAGGACGTCTTAGTAAGTCCTTATGTCCATGAACATGGCATAAGGGTAGCTTCTAAGGTATCCTATTATTGCTCTGGTGATCACACTGTTGCCTTGCCCCTCGAAACGTGATCGTCGAGTACAGGACGTCTTAGTGAGTCCTTATGTTCCATTAATCTAGTGCCTCGAATAAGTTGCCTCGAAACGGTTGCCTCGGAATAAAAAGATCAATGGCATAAGGGTAGCTTCTAAGGTATCTTACTATTGCTCGGTGACCACACTGTCCCTAATAATCGAATTGACCCGAATAACTCCAACAACGGTGCTACCTACTTCTCAATAGTGGGATAGTACTGTCTAAAGGACTTTTACACAGACTAATTCCTTACGGCAGGTAGATGACTCGTAGATACTTGCTCTAATTCAAAACAAATCAAAAACTTCTTTTCACACCGACACTTTGCAAAAAGCTTTCAAAAACAACTTTTCAAACACTCTTGAGGACTGATACAAAAGTCGAACTGAAATTTTAAACGGAACTTTTTCAAACCCACTCACCTTGAAAAGCAAACAAACATTTTGAAAACACAAATGAGCAAGTATCTAAGAGCCCATGGATAACCATGGATAGAAAGGGTGCTAACACCTTCCCTTTCTATAAATCTACCTCCCGAACCGAGAACTAATCTCAATAAGGAATTTTTCTATGCTTTTGTCCTTTCCATGTTGGAGAAAATAAAAGACGATGACGACTCTTGCTTACCGCGAAATTTCGCGAAACCAACGTTAAACAGTCAGTTCCAGATCCACCGATCACACACATATTCATATTGTTATATGTTATATATGATATAAACAATTTCAATATTTTTCTTCTTCCCCATCAGCAAATTTTAGGTTACTTCATCATTAAGAAACTAAGTTAAAAGACTATTACTTAATGACACATATTTCAAAAACATTTTTAATAATTAAAATTATATAACGAGGCTCGATAGTATATCTATTCCCCATATTCATATTGTTATATGTTATATATGATATAAAGAACTTTAATATTTTTCTTCTTCCCCATCAGCAAATTTTAGGTGTGAAGAAGAAAATAAGTTAAACGACTATTATTTAATGACACATATTTCATATACATTGGTAGTAATTAAAATTATATAAAGAGGCTTGATAGTATATTTATTCCCAATATTCATATTGTTATATGTTATATATGATATAAACAATTTCAATATTTTGCTTCTTTCCCGTAACCAAATTTTAGGTTACTTAATCACTAAGAAACTAAGATAAAAGACTATTAATTAAGGATAAATATTTCATATACATTGATAATAACTACAATTATATCAAGAGGCTCGATAGTATATCTATTCCCCATATTCATATTGTTATATGTTATATAAGATATAAACAATTTCAATATTTTGCGTGTTCCCCGTCACCAAATTTTAGGTTACTTCATCAATAAGAAACTAAGTTAAAAGACTATTAATTAATGACACATATTTCATATACATTGATAATAACTAAATTATATAAATAGGCTCGATAGTATATGTATTCCCCATATTCATATTGTTATATGTTATATATGATAAACAATTTCAATATTTTTCTTCTTCCCCATCAGCAAATTCTAGGTTACTTCATCATTAAGAAACTAAGTTAAAAGACTATTACTTAATAACACATATTTCATATACATTGATAATAATTAAAATTATATAACGAGGCTCGATAGTATATCTATTCCCCATATTCATATTGTTATATGTTATATATGATATAAATAATTTCAATATTTTTCTTCTTCCCCATCAACAAATTTTAGGTTGCTTTCATCACTAATAAATTAAGATAAAAGACTAATAATTAATGACACATATTTCATATACATTGATAATAATTACAATTATATAACGAGGCTCGATAGTATATCTATTCCCCATATTCATATTGTTATATTTTATATATGATATTAACAATTTCAATATTTTGCTTCTTCCCTGTCACCAAATTTTAGGTTACTTCTTCACTAGGAAACTAAGATAAAAGACTATTATATTTCATATACGTGGATAATAACTACAATTATATAAATAGGCTCGATAGTATATCTATTCCACATATTCATATTGTTATATGTTATATATGATATAAACAATTTCAATATTTTGCTTCTTCCCCGTCACCAAATTTTAGGTTACTTCATCACTAAGAAACTAAGTTAAAAGACTATTAATTAAGGACACATATTTCATAAACATTGATAATAACTAAAGTTATATAAAGAGGCTCGATAATATATCTATTCCCCATATTCATATTGTTATATGTTATATATGATATAAACAATTTCAATATTTTGCTTCTTCCCCGTCCTTAAATTTTAGGTTACTTCATCACTAAGAAACTAAGTTGAAAGACTATTAATTAATGACACATATTTC
Source organism: Vicia faba (assembly GCA_948472305.1). Lineage (NCBI taxonomy): Eukaryota > Viridiplantae > Streptophyta > Magnoliopsida > Fabales > Fabaceae > Vicia > Vicia faba. Next base: position 110,416,956 of record OX451741.1, read on the forward strand.
ATATACATTGATAATAACTACAATTATATAAAGAGTCTTGATAGTATATCTATTCCACATATTCATATTGTTATATGTTATATATGATATAAACAATTTCAATATTTTTCTTCTTCCCCATCAGCAAATTTTAAGTTACTTCATCATTAAGAAACTAAGTTAAAAGACTATTACTTAATGACACATATTTCAAATACATTGGTAATAATTAAAATTATATAACGAGGCTCGATAATATATCTATTCCCCATATTCATATTGTTATATTTTATATATGATATAAATAATTTCAATATTTTTCTTCTTCCCCATCAGCAAATTTTAGGTTACTTCATCATTAAGAAACAAAGATAAAAGACTATTAATTAATGACACATATTTCATATACATTGATAATAACTACAATTATATAAAGAGGCTCGATAGTATAACTAGTCCCCATATTCATATTGTTATATGTTATATATGATATAAACAATTTCAATATTTTGCTTCTTCCCCGTCACCAAATTTTAGGTTACTTCTTCACTAAGAAACTAAGATAAAAGCTTATTATATTTCATATAAATTGATAATAACTACAATTATATAAATAGGCTTGATAGTATATCTATTCTCCATAATCATATTGTTATATGTTATATATGATATAACAATTTCAATATTTTGCTTCTTCCCGGTCACAATATTTTAGGTTACTTCATCAATAAGAAACTAAGTTAAAAGACTATTAATTAATGACGCATATTTCATATACATTGATAATAACTACAGTTATATAAAGAGGCTCGATAGTATATCTATTCCCCATATTCATATTGTTATATGTTATATTTGATATAAACAATTTCAATTTTTTCTTCTTCCCCATCAGCAAATTTTAGGTTACTTCATCACTAAGAAACTAAGATAAAAGACTATTAATTAATGACACATATTTCATATACATTGATAATAACTACAATTATATAAAGAGGCTCGATAGTATATCTATTCCACATATTCATATTGTTATATGTTATATATGATATAAACAATTTCAATATTTTTCTTCTTCCCCATCAGCAAATTTTAGGTTACTTCATCTTTAAGAGACTAAGTTAAAAGACTATTACTTCATGACACATATTTCAAATACATTGTTAATAATTAAAATTATATAACGAGGCTCGATAGTATATTTATTCCCCATATTCATATTGTTATATGTTATATATGATATAAAGAACTTTAATATTTTTCTTCTTCCCCATCAGCAAATTTTAGGTGTGAAGAAGAAAATAAGTTAAACGACTATTATTTAATGACACATATTTCATATACATTGGTAGTAATTAAAATTATATAAAGAGGCTCGATAGTGTATTTATTACCAATATTCATATTGTTATATGTTATATATGATATAAACAATTTCAATATTTTGCTTCTTTCCCGTTACCAAATTTTAGGTTACTTAATCACTAAGAAACTAAGATAAAAGACTATTAATTAAGGACACATATTTCATATACATTGATAATAAATACAATTATATCAAGAGGCTCGATAGTATATGTATTCCCCATATTCATATTGTTATATGGTACATATGATATAAACAATTTCAATATTTTTCTTCTTCCCCATCAGCAAATTCTAGGTTACTTCATCATTAAGAAACTAAGTTAAAAGACTATTACTTAATAAGACATATTTCATATACATTGGTAATAATTAAAATTATATAACGAGGCTCGATAGTATATCTATTCCCCATATTCATATTGTTATATGTTATATATGATATAAACAATTTCAATATTTTTCTTCTTCCCTGTCAGCAAATTTTAGGTTGCTTCATCACTAATAAATTAAGATAAAAGACTAATAATTAATGACACATATTTCATATACATTGATAATAATTACAATTATATAAAGAGGCTCGATAGTATATCTATTCCCCATATTCATATTGTTATATGTTATATATGATATTAACAATTTCAATATTTTGCTTCTTCCCTGTCACCAAATTTTAGGTTACTTCTTCACTAGGAAACTAAGATAAAAGACTATTATATTTCATATACATTGATAATAACTACAATTATATAAATAGGCTCGATAGTATATCTATTCCCCATATTCATATTGTTATATGCTATATATGATATAAACAATTTCAATATTTTGCTTCTTTCCCGTCACCAAATTTAAGGTTACTTCATCACTAAGAAACTAAGTTAAAAGACTATTAATTAATGACACATATTTCATAAACATTGATAATAACTAAAGTTATATAAAGAGGCTCGATAATATATCTATTCCCCATATTCATATTGGTATATGTTATATATGATATAAACAATTTCAATATTTTGCTTCTTCCCCGTCTACAAATTTTAGGTTACTTCATCACTAATAAACTAAGTTGAAAGACTATTAATTAATGACACATATTTCATATACATTGATAATAACTACAATTATATATAGAGGCTCGATAGTATATCTATTCCCCATATTCATATTGTTATATGTTATATGTGATATAAACAATTTAAATATTTTTCTTCTTCCCCATCAGCAAATTTTAGGTTACTTCATCACTAAGAAACTAAGTTAAAAGACTATTAATTAATGACACATATTTCATATACATTCGTAATATTTAAAATTATATAACGAGGCTCGGTAGTGTATCTATTCCACATATTCATATTGTTATATGTTATATATGATATAAATAATTTCAATATTTTTCTTCTTCCCCATCAGCAAATTTTAGGTTACTTCATCACTAAGAAACAAAGATAAAAGACTTAATTAATGTCACATATTTCATACACATTGATAATAACTAAAGTTATATAAAGAGGCTCGATAGTATATCTATTCCCCATATTCATATTGTTATATGTTATATATGATATAAACAATTTCAATATTTTGCTTCTTCCCGGTCACCAAATTTTAGGTTACTTCATCACTAAGAAACTAAGTTAAAAGACTATTAATTAATGACACATATTTCATATACATTGATAATAACTACAATTATATAAAGAGGCTCGATAGTATATCTATTCCGCATATTCCATTTGTTATATGTTATATATGATATAAACAATTTCAATATTTTTCTTCTTCCCCATCAGCAAATTTTAGGTTACTTCATCATTAACAAACTAAGTTAAAAGACTATTACTTAATGACACATATTTCAAATACATTGTTAATAATTAAAATTATATAACGAGGCTCGATAGTATATCTATTCCCCATATTCATACTGTTATATGTTATATATGATATAAACAACTTTAATATTTTTCTTCTTCCCCATCAGCAAATTTTAGGTTACTTCTTCATTAAGAAACTAAGTTAAACGACTATTATTTAATGACACATATTTCATATACATTGGTTGTAATGAAAATTATATAAAGAGGCTCGATAGTATATTTATTCCCAATATTCATATTGTTATATGTTATATATGATATAAACAATTTCAATATTTTTCTTCTTTCCCGTTACCAAATTTTAGGTTACTTAATCACTAAGAAACTAAGATAGAAGACTATTAATTAAGGACACATATTTCATATACATTGATAATAACTACAATTATATAAAGAGGCTCGATAGTATATCTAGTCCCCATATTCATATTGTTATATGTTATATATGATATAAACAATTTTAATATTTTGCTTCTTCCCCGTCACCAAATTTTAGGTTACTTCTTCACTAAGAAACTAAGATAAAAGACTATTATATTTCATATACATTGATAATAACTACAATTATATAAATAGGCTCGATAGTATATCTATTCCCCATATTCATATTGTTATATGTTATATATGATATAAACAATTTCAATATTTTGCTTCTTCCCCGTCACCAAATTTTAGGTTAATTCATCACTAAGAAACTAAGTTAAAAGACTATTAATTAATGACAAATATTTCATATACATTGATAATAACTACAATTATATATAGAGGCTCGATAGTATATCTATTCCCCATATTCATATTGTTATATGTTATATGTGATATAAACAATTTAAATATTTTTCTTCTTCCCCATCAGCAAATTTTAGGTTACTTCATCACTAAGAAACTAAGTTAAAAGACTATTAATTAATGACACATATTTCATATACATTCGTAATATTTAAAATTATATAACAAGGCTCGATAGTATATATATTCCCCATATTCATATTGTTATATGTTATATATAAATAATTTCAATATTTTTCTTCTCCCCCATCAGCAAATTTTAGGTTACTTCATCACTAAGAAACAAAGATAAAAGACTATTAATTAATGACACATATTTCATACACATTGATAATAACTAAAGTTATATAAAGAGGCTCGATAGTATATCTATTCCCCATATTCATATTGTTATATGTTATATGTTATATAAACAATTTAAATATTTTTCTTCTTCCCCATCAGCAAATTTTAGGTTACTTCATCACTAAGAAACTAAGTTAAAAGACTATTAATTAATGACACATATTTCATATACATTCGTAATATTTAAAATTATATAACAAGGCTCGATAGTATATCTATTCCCCATATTCATATTGTTATATGTTATATATAAATAATTTCAATATTTTTCTTCTCCCCCATCAACAAATTTTAGGTTACTTCATCACTAAGAAACAAAGATAAAAGACTATTAATTAATGACACATATTTCATAAACATTGATAATAACTAAAGTTATATAAAGAGGCTCGATAGTATATCTATTCCCCATATTCATATTGTTATATGTTATATGTGATATAAACAATTTAAATATTTTTCTTCTTCCCCATCAGCAAATTTTAGGTTACTTCATCACTAAGAAACTAAGTTAAAAGACTATTAATTAATGACACATATTTCATATACATTCGTAATATTTAAAATTATATAACAAGGCTCGATAGTATATCTATTCCCCATATTCATATTGTTATATGTTATATATAAATAATTTCAATATTTTTCTTCTCCCCCATCAGCAAATTTTAGGTTACTTCATCACTAAGAAACAAAGATAAAAGACTATTAATTAATGACACATATTTCATATACATTGATAATAACTACAGTTATATAAAGAGGCTCAATAGTATATCTAGTCCACATATTCATATTGTTATATGTTATATATGATATAAACAATTTTAATATTTTGTTTCTTCCCGGTCACCAAATTTTAGGTTACTTCATCACTAAGAAACTAAGTTAAAAGACTATTAATTAATGACACATATTTCATATACATTGATAATAACTACAATTATATAAAGAGGCTCGATAGTATATCTATTCCACATATTCCATTTGTTATATGTTATATATGATATAAACAATTTCAATATTTTGCTTCTTCCCCGTCACCAAATTTTAGGTTACTTCTTCACTAAGAAACTAAGATAAAAGACTATTATATTTCATATACATTGATAATAACTACAATTATATAAATAGGCTCGATAGTATATCTATTCCCCATATTCATATTGTTATATGTTATATATGATATAAACAATTTCAATATTTTGCTTCTTCCCCGTCACCAAATTTTAGGTTAATTCATCACTAAGAAACTAAGTTAAAAGACTATTAATTAATGACAAATATTTCATATACATTGATAATAACTACAATTATATATAGAGGCTCGATAGTATATCTATTCCCCATATTCATATTGTTATATGTTATATGTGATATAAACAATTTAAATATTTTTCTTCTTCCCCATCAGCAAATTTTAGGTTACTTCATCACTAAGAAACTAAGTTAAAAGACTATTAATTAATGACACATATTTCATATACATTCGTAATATTTAAAATTATATAACAAGGCTCGATAGTATATCTATTCCCCATATTCATATTGTTATATGTTATATATGATATAAATAATTTCAATATTTTTCTTCTCCCCCATCAGCAAATTTTAGGTTACTTCATCACTAAGAAACAAAGATAAAAGACTATTAATTAATGACACATATTTCATAAACATTGATAATAACTAAAGTTATATAAAGAGGCTCGATAGTATATCTATTCCCCATATTCATATTGTTATATGTTATATGTGATATAAACAATTTAAATATTTTGCTTCTTCCCCGTCAGCAAATTTTAGGTTACTTCATCACTAAGAAACTAAGTTAAAAGATAATTAATTAATGACACATATTTCATATACATTCGTAATATTTAAAATTATATAACAAGGCTCGATAGTATATCTATTCCCCATATTCATATTGTTATATGTTATATATAAATAATTTCAATATTTTTCTTCTCCCCCATCAGCAAATTTTAGGTTACTTCATCACTAAGAAACAAAGATAAAAGACTATTAATTAATGACACATATTTCATATACATTGATAATAACTACAGTTATATAAAGAGGCTCAATAGTATATCTAGTCCACATATTCATATTGTTATATGTTATATATGATATAAACAATTTTAATATTTTGTTTCTTCCCGGTCACCAAATTTTAGGTTACTTCATCACTAAGAAACTAAGTTAAAAGACTATTAATTAATGACACATATTTCATATACATTGATAATAACTACAATTATATAAAGAGGCTCGATAGTATATCTATTCCACATATTCCATTTGTTATATGTTATATATGATATAAACAATTTCAATATTTTTCTTCTTCCCCATCTGCAAATTTTATGTAACTTCATCATTAAGAAACTAAGTTAAAAGACTATTACTTAATGGCACATATTTCATATACATTGGTAATAATTAAAATTATATAACGAGGCTCGATAGTATATCTATTCCACATATTCATATTGTTATATGTTATATATGATATAAATAATTTCAATATGTTTCTTCTCCCCCATCAGCAAATTTTAGGTTACTTCATCACTAAGAAACTAAGATAAAAGAATATTAATTAATGACACATATTTCATATACATTGATAATAACTACAATTATATAAAGAGGCTCGATAGTATATCTATTCCACATATTCAAATTGTTATATGTCATATATGATATAAACAATTTCAATATTTTTCTTCTTCCCCATCAACAAATTTTAGGTTACTTCATTATTAAGAAACTAAGTTAAAACACTATTACTTAATGACACATATTTCAAATACATTGTTAATAATTAAAATTATATAACGAGGCTCGATAGTATATCTATTCCCCATATTCATATTGTTATATGTTATATATGATATACACAACTTTAATATTTTTCTTTTTCCCCATCAGCAAATTTTAGGTTACTTCTTCATTAAGAAATTAAGTTAAACGACTATTATTTAATGACACATATTTCATATACATTGGTAGTAATTAAAATTATATAAAGATGCTCGATAGTATATTTATTCCCAATATTCATATTGTTATATGTTATATATGATATAAACAATTTCAATATTTTGCTTCTTTCCCATTACCAAATTTTAGGTTACTTATTCACTAAGAAACTAAGATAAAAGACTATTAATTAAGGACACATATTTCATATACATTGATAATAACTAAAATTATATAAAGAGGCTCGATAGTATATCTAGTCCCCATATTCATATTGTTATATGTTATATATGATATAAACAATTTCAATATTTAGCTTCTTCCCCGTCACCAAATTTTAGGTTACTTCTTCACTAAGAAACTAAGATAAAAGACTATTATATTTCATATACATTGATAATAACTACAATTATATAAATATGATCGATAGTATATCTATTCCCCATATTCATATTGTTATATGTTATATATGATATAAAAAATTTCAATATTTTGCTTCTTCCCCGTCACCAAATTTTAGGTTAATTCATCACTAAGAAACTAAGTTAAAAGACTATTAATTAATGACAAATATTTCATATACATTGATAATAACTACAATTATATATAGAGGCTCGATAGTATATATATTCCCCATATTCATATTGTTATATGTTATATTTGATATATACAATTTAAATATTTTTCTTCTTCCCCATCATCAAATTTTAGGTTACTTCATCACTAAGAAACTAAGTTAATAGACTATTAATTAATGACACATATTTCATATACATTCGTAATATTTAAAATTATATAACAAGGCATGATAGTATATTTATTCCCCATATTCATATTGTTATATGTTATATATAAATAATTTCAAGATTTTTCTTTTCCTCCCATCAGCAAATTTTAGGTTACTTCATCACTAAGAAACAAAGATAAAAGACTATTAATTAATGACATATATTTCATATACATTGATAATAACTACAGTTATATAAAGAGGCTCGATAGTATATCTAGTCCATATATTCATATTGTTATATGTTATATATGATACAAACAATTTCAATATTTTGCTTCTTCCTTGTCACCAAATTTTAGGTTACTTCTTCACTCAGAAACAAAGATAAAAGACTATTATATTTCATATACATTGATAATAACTACAATTATATAAAGAGGCTCGATAGTATATCTATTCCTCATATTCATATTGTTATATGTTATATATGATATAAACAATTTCAATATTTTTCTTCTTCCCCATCAGCAAATTTTAGGTTACTTCTTCATTAAGAAACTAAGTTAAACGACTATTATTTAATGACACATATTTCATATACATTGGTAGTAATTAAAATTATATAAAGAGGCTCGATAGTATATTTATTCCCAATATTCATATTGTTATATGTTATATAAGATATAAACAATTTCAATATTTTGCTTCTTTCCCGTTACCAAATTTTAGGTTACTTAATCACTAAGAAACTAAGATAGAAGACTATTAATTAAGGACACATATTTCATATACATTGAGAATAACTACAATTATATAAAGAGGCTCGATAGTATATCTAGTCCCCATATTCATATTGTTATATGTTATATATGATATAAACAATTTCAATATTTTGCTTCTTCCCCGTCACCAAATTTTAGGTTACTTCTTCACTAAGAAACTAAGATAAAAGACTATTATATTTCATATACATTGATAATAACTACAATTATATAAATAGGCTCGATAGTATATCTATTCCCCATATTCATATTGTTATATGTTATATATGATATAAAAAATTTCAATATTTTGCTTCTTCCCCGTCACCAAATTTTAGGTTAATTCATCACTAAGAAACTAAGTTAAAAGACTATTAATTAATGACAAATATTTCATATACATTGATAATAACTACAATTATATATAGAGGCTCGATAGTATATCTATTCCCCATATTCATATTGTTATATGTTATATGTGATATAAACAATTTAAATATTTTTCTTCTTCCCCAACAGCAAATTTTAGGTTACTTCATCACTAAGAAACTAAGTTAAAAGACTATTAATTAATGACACATATTTCATATACATTCGTAATATTTAAAATTATATAACAAGGCTCGATAGTATATCTATTCCCCATATTCATATTGTTATATGTTATATATAAATAATTTCAATATTTTTCTTCTTCCCCATCAGCAAATTTTAGGTTACTTCACCACTAAGAAACAAAGATAAAAGACTATTAATTAATACCACATATTTCATATACATTGATAATAAATACAGTTATATAAAGAGGCTCGATAGTATATCTACTACACATATTCATATTGTTATATGTTATATATGATATAAACAATTTCAATATTTTGCTTCTTCCCTGTCACCAAATTTTAGGTTACTTCTTCACTCAGAAACTAAGATAAAAGACTATTATATTTCATATACATTTATAATAACTACAATTATATAAAGAGGCTCGATAGTATATCTATTCCTCATATTCATATTGTTATATTTTATATATGATATAAACAATTTCAATATTTTTCTTCTTCCCCATCAGTAAATTCTAGGTTACTTCATCAATAAGAAACTAAGTTAAAAGACTATTACTTAATAACACATATTTCATATACATTGGTAATAATTAAAATTATATAACGAGGCTCGATAGTATATCTCTTCCCCATATTCATATTGTTATATGTTATATATGATATAAACAATTTCAATATTTTTCTTCTTCCCCATCAGCAAATTTTAGGTTACTTCATCATTAAGAAACTAAGTTAAAAGACTTTTACTTAATGACACATATTTTATATACATTGGTAATAATTAAAATTATTTAACGAGGCTCGATAGTATATCTATTCCCCATATTCATATTGTTATATATTATATATGATATAAAAAATTTCAATATTTTTCTTCGTCCCCATCAGGAAATTTTAGGTTATTTCATCACTAAGAAACTAAGATTAAAGACTAAGACTATTAATTAATGACACATATTTCATATACATTGATAATAACTACAATTATATAAAGAGGCTCGATAGTATATCTATTCCACATATTCAAATTGTTATATGTCATATATGATATAAACAATTTCAATATTTTTCTTCTTCCCCATCAACAAATTTTAGGTTACTTCATTATTAAGAAACTAAGTTAAAACACTATTACTTAATGACACATATTTCAAATACATTGTTAATAATTAAAATTATATAACGAGGCTCGATAGTATATCTATTCCCCATATTCATATTGTTATATGTTATATATGATATACACAACTTTAATATTTTTCTTTTTCCCCATCAGCAAATTTTAGGTTACTTCTTCATTAAGAAATTAAGTTAAACGACTATTATTTAATGACACATATTTCATATACATTGGTAGTAATTAAAATTATATAAAGAGGCTCGATAGTATATTTATTCCCAATATTCATATTGTTATATGTTATATATGATATAAACAATTTCAATATTTTGCTTCTTTCCCATTACCAAATTTTAGGTTACTTATTCACTAAGAAACTAAGATAAAAGACTATTAATTAAGGACACATATTTCATATACATTGATAATAACTAAAATTATATAAAGAGGCTCGATAGTATATCTAGTCCCCATATTCATATTGTTATATGTTATATATGATATAAACAATTTCAATATTTAGCTTCTTCCCCGTCACCAAATTTTAGGTTACTTCTTCACTAAGAAACTAAGATAAAAGACTATTATATTTCATATACATTGATAATAACTACAATTATATAAATATGATCGATAGTATATCTATTCCCCATATTCATATTGTTATATGTTATATATGATATAAAAAATTTCAATATTTTGCTTCTTCCCCGTCACCAAATTTTAGGTTAATTCGTCACTAAGAAACTAAGTTAAAAGACTATTAATTAATGACAAATATTTCATATACATTGATAATAACTACAATTATATATAGAGGCTCGATAGTATATATATTCCCCATATTCATATTGTTATATGTTATATTTGATATATACAATTTAAATATTTTTCTTCTTCCCCATCATCAAATTTTAGGTTACTTCATCACTAAGAAACTAAGTTAATAGACTATTAATTAATGACACATATTTCATATACATTCGTAATATTTAAAATTATATAACAAGGCATGATAGTATATTTATTCCCCATATTCATATTGTTATATGTTATATATAAATAATTTCAAGATTTTTCTTTTCCCCCCATCAGCAAATTTTAGGTTACTTCATCACTAAGAAACAAAGATCAAAGACTATTAATTAATGACATATATTTCATATACATTGATAATAACTACAGTTATATAAAGAGGCTCGATAGTATATCTAGTCCACATATTCATATTCTTATATGTTATATATGATATAAACAATTTCAATATTTTGCTTCTTCCCCGTCACCAAATTTTAGATAACTTCTTCACTCAGAAACTAAGATAAAAGATTATTATATTTCATATACATTGATAATAACTACAATTATATAAATAGGCTCGATAGTATATCTAATCCTCATATTCATATTGTTATATGTTATATATGATATAAACAATTTCAATATTTTTCTTCTTCCCCATCAGCAAATTTTAGGTTACTTCTTCATTAAGAATCTAAGTTAAACGACTATTATTTAATGACACATATTTCATATACATTGGTAGTAATTAAAATTATATAAAGAGGCTCGATAGTATATTTATTCCCAATATTCATATTGTTATATGTTATATAAGATATAAACAATTTCAATATTTTGCTTCTTTCCCGTTACCAAATTTTATGTTACTTAATCACTAAGAAACTAAGATAGAAGACTATTAATTAAGGACACATATTTCATATACATTGATAATAACTACAATTATATAAAGAGGCTCGATAGTATATCTAGTCCCCATATTCATATTGTTATATGTTATATATGATATAAACAATTTCAATATTTTGCTTCTTCCCCGTCACCAAATTTTAGGTTACTTCTTCACTAAGAAACTAAGATAAAAGACTATTATATTTCATATACATTGATAATAACTACAATTATATAAATAGGCTCGATAGTATATCTATTCCCCATATTCATATTGTTATATGTTATATATGATATAAAAAATTTCAATATTTTGCTTCTTCCCCGTCACCAAATTTTAGGTTAATTCATCACTAAGAAACTAAGTTAAAAGACTATTAATTAATGACAAATATTTCATATACATTGATGATAACTGCAATTATATATAGAGGCTCGATAGTATATCTATTCCCCATATTCATATTGTTATATGTTATATGTGATATAAACAATTTAAATATTTTTCTTCTTCCCCATCAGCAAATTTTAGGTTACTTCATCACTAAGAAACAAAGTTAAAAGACTATTAATTAATGACACATATTTCATATACATTCGTAATATTTAAAATTATAAAACAAGGCTCGATAGTATATCTATTCCCCATATTCATATTGTTATATGTTATATATAAATAATTTCAATATTTTTCTTCTCCCCCATCAGCAAATTTTAGGTTACTTCATCACTAAGAAACAAAGATAAAAGACTATTAATTAATGACATATATTTCATATACATTGATAATAACTACAGTTATATAAAGAGGCTCGATAGTATATCTAGTCCACATATTCATATTGTTATATGTTATATATGATATAAACAATTTCAATATTTTGCTTCTTCCCCGTCACCAAATTTTAGGTTACTTCTTCACTCAGAAACTAAGATAAAAGACTATTATATTTCATATACATTGATAATAACTACAATTATATAAATAGGCTCGATAGTATATCTATTCCTCATATTCATATTGTTATATGTTATATATGATATAAACAATTTCAATATTTTTCTTCTTCCCCATCAGCAAATTTTAGGTTACTTCTTCATTAAGAATCTAAGTTAAACAACTATTATTTAATGATACATATTTCATATACATTGGTAGTAATTAAAATTATATAAAGAGGCTCGATAGTATATTTATTCCCAATATTCATTTTGTTATATGTTATATAAGATATAAACAATTTCAATATTTTGCTTCTTTCCCGTTACCAAATTTTAGGTTACTTAATCACTAAGAAACTAAGATAGAAGACTATTAATTAAGGACACATATTTCATATACATTGATAATAACTACAATTATATAAAGAGGCTCGATTGTATATCTAGTCCCCATATTCATATTGTTATATGTTATATATGATATAAACAATTTCAATATTTTGCTTCTTCCCCGTCACCAAATTTTAGGTTACTTCTTCACTAAGAAACTAAGATAAAAGACTATTATATTTCATATACATTGATAATAAATACAATTATATAAATAGGCTCGATAGTATATCTATTCCCCATATTCATATTGTTATATGTTATATATGATATAAAAAATTTCAATATTTTGCTTCTTCCCCGTCACCAAATTTTAGGTTAATTCATCACTAAGAAACTAAGTTAAAAGACTATTAATTAATGACAAATATTTCATATACATTGATAATAACTACAATTATATATAGAGGCTCGATAGTATATCTATTCCCCATATTCATATTGTTATATGTTATATATGATATAAACAATTTAAATATTTTTCTTTTTCCCCATCAGCAAATTTTAGGTTACTTCATCACTAAGAAACAAAGTTAAAAGACTATTAATTAATGACACATATTTCATATACATTCGTAATATTTAAAATTATAAAACAAGGCTTGATAGTATATCTATTCCCCATATTCTTATTTTTATATGTTATATATAAATAATTTCAATCTTTTTCTTCTCCCCCATCAGCAAATTTTAGGTTACTTCATCACTAAGAAACAAAGATAAAAGACTATTAATTAATGACACATATTTCATATACATTGATAATAACTACAGTTATATAAAGAGGCTCGATAGTATATCTAGTCCACATATTCATATTGTTATATGTTATATATGATATAAACAATTTCAATATTTTGTTTCTCCAAGGTCCCTAATTTTAGGTTACTTCATCACTAAGAAACTAAGTTAAAAGACTATTAATTAATGACACATATTTCATATACATTGATAATAACTACAATTATATAAAGAGGCTCGATAGTATATCTATTCCACATATTCCATTTGTTATATGTTATATATGATATAAACAATTTCAATATTTTTCTTCTTCCCCATCAGAAAATTTTAGGTTACTTCATCATTAAGAAACTAAGTTAAAAGACTATTACTTAATGACACATATTTCATATACGTTGGTAATAATTAAAATTATATAAGGAGGCTCGATAGTATATCTATTCCACATATTCATATTGTTATATGTTATATATGATATAAATAATTTCAATATTTTTCTTCTTCTCCATCAGCAAATTTTAGGTTACTTCATCATTAAGAAACTAAGTTAAAAGACTATTACTTAATGACACATATTTCATATACATTGGTAATAAGTAAAATTATATAACGAGGCTCGATAGTATATCTATTCCACATATTCATATTGTTATATGTTATATATGATATAAATAATTTCAATATTTCTCTTCTCCCCCATCAGCAAATTTTAGGTTACTTCATCACTAAGAAACTAAGATAAAAGACTATTACTTAATGACACATATTTCATATACATTGGTAATAACTACAATTATATAAAGAGGCTCGATAGTATATTTATTCCACATATTCATATTGTTATATCTAATATATGATATAAACAATTTCAATATTTTTCCTCTTCCCCATCAGCAAATTTTAGGTTACTACATCATTAAGAAACTAAGTTAAAAGACTATTACTTAATGACACATATTTCAAATACATTGTTAATAATTAAAATTATATAACGAGACTCGATAGTATATCTATTCCCCATATTCATATTGTTATATGTTATATATGATATAAACAACTTTAATATTTTTCTTCTTCCCCATCAGCAAATTTTAGGTTACTTCTTCATTAAGAAACTAAGTTAAAAGACTATTACTTAATAACACATATTTCATATACATTGGTAATAATTAAAATTATATAACGAGGCTCGATAGTATATCTCTTCCCCATATTCATATTGTTATATGTTATATATGATATAAACAATTTCAATATTTTTCTTCATCCCCATCAGCAAATTTTAGGTTACTTCATCATTAAGAAACTAAGTTAAAAGACTATTACTTAATGACACATATTTCATATACATTGGTAATAATTAAAATTATTTAACGAGGCTCGATAGTATATCTATTCCCCATATTCATATTGTTATATGTTATATATGATATAAATAATTTCAATATTTTTCTTCTTCCCCATCAGGAAATTTTAGGTTATTTCATCACTAAGAAACTAAGATAAAAGACTAAGACTATTAATTAATGACACATATTTCATATACATTGATAATAACTACAATTATGTAAAGAGGCTCGATAGTATATCTATTCCACATATTTAAATTGTTATATGTCATATATGATATAAACAATTTCAATATTTTTCTTCTTCCCCATCAACAAATTTTAGGTTACTTCATTATTAAGAAACTAAGTTAAAACACTATTACTTAATGACACATATTTCAAATACATTGTTAATAATTAAAATTATATAACGAGGCTCGATAGTATATCTATTCCCCATATTCATATTGTTATATGTTATATATGATATACACAACTTTAATATTTTTCTTCTTCCCCATCAGCAAATTTTAGGTTACTTCTTCATTAAGAAACTAAGTTAAAAGACTATTACTTAATGACACATATTTCAAATACATTGTTAATAATTAAAATTATATAACGAGGCTCGATAGTATATCTATTCCCCATATTCATATTGTTATATGTTATATATGATATACACAACTTTAATATTTTTCTTCTTCCCCATCAGCAAATTTTAGGTTACTTCTTCATTAAGAAACTAAGTTAAACGACTATTATTTAATGACACATATTTCATATACATTGGTAGTAATTAAAATTATATAAAGAGGCTCGATAGTATATTTATTCCCAATATTCATATTGTTATATGTTATATATGATATAAACAATTTCAATATTTTGCTTCTTTCCCGTTACCAAATTTTAGGTTACTTATTCACTAAGAAACTAAGATAAAAGACTATTAATTAAGGACACATATATCATATACATTGATAATAACTACAATTATATAAAGAGGCTCGATAGTATATCTAGTCCCAATATTCATATTGTTATAATGTTATATATGATATAAACAATTTCAATATTTTGCTTCCTCCCCGTCACCAAATTTTAGGTTACTTCTTCACTAAGAAACTAAGATAAAAGACTATTATATTTCATATACATTGATAATAATTACAATTATATAAATAGGCTCGATAGTATATCTATTCCCCATATTCATATTGTTATATGTTATATATGATATAAAAAATTTCAACATTTTGCTTCTTCCCCGTCACCAAATTTTAGGTTAATTCATCACTAAGAAACTAAGTTAAAAGACTATTAATTAATGACAAATATTTCATATACATTGATAATAACTGCAATTATATATAGAGGCTCGATAGTATATCTATTCCCCATATTCATATTGTTATATGTTATATGTGATATAAACAATTTAAATATTTTTCTTCTTCCCCATCAGCAAATTTTAGGTTACTTCATCACTAAGAAACTAAGTTAAAAGACTATTAATTAATGACACATATTTCATATACATTCGTAATATTTAAAATTATATAACAAGGCTCGATAGTATATTCTATTCCCCATATTCATATTGTTATATGTTATATATGATATAAATAATTTCAATATTTTTCTTCTTCCCCATCAGCAAATTCTAGGTTACTTCATCATTAAGAAACTAAGTTAAAAGACTAATACTTAATAACACATATTTCATATACATGGGTAATAATTAAAATTATATAACGAGGCTCGATAATATATCTATTCCCCATATTCATATTGTTATATGTTATATATGATATAAATAATTTCAATATTTTTCTTCTTTCCCCATCAGCAAATTTTAGGTTACTTCTTCATTAAGAAACTAAGTTAAACGACTATTAATTAATGACACATATTTCATATACGTTGGTAGTAATTAAAATTATTTAAAGAGGCTCGATAGTGTATTTATTCCCAATATTCATATTGTTATATGCTATATATGATATAAACAATTTCAATATTTTGCTTCTTTCCCGTTACCAAATTTTAGGTTACTTAATCACTAAGAAACTAAGATAAAAGACTATTAATTAAGGACACAAATTTCATATACATTGATAATAACTACAATTATATCAAGAGGCTCGATAGTATATCTATTCCCCATATTCATATTGTTATATGTTATATATGATATAAACAATTTCAATATTTTGCTTGTTCCCCGTCACCAAATTTTAGGTTACTTCATCACTAAGAAACTAAGTTAAAAGAATATTAATTAATGACACATATTTCATATACATTGATAATAACTACAATTATATAAAGAGGCTCGATAGTATATGTATTCCCCATATTCATATTGTTATATGTTATATATGATATAAATAATTTCAATATTTTTCTTCTTCCCCATCAGCAAATTTTAGATCACTTCATCATTAAGAAACTAAGTTAAAAGACTATTACTTAATGACACATATTTCATATCCATTGGTAATAATTAAAATTATATAACGAGGCTCGATAGTATATCTATTCCCCATATTCATATTGTTATATGTTATATATGATATAAACAATTTCAATATTTTTCTTCTTCCCCATCAACAAATTTTAGGTCACTTCATCATTAAGAAACTAAGTTAAAAGACTATTACTTAATGACTAATATTTCATATACATTGGTAATAATTAAAATTATTTAACGAGGCTCGATAGTATATCTATTCCCCATATTCATATTGTTATATGTTATATATGATATAAATAATTTCAATATTTTTCTTCTTTCGCATCAGCAAATTTTAGGTTACTTCATCACTAAGAAACTAAGATAAAAGACTATTAATTAATGACACATATTTCATATACATTGATAATAACTACAATTATATAAAGAGGCTCGATAGTATATCTTTTCCACATATTTATATTGTTATATGTTATATATGATATAAACAATTCCAATATTTTTCTTCTTCCCCATCAGTAAATTTTAGGTTACTTCATCATTAAGAAACTAAGTTAAAAGACCATTACTTAATGGCAGATATTTCAAATACATTGTTAATAATTAAAATTATATAACGAGGCTCGATAGTATATTTATTCCCCATATTCATATTGTGATATGTTATATATGATATAAACAACTTTAATATTTTTCTTCTTCCCTATCAGCAAATTTTAGGTTACTTCTTCATTAAGAAACTAAGTTAAACGACTATTAATTAATGACACATATTTCATATACATTGGTAGTAATTAAAATTATATAAAGAGGCTCGATAGTATATTTATTCCCAATTATCATATTGTTATATGCTATATATGATATAAACAATTTCAATATTTTGCTTCTTTCCCGTTACCAAATTTTAGGTTACTTAATCACTAAGAAACTAAGATAAAAGACTATTAATTAAGGACACAAATTTCATATACATTGATAATAACTACAATTATATCAAGAGGCTCGATAGTATATTTATTCCCCATATTCATATTGTTATATGTTATATATGATATAAACAATTTCAATATTTTGCTTGTTCCCTGTCACCAAATTTTAGGTTACTTCATCACTAAGAAACTAAGTTAAAAGACTATTAATTAATGACACATATTTCATATACATTGATAATAAATACAATTATATAAAGAGGCTCGATAGTATATTTATTCCCCATATTCATATTGTTATATGTTATATATGATATAAATAATTTCAATATTTTTCTTCTTCCCCATCAGCAAATTCTAGGTTACTTCATCATTAAGAAACTAAGTTAAAAGACTATTACTTAATAACACATATTTCATATACATTGGTAATAATTAAAATTATATAACAAGGCTCGATAGTATATCTATTCCCCATATTCATATTGTTATATGTTATATATGATATAAACAATTTCAATATTTTTCTTCTTTCCCATCAATAAATTTTAGGTCACTTCATCATTAAGAAACTAAGTTAAAAGACTATTACTTAATGACACATATTTCATATATATTGGTAATAATTAAAATTATTTGAACGAGGCTCGATAGTATATCTATTCCCCATATTCATATTGTTATATGTTATATATGATATAAATAATTTCAATATTTTTCTTCTTCCGCATCAGCAAATTTTAGGTTACTTCATCACTAAGAAACTAAGATAAAAGACTATTAATTAATGACACATATTTCATATACATTGATAATAACTACAATTATATAAAGAGGCTCGATAGTATATCTATTCCACATATTCATATTGTTATATGTTATATATGATATAAACAATTCCAATATTTTTGTTCTTCCCCATTAGTAAATTTTAGGTTACTTCATCATTAAGAAACTAAGTTAAAAGACTATTACTTAATGGCAGATATTTCAAATACATTGTTAATAATTAAAATTATATAACGAGGCTCGATAGTATATCTATTCCCCGTATTCATATTGTGATATGTTATATATGATATAAACAACTTTAATATTTTTCTTCTTCCCTATCAGCAAATTTTAGGTTACTTCTTCATTAAGAAACTAAGTTAAACGACTATTAATTAATGACACATATTTCATATACATTGGTAGTAATTAAAATTATATAAAGAGGCTCGATAGTATATTTATTCCCATTATTCATATTGTTATATGCTATATATGATATAAAAAATTTCAATATTTTGCTTCTTTCCCGTTACCAAATTTTAGGTTACTTAATCACTATGAAACTAAGATAAAAGACTATTAATTAAGGACACAAATTTCATATACATTGATAATAACTACAATTATATCAATAGGCTCGATAGTATATCTATTCCCCATATTCATATTGTTATATGTTATATATGATATAAACAATTTCAATATTTTGCTTGTTCCCCGTCACCAAATTTTAGGTTACTTAATCACTAAGAAACTAAGTTAAAAGACTATTAATTAATGACACATATTTCATATACATTGATAATAACTACAATTATATAAAGAGGCTTGATAGTATATGTATTCCCCATATTCATATTGTTATATGTTATATATGATATAAACAATTCCAATATTTTTCTTCTTCCCCATCAGTAAATTTTAGGTTTCTTCATCATTAAGAAACTAAGTTAAAAGACCATTACTTAATGGCAGATATTTCAAATACATTGTTAATAATTAAAATTATATAACGAGGATCGATAGTATATTTATTCCCCATATTCATATTGTGATATGTTATATATGATATAAACAACTTTAATATTTTTCTTCTTCCCTATCAGCAAATTTTAGGTTACTTCTTCATTAAGAAACTAAGTTAAACGACTATTAATTAATGACACATATTTCATATACATTGGTAGTAATTACAATTATATAAAGAGGCTCGATAGTATATTTATTCCCAATATTCATATTGTTATATGCTATATATGATATAAACAATTTCAATATTTTGCTTCTTTCCCGTTACCAAATTTTAGGTTACTTAATCACTAAGAAACTAAGATAAAAGACTATTAATTAAGGACACAAATTTCATATACATTGATAATAACTACAATTATATCAAGAGGCTCGATAGTATATTTATTCCCCATATTCATATTGTTATATGTTATATATGATATAAACAATTTCAATATTTTGCTTGTTCCCTGTCACCAAATTTTAGGTTACTTCATCACTAAGAAACTAAGTTAAAAGACTATTAATTAATGACACATATTTCATATACATTGATAATAAATACAATTATATAAAGAGGCTCGATAGTATATTTATTCCCCATATTCATATTGTTATATGTTATATATGATATAAATAATTTCAATATTTTTCTTCTTCCCCATCAGCAAATTCTAGGTTACTTCATCATTAAGAAACTAAGTTAAAAGACTATTACTTAATAACACATATTTCATATACATTGGTAATAATTAAAATTATATAACGAGGCTCGATAGTATATCTATTCCCCATATTCATATTGTTATATGTTATATATGATATAAACAATTTCAATATTTTTCTTCTTTCCCATCAACAAATTTTAGGTCACTTCATCATTAAGAAACTAAGTTAAAAGACTATTACTTAATGACACATATTTCATATATATTGGTAATAATTAAAATTATTTGAACGAGGCTCGATAGTATCTCTATTCCCCATATTCATATTGTTATATGTTATATATGATATAAATAATTTCAATATTTTTCTTCTTCCGCATCAGCAAATTTTAGGTTACTTCATCACTAAGAAACTAAGATAAAAGACTATTAATTAATGACACATATTTCATATACATTGATAATAACTACAATTATATAAAGAGGCTCGATAGTATATCTATTCCACATATTCATATTGTTATATGTTATATATGATATAAACAATTCCAATATTTTTGTTCTTCCCCATCAGTAAATTTTAGGTTACTTCATCATTAAGAAACTAAGTTAAAAGACTATTACTTAATGGCAGATATTTCAAATACATTGTTAATAATTAAAATTATATAACGAGGCTCGATAGTATATCTATTCCCCGTATTCATATTGTGATATGTTATATATGATATAAACAACTTTAATATTTTTCTTCTTCCCTATCAGCAAATTTTAGGTTACTTGTTCATTAATAAACTAAGTTAAACGACTATTAATTAATGACACATATTTCATATACATTGGTAGTAATTAAAATTATATAAAGAGGCTCGATAGTATATTTATTCCCAATATTCATATTGTTATATGCTATATATGATATAAACAATTTCAATATTTTGCTTCTTTCCTGTTACCAAATTTTAGGTTACTTAATCACTATGAAACTAAGATAAAAGACTATTAATTAAGGACACAAATTTCATATACATTGATAATAACTACAATTATATCAATAGGCTCGATAGTATATCTATTCCCCATATTCATATTGTTATATGTTATATATGATATAAACAATTTCAATATTTTGCTTGTTCCCCGTCACCAAATTTTAGGTTACTTAATCACTAAGAAACTAAGTTAAAAGACTATTAATTAATGACACATATTTCATATACATTGATAATAACTACAATTATATAAAGAGGCTTGATAGTATATGTATTCCCCATATTCATATTGTTATATGTTATATATGATATAAATTATTTCAATATTTTTCTTCTTCCCCATCAGCAAATTCTAGGTTACTTCATCATTAAGAAACTAAGTTAAAAGACTATTACTTAATAACACATATTTCATATACATTGGTAATAATTAAAATTATATAACGAGGCTCGATAGTATATTTATTCCCCATATTCATATTGTTATATTGTATATATGATATAAACCATTTCAATATTTTTCTTCTTCCCCATCAACAAATTTTAGGTCACTTCATCATTAAGAAACTAAGTTAAAAGACTATTACTTAATGACTAATATTTCATATACATTGGTAATAATTAAAATTATTTAACGAGGCTCGATAGTATATCTATTCCCCATATTCATATTGTTATATGTTATGTATGTATAAATAATTTCAATATTTTTCTTCTTTCGCATCAGCAAATTTTAGGTTACTTCATCACTAAGAAACTAAGATAAAAGACTATTAATTAATGACACATATTTCATATACATTGATAATAACTACAATTATATAAAGAGGCTCGATAGTATATCTATTCCACATATTCATATTGTTATATGTTATATATGATATAAACAATTCCAATATTTTTCTTCTTCCCCATCAGTAAATTTTAGGTTACTTCATCATTAAGAAACTAAGTTAAAAGACCATTACTTAATGGCAGATATTTCAAATACATTGTTAATAATTAAAATTATATAACGAGGCTCGATAGTATATTTATTCCCCATATTCATATTGTGATATGTTATATATGATATAAACAACTTTAATATTTTTCTTCTTCCCTATCAGCAAATTTTAGGTTACTTCTTCATTAAGAAACTAAGTTAAACGACTATTAATTAATGACACATATTTCATATACATTGGTAGTAATTAAAATTATATAAAGAGGCTCGATAGTATGTTTATTCCCAATATTCATATTGTTATATGCTATATATGATATAAACAATTTCAATATTTTGCTTCTTTCCCGTTACAAAATTTTAGGTTACTTAATCACTAAGAAACTAAGATAAAAGACTATTAATTAAGGACACAAATTTCATATACATTGATAATAACTACAATTATATCAAGAGGCTCGATAGTATATTTATTCCCCATATTCATATTGTTATATGTTATATATGATATAAATAATTTCAATATTTTTCTTCTTCCCCATCAGCAAATTCTAGGTTACTTCATCATTAAGAAACTAAGTTAAAAGACTATTACTTAATAACACATGTTTCATATACATTGGTAATAATTAAAATTATATAACGAGGCTCGATAGTATATCTATTCCCCATATTCATATTGTTATATGTTATATATGATATAAATAATTTCAATATTTTTCTTCTTCCGCATCAGCAAATTTTAGGTTACTTCATCACTAAGAAACTAAGATAAAAGACTATTAATTAATGACACATATTTCATATACATTGATAATAACTACAATTATATAAAGAGGCTCGATAGTATATCTATTCCACATATTCATCTTGTTATATGTTATATATGATATAAACAATTCCAATATTTTTCTTCTTCCCCATCAGTAAATTTTAGGTTACTTCATCATTAAGAAACTAAGTTAAAAGACTATTACTTAATGGCAGATATTTCAAATACATTGTTAATAATTAAAATTATATAACGAGACTCGATAGTATATCTATTCCCCATATTCATATTGTGATATGTTATATATGATATAAACAACTTTAATATTTTTCTTCTTCCCTATCAGCAAATTTTAGGTTACTTCTTCATTAAGAAACTAAGTTAAACGACTATTAATTAATGACACATATTTCATATACATTGGTAGTAATTAAAATTATATAAAGAGGCTCGATAGTATATTTATTCCCAATATTCATATTGTTATATGCTATATATGATATAAACAATTTCCATATTTTGCTTCTTTCCCGTTACCAAATTTTAGGTTACTTAATCACTAAGAAACTAAGATAAAAGACTATTAATTAAGGACACAAATTTCATATACATTGATAATAACTACAATTATATCAATAGGCTCGATAGTATATCTATTCCCCATATTCATATTGTTATATGTTATATATGATATAAATAATTTCAATATTTTTCTTCTTCCCGATCAGCAAATTCTAGGTTACTTCATCATTAAGAAACTAAGTTAAAAGACTATTACTTAATAACACATATTTCATATACATTGATAATAACTACAATTATATAAAGAGGCTCGATAGTATATTTATTCCCCATATTCATATTGTTATATGTTATATATGATATAAATAATTTCAATATTTTTCTTCTTCCCGATCAGCAAATTCTAGGTTACTTCATCATTAAGAAACTAAGTTAAAAGACTATTACTTAATAACACATATTTCATATACATTGGTAATAATTAAAATTATTTAATGAGGCTCGATAGTATATTTATTCCCCATATACATATTGTTATATTGTATATATGATATAAACAATTTCAATATTTTTCTTCTTCCCCATCAACAAATTTTAGGTCACTTCATCATTAAGAAACTAAGTTAAAAGACTATTACTTAATGACTAAAATTTCATATACATTGGTAATAATTAAAATTATTTGAACGAGGCTCGATAGTATATCTATTCCCCATATTCATATTGTTATATGTTATATATGATATAAATAATTTCAATATTTTTCTTCTTCCGCATCAGCAAATTTTAGGTTACTTCATCACTAAGAAACTAAGATAAAAGACTATTAATTAATGACACATATTTCATATACATTGATAATAACTTCAATTATATAAAGAGGCTCGATAGTATATCTATTCCACATATTCATATTGTTATATGTTATATATGATATAAACAATTCCAATATTTTTCTTCTTCCCCATCAGTAAATTTTAGGTTACTTCATCATTAAGAAACTAAGTTAAAAGACCATTACTTAATGGCAGATATTTCAAATACATTGTTAATAATTTAAATTATATAACGAGGCTCGATAGTATATTTATTCCCCATATTCATATTGTGATATGTTATATATGATATAAACAACTTCAATATTTTTCTTCTTCCCTATCAGCAAATTTTAGGTTACTTCTTCATTAAGAAACTAAGTTAAACGACTATTAATTAATGACACATATTTCATATACATTGGTAGTAATTAAAATTATATAAAGAGGCTCGATAGTATATTTATTCCCAATATTCAAATTGTTATATGCTATATATGATATAAACAATTTCAATATTTTGCTTCTTTCCCGTTACCAAATTTTAGGTTACTTAATCACTAAGAAACTAAGATAAAAGACTATTAATTAAGGACACAAATTTCATATACATTGATAATAACTACAATTATATCAAGCGGCTCGATAGTATATCTATTCCCCATATTCATATTGTTATATGTTATATATGATATAAACAATTTCAATATTTTGCTTGTTCCCCGTCACCAAATTTTAGGTTACTTCATCACTAAGAAACTAAGTTAAAAGACTATTAATTAATAACACATATTTCATATACATTGATAATAACTACAATTATATAAAGAGGCTCGATAGTATATTTATTCCCCATATTCATATTGTTATATGTTATATATGATATAAATAATTTCAATATTTTTCTTCTTCCCGATCAGCAAATTCTAGGTTACTTCATCATTAAGAAACTAAGTTAAAAGACTATTACTTAATAACACATATTTCATATACATTGGTAATAATTAAAATTATATAACGAGGCTCGATAGTATATCTATTCCCCATATTCATATTGTTATATGTTATATATGATATAAACAATTTCAATATTTTTCTTCTTTCCCATCAACAAATTTTAGGTCACTTCATCATTAAGAAACTAAGTTAAAAGACTATTACTTAATGACCCATATTTCATATACATTGGTAATAATTAAAATTATTTGAACGAGGCTCGATAGTATATCTATTCCCCATATTCATATCGTTATATGTTATATATGATATAAATAATTTCAATATTTTTCTTCTTCCGCATCAGCAAATTTTAGGTTACTTCATCACTAAGAAACTAAGATAAAAGACTATTAATTAATGACACATATTTCATATACATTGATAATAACTACAATTATATAAAGAGGCTCGATAGTATATCTATTCCACATATTCATATTGTTATATGTTATATATGATATAAACAATTCCAATATTTTTCTTCTTCCCCATCAGTAAATTTTAGGTTACTTCATCATTAAGAAACTAAGTTAAAAGACTATTACTTAATGGCAGATATTTCAAATACATTGTTAAAAATTATAATTATATAACGAGGCTCGATATTATATCTATTCCCCATATTCATATTGTGATATGTTATATATGATATAAACAACTTTAATATTTTTCTTCTTCCCTATCAGCAAATTTTAGGTTACTTCTTCATTAAGAAACTAAGTTAAACGACTATTAATTAATGACACATATTTCATATACATTGGTAGTAATTAAAATTATATAAAGAGGCTCGATAGTATATTTATTCCCAATATTCATATTGTTATATGCTATATATGATATAAACAATTTCAATATTTTGCTTCTTTCCCGTTACCAAATTTTAGGTTACTTAATCAATAAGAAACTAAGATAAAAGACTATTAATTAAGGACACAAATTTCATATACATTGATAATAACTACAATTATATCAATAGGCTCGATAGTATATCTATTCCCCATATTCATATTGTTATATGTTATATATGATATAAACAATTTCAATATTTTGCTTGTTCCCCGTCACCAAATTTTAGGTTACTTCATCACTAAGAAACTAAGTTAAAAGACTATTAATTAATGACACATATTTCATATACATTGATAATAACTACAATTATATAAAGAGGCTTGATAGTATATGTATTCCCCATATTCATATTGTTATATGTTATATATGATATAAATAATTTCAATATTTTTCTTCTTCCCCATCAGCAAATTCTAGGTTACTTCATCATTAAGAAACTAAGTTAAAAGACTATTACTTAATAACACATATTTCATATACATTGGTAATAATTAAAATTATATAACGAGGCTCGATAGTATATTTATTCCCCATATTCATATTGTTATATTGTATATATGATATAAACAATTTCAATATTTTTCTTCTTCCCCATCAACAAATTTAGGTCACTTCATCATTAAGAAACTAAGTTAAAAGACTATTACTTAATGACTAATATTTCATATACATTGGTAATAATTAAAATTATTTAACGAGGCTCGATAGTATATCTATTCCCCATATTCATATTGTTATATGTTATATATGATATAAATAATTTCAATATTTTTCTTCTTTCGCATCAGCAAATTTTAGGTTACTTCATCACTAAGAAACTAAGATAAAAGACTATTAATTAATGACACATATTTCATATACATTGATAATAACTACAATTATATAAAGAGGCTCGATAGTATATCTATTCCACATATTCATATTGTTATATGTTATATATGATATAAACAATTCCAATATTTTTCTTCTTCCCCATCAGTAAATTTTAGGTTACTTCATCATTAAGAAACTAAGTTAAAAGACTATTACTTAATGGCAGATATTTCAAATACATTGTTAATAATTAAAATTATATAACGAGGCTCGATAGTATATCTATTCCCCGTATTCATATTGTGATATGTTATATATGATATAAACAACTTTAATATTTTTCTTCTTCCCTATCAGCAAATTTTAGGTTACTTCTTCATTAAGAAACTAAGTTAAACGACTATTAATTAATGACACATATTTCATATACATTGGTAGTAATTAAAATTATATAAAGAGGCTCGATAGTATATTTATTCCCAATATTCATATTGTTATATGCTATATATGATATAAACAATTTCAATATTTTGCTTCTTTCCCGTTACCAAATTTTAGGTTACTTAATCACTATGAAACTAAGATAAAAGACTATTAATTAAGGACACAAATTTCATATACATTGATAATAACTACAATTATATCAATAGGCTCGATAGTATATCTATTCCCCATATTCATATTGTTATATGTTATATATGATATAAACAATTTCAATATTTTGCTTGTTCCCCGTCACCAAATTTTAGGTTACTTAATCACTAAGAAACTAAGTTAAAAGACTATTAATTAATGACACATATTTCATATACATTGATAATAACTACAATTATATAAAGAGGCTTGATAGTATATGTATTCCCCATATTCATATTGTTATATGTTATATATGATATAAATAATTTCAATATTTTTCTTCTTCCCCATCAGCAAATTCTAGGTTACTTCATCATTAAGAAACTAAGTTAAAAGACTATTACTTAATAACACATATTTCATATACATTGGTAATAATTAAAATTATATAACGAGGCTCGATAGTATATTTATTCCCCATATTCATATTGTTATATTGTATATATGATATAAACAATTTCAATATTTTTCTTCTTCCCCATCAACAAATTTTAGGTCACTTCATCATTAAGAAACTAAGTTAAAAGACTATTACTTAATGACTAATATTTCATATACATTGGTAATAATTAAAATTATTTAACGAGGCTCGATAGTATATCTATTCCCCATATTCATATTGTTATATGTTACGTATGATATAAATAATTTCAATATTTTTCTTCTTTCGCATCAGCAAATTTTAGGTTACTTCATCACTAAGAAACTAAGATAAAAGACTATTAATTAATGACACATATTTCATATACATTGATAATAACTACAATTATATAAAGAGGCTCGATAGTATATCTATTCCACATATTCATATTGTTATATGTTATATATGATATAAACAATTCCAATATTTTTCTTCTTCCCCATCAGTAAATTTTAGGTTACTTCATCATTAAGAAACTAAGTTAAAAGACCATTACTTAATGGCAGATATTTCAAATACATTGTTAATAATTAAAATTATATAACGAGGCTCGATAGTATATTTATTCCCCATATTCATATTGTGATATGTTATATATGATATAAACAACTTTAATATTTTTCTTCTTCCCTATCAGCAAATTTTAGGTTACTTCTTCATTAAGAAACTAAGTTAAACGACTATTAATTAATGACACATATTTCATATACATTGGTAGTAATTAAAATTATATAAAGAGGCTCGATAGTATGTTTATTCCCAATATTCATATTGTTATATGCTATATATGATATAAACAATTTCAATATTTTGCTTCTTTCCCGTTACCAAATTTTAGGTTACTTAATCACTATGAAACTAAGATAAAAGACTATTAATTAAGGACACAAATTTCATATACATTGATAATAACTACAATTATATCAATAGGCTCGATAGTATATCTATTCCCCATATTCATATTGTTATATGTTATATATGATATAAATAATTTCAATATTTTTCTTCTTCCCCATCAGCAAATTCTAGGTTACTTCATCATTAAGAAACTAAGTTAAAAGACTATTACTTAATAACACATATTTCATATACATTGGTAATAATTAAAATTATATAACGAGGCTCGATAGTATATCTATTCCCCATATTCATATTGTTATATGTTATATATGATATAAACAATTTCAATATTTTTCTTCTTTCCCATCAACAAATTTTAGGTCACTTCATCATTAAGAAACTAAGTTAAAAGACTATTACTTAATGACACATATTTCATATACATTGGTAATAATTAAAATTATTTGAACGAGGCTCGATAGTATATCTATTCCCCATATTCATATCGTTATATGTTATATATGATATAAATAATTTC
Organism: Vicia faba; assembly: GCA_948472305.1. Taxonomy (NCBI): domain Eukaryota; kingdom Viridiplantae; phylum Streptophyta; class Magnoliopsida; order Fabales; family Fabaceae; genus Vicia; species Vicia faba. The sequence goes on from OX451741.1 coordinate 110,447,603, forward strand.
AATATTTTTCTTCTTCCGCATCAGCAAATTTTAGGTTACTTCATCACTAAGAAACTAAGATAAAAGACTATTAATTAATGACACATATTTCATATACATTGATAATAACTACAATTATATAAAGAGGCTCGATAGTATATCTATTCCACATATTCATATTGTTATATGTTATATATGATATAAACAATTCCAATATTTTTCTTCTTCCCCATCAGTAAATTTTAGGTTACTTCATCATTAAGAAACTAAGTTAAAAGACTATTACTTAATGGCAGATATTTCAAATACATTGTTAATAATTAAAATTATATAACGAGACTCGATAGTATATCTATTCCCCATATTCATATTGTGATATGTTATATATGATATAAACAACTTTAATATTTTTCTTCTTCCCTATCAGCAAATTTTAGGTTACTTCTTCATTAAGAAACTAAGTTAAACGACTATTAATTAATGACACATATTTCATATACATTGGTAGTAATTAAAATTATATAAAGAGGCTCGATAGTATATTTATTCCCAATATTCATATTGTTATATGCTATATATGATATAAACAATTTCAATATTTTGCTTCTTTCCCGTTACCAAATTTTAGGTTATTTAATCACTATGAAACTAAGATAAAAGACTATTAATTAAGGACACAAATTTCATATACATTGATAATAACTACAATTATATCAATAGGCTCGATAGTATATCTATTCCCCATATTCATATTGTTATATGTTATATATGATATAAACAATTTCAATATTTTGCTTGTTCCCCGTCACCAAATTTTAGGTTACTTAATCACTAAGAAACTAAGTTAAAAGACTATTAATTAATGACACATATTTCATATACATTGATAATAACTACAATTATATAAAGAGGCTTGATAGTATATGTATTCCCCATATTCATATTGTTATATGTTATATATGATATAAATAATTTCAATATTTTTCTTCTTCCCCATCAGCAAATTCTAGGTTACTTCATCATTAAGAAACTAAGTTAAAAGACTATTACTTAATAACACATATTTCATATACATTGGTAATAATTAAAATTATATAACGAGGCTCGATAGTATATTTATTCCCCATATTCATATTGTTATATTGTATATATGATATAAACAATTTCAATATTTTTCTTCTTCCCCATCAGCAAATTCTAGGTCACTTCATCATTAAGAAACTAAGTTAAAAGACTATTACTTAATAACACATATTTCATATACATTGGTAATAATTAAAATTATTTAACGAGGCTCGATAGTATATTTATTCCCCATATTCATATTGTTATATTGTATATATGATATAAACAATTTCAATATTTTTCTTCTTCCCCATCAACAAATTTAGGTCACTTCATCATTAAGAAACTAAGTTAAAAGACTATTACTTAATGACTAATATTTCATATACATTGGTAATAATTAAAATTATTTAACGAGGCTCGATAGTATATCTATTCCCCATATTCATATTGTTATATGTTATATATGATATAAATAATTTCAATATTTTTCTTCTTTCGAATCAGCAAATTTTAGGTTACTTCATCACTAAGAAACTAAGATAAAAGACTATTAATTAATGACACATATTTCATATACATTGATAATAACTACAATTATATAAAGAGGCTCGATAGTATATCTATTCCACATATTCATATTGTTATATGTTATATATGATATAAACAATTCCAATATTTTTCTTCTTCCCCATCAGTAAATTTTAGGTTACTTCATCATTAAGAAACTAAGTTAAAAGACTATTACTTAATGGCAGATATTTCAAATAAATTGTTAATAATTAAAATTATATAACGAGGCTCGATAGTATATCTATTCCCCGTATTCATATTGTGATATGTTATATATGATATAAACAACTTTAATATTTTTCTTCTTCCCTATCAGCAAATTTTAGGTTACTTCTTCATTAAGAAACTAAGTTAAACGACTATTAATTAATGACACATATTTCATATACATTGGTAGTAATTAAAATTATATAAAGAGGCTCGATAGTATATTTATTCCCAATATTCATATTGTTATATGCTATATATGATATAAACAATTTCAATATTTTGCTTCTTTCCCGTTACCAAATTTTAGGTTACTTAATCACTATGAAACTAAGATAAAAGACTATTAATTAAGGACACAAATTTCATATACATTGATAATAACTACAATTATATCAATAGGCTCGATAGTATATCTATTCCCCATATTCATATTGTTATATGTTATATATGATATAAACAATTTCAATATTTTGCTTGTTCCCCGTCACCAAATTTTAGGTTACTTAATCACTAAGAAACTAAGTTAAAAGACTATTAATTAATGACACATATTTCATATACATTGATAATAACTACAATTATATAAAGAGGCTCGATAGTATATGTATTCCCCATATTCATATTGTTATATGTTATATATGATATAAATAATTTCAATATTTTTCTTCTTCCCCATCAGCAAGTTCAAGGTTACTTCATCATTAAGAAACTAAGTTAAAAGACTATTACTTAATAACACATATTTCATATACATTGGTAATAATTAAAATTATATAACGAGGCTCGATAGTATATCTATTCCCCATATTCATATTGTTATATGTTATATATGATATAATCAATTTCAATATTTTTCTTCTTCCCCATCAATAAATTTTAGGTCACTTCATCATTAAGAAACTAAGTTAAAAGACTATTACTTAATGACTAATATTTCATATACATTGGTAATAATTAAAATTATTTAACGAGGCTCGATAGTATATCTATTCCCCATATTCATATTGTTATATGTAATATATGATATAAATAATTTCAATATTTTTCTTCTTCTGCATCAGCAAATTTTAGGTTACTTCATCACTAAGAAACTAAGATAAAAGACTATTAATTAATGACACATATTTCATATACATTGATAATAACTACAATTATATAAAGAGGCTCGATAGTATATCTATTCCACATATTCATATTGTTATATGTTATATATGATATAAACAATTCCAATATTTTTCTTCTTCCCCATCAGTAAATTTTAGGTTACTTCATCATTAAGAAACTAAGTTAAAAGACTATTACTTAATGACAGATATTTCAAATACATTGTTAATAATTAAAATTATATAACGAGGCTCGATAGTATATCTATTCCCCATATTCATATTGTGATATGTTATATATGATATAAACAACTTTAATATTTTTCTTCTTCCCCATCAGCAAATTTTAGGTTACTTCTTCATTAAGAAACTAAGTTAAACGACTATTAATTAATGACACATATTTCATATACATTGGTAGTAATTAAAATTATATAAAGAGGCTCGATAGTATATTTATTCCCAATATTCATATTGTTATATGCTATATATTATTTAAACAATTTCAATATTTTGCTTCTTTCCCGTTACCAAATTTTAGGTTACTTAATCACTAAGAAACTAAGATAAAAGACTATTAATTAAGGACACATATTTCATATACATTGATAATAACTACAATTATATAATGAGGCTCGATAGTATATCTATTTCCTATATTCATATTGTTATATGTTATATATGATATAAACAATTTCAATATTTTGCTTGTTCCCCGTCACCAAATTTTAGGTTACTTCATCACTAAGAAACTAAGTTAAAAGACTATTAATTAATGACACATATTTCATATACATTGATAATAACTACAATTATATAAAGAGGCTCGATAGTATATTTATTCCCCATATTCATATTGTTATATGTTATATATGATATAAACAATTTCAATATTTTTCATCTTCCCCATCAGCAAATTTTCGGTTACTTCATCATTAAGAAACTAAGTTAAAAGACTATTACTTAATAAATCATATTTCATATACATTGGTAATAATTAAAATTATATAACGAGGCTCGATAATATATCTATTCCCCATATTCATATTGTTATATGTTATATATGATATGAACAATTTCAATATTTTTCTTCTTCCCCATCAGCAAATTTTAGGTTACTTCATCACCATGAAATTAAGATAAAAGACTATTAATTAATGACACATATTTCATATACATTGATAATAATTAAAATTATATAAAGAGGCTCGATAGTATATCTATTCCCCATATTCATATTGTTATATGTTATATATGATATTAACAATTTCAATATTTTGCTTATTCCCTGTCACCAAATTTTAGGTTACTTCTTCACTAATAAACTAAGTTAAAAGACTATTAATTAAGGACACATATTTCATATACATTGATAATAACTAAAGTTATATAAAGGGGCTCGATAATATATATATTCCCCATATTCATATTGTTATATGTTATATATGATATAAACAATTTCAATATTTTGCTTCTTCCCCATCTCCAAATTTTAGGTTACTTCATCACTAAGAAACAAGTTAAAAGACTATTACTTAATGACACATATTTCAAATACATTGTTAATAATTAAAATTATATAACGAGGCTCGATAGTATATCTATTCCACATATTCATATTGTGATATGTTATATATGATATAAGCAACTTTAATATTTTTCTTCTTCCCTATCAGCAAATTTTAGGTTACTTCTTCATTAAGAAACTAAGTTAAACGACTATTAATTAATGACACATATTTCATATACATTGGTAGTAATTAAAATTATATAAAGAGGCTCGATAGTATATTTATTCCCAATATTCATATTGTTATATGCTATATATGATATAAACAATTTCAATATTTTGCTTCTTTCCCGTTACCAAATTTTAGGTTACTTAATCACTATGAAACTAAGATAAAAGACTATTAATTAAGGACACAAATTTCATATACATTGATAATAACTACAATTATATCAATAGGCTCGATAGTATATCTATTCCCCATATTCATATTGTTATATGTTATATATGATATAAACAATTTCAATATTTTGCTTGTTCCCCGTCACCAAATTTTAGGTTACTTAATCACTAAGAAACTAAGTTAAAAGACTATTAATTAATGACACATATTTCATATACATTGATAATAACTACAATTATATAAAGAGGCTTGATAGTATATGTATTCCCCATATTCATATTGTTATATGTTATATATGATATAAATAATTTCAATATTTTTCTTCTTCCCCATCAGCAAATTCTAGGTTACTTCATCATTAAGAAACTAAGTTAAAAGACTATTACTTAATAACACATATTTCATATACATTGGTAATAATTAAAATTATATAACGAGGCTCGATAGTATATTTATTCCCCATATTCATATTGTTATATTGTATATATGATATAAACAATTTCAATATTTTTCTTCTTCCCCATCAACAAATTTTAGGTCACTTCATCATTAAGAAACTAAGTTAAAAGACTATTACTTAATGACTAATATTTCATATACATTGGTAATAATTAAAATTATTTAACGAGGCTCGATAGTATATCTATTCCCCATATTCATATTGTTATATGTTATGTATGATATAAATAATTTCAATATTTTTCTTCTTTCGCATCAGCAAATTTTAGGTTACTTCATCACTAAGAAACTAAGATAAAAGACTATTAATTAATGACACATATTTCATATACATTGATAATAACTACAATTATATAAAGAGGCTCGATAGTATACCTATTCCACATATTCATATTGTTATATGTTATATATGATATAAACAATTCCAATATTTTTCTTCTTCCCCATCAGTAAATTTTAGGTTACTTCATCATTAAGAAACTAAGTTAAAAGACCATTACTTAATGGCAGATATTTCAAATACATTGTTAATAATTAAAATTATATAACGAGGCTCGATAGTATATTTATTCCCCATATTCATATTGTGATATGTTATATATGATATAAACAACTTTAATATTTTTCTTCTTCCCTATCAGCAAATTTTAGGTTACTTCTTCATTAAGAAACTAAGTTAAACGACTATTAATTAATGACACATATTTCATATACATTGGTAGTAATTAAAATTATATAAAGAGGCTCGATAGTATGTTTATTCCCAATATTCATATTGTTATATGCTATATATGATATAAACAATTTCAATATTTTGCTTCTTTCCCGTTACAAAATTTTAGGTTACTTAATCACTAAGAAACTAAGATAAAAGACTATTAATTAAGGACACAAATTTCATATACATTGATAATAACTACAATTATATCAAGAGGCTCGATAGTATATTTATTCCCCATATTCATATTGTTATATGTTATATATGATATAAATAATTTCAATATTTTTCTTCTTCCCCATCAGCAAATTCTAGGTTACTTCATCATTAAGAAACTAAGTTAAAAGACTATTACTTAATAACACATATTTCATATACATTGGTAATAATTAAAATTATATAACGAGGCTCGATAGTATATCTATTCCCCATATTCATATTGTTATATGTTATATATGATATAAACAATTTCAATATTTTTCTTCTTTCCCATCAACAAATTTTAGGTCACTTCATCATTAAGAAACTAAGTTAAAAGACTATTACTTAATGACACATATTTCATATACATTGGTAATAATTAAAATTATTTGAACGAGGCTCGATAGTATATCTATTCCCCATATTCATATCGTTATATGTTATATATGATATAAATAATTTCAATATTTTTCTTCTTCCGCATCAGCAAATTTTAGGTTACTTCATCACTAAGAAACTAAGATAAAAGACTATTAATTAATGACACATATTTCATATACATTGATAATAACTACAATTATATAAAGAGGCTCGATAGTATATCTATTCCACATATTCATATTGTTATATGTTATATATGATATAAACAATTCCAATATTTTTCTTCTTCCCCATCAGTAAATTTTAGGTTACTTCATCATTAAGAAACTAAGTTAAAAGACTATTACTTAATGGCAGATATTTCAAATACATTGTTAAAAATTATAATTATATAACGAGGCTCGATATTATATCTATTCTCCATATTCATATTGTGATATGTTATATATGATATAAACAACTTTAATATTTTTCTTCTTCTCTATCAGCAACTTTTAGGTTACTTCTTCATTAAGAAACTAAGTTAAACGACTATTAATTAATGACACATATTTCATATACATTGGTAGTAATTAAAATTATATAAAGAGGCTCGATAGTATATTTATTCCCAATATTCATATTGTTATATGCTATATATGATATAAACAATTTCAATATTTTGCTTCTTTCCCGTTACCAAATTTTAGGTTACTTAATCACTAAGAAACTAAGATAAAAGACTATTAATTAAGGACACAAATTTCATATACATTGATAATAACTACAATTATATCAATAGGCTCTATAGTATATCTATTCCCCATATTCATATTGTTATATGTTAGATATGATATAAACAATTTCAATATTTTGCTTGTTCCCCGTCACCAAATTTTAGGTTACTTCATCACTAAGAAACTAAGTTAAAAGACTATTAATTAATAACACATATTTCATATACATTGATAATAACTACAATTATATAAAGAGGCTCGATAGTATATTTATTCCCCATATTCATATTGTTATATGTTATATATGATATAAATAATTTCAATATTTTTCTTCTTCCCGATCAGCAAATTCTAGGTTACTTCATCATTAAGAAACTAAGTTAAAAGACTATTACTTAATAACACATATTTCATATACATTGGTAATAATTAAAATTATTTAACGAGGCTCGATAGTATATTTATTCCCCATATTCATATTGTTATATTGTATATATGATATAAACAATTTCAATATTTTTCTTCTTCCCCATCAATAAATTTAGGTCACTTCATCATTAAGAAACTAAGTTAAAAGACTATTACTTAATGACTAATATTTCATATACATTGGTAATAATTAAAATTATTTAACGAGGCTCGATAGTATATCTATTCCCCATATTCATATTGTTATATGTTATATATGATATAAATAATTTCAATATTTTTCTTCTTTCGCATCAGCAAATTTTAGGTTACTTCATCACTAAGAAACTAAGATAAAAGACTATTAATTAATGACACATATTTCATATACATTGATAATAACTACAATTATATAAAGAGGCTCGATAGTATATCTATTCCACATATTCATATTGTTATATGTTATATATGATATAAACAATTCCAATATTTTTCTTCTTCCCCATCAGTAAATTTTAGGTTACTTCATCATTAAGAAACTAAGTTAAAAGACTATTACTTAATGGCAGATATTTCAAATACATTGTTAATAATTAAAATTATATAACGAGGCTCGATAGTATATCTATTCCCCGTATTCATATTGTGATATGTTATATATGATATAAACAACTTTAATATTTTTCTTCTTCCCTATCAGCAAATTTTAGGTTACTTCTTCATTAAGAAACTAAGTTAAACGACTATTAATTAATGACACATATTTCATATACATTGGTAGTAATTAAAATTATATAAAGAGGCTCGATAGTATATTTATTCCCAATATTCATATTGTTATATGCTATATATGATATAAACAATTTCAATATTTTGCTTCTTTCCCGTTACCAAATTTTATGTTACTTAATCACTATGAAACTAAGATAAAAGACTATTAATTAAGGACACAAATTTCATATACATTGATAATAACTACAATTATATCAATAGGCTCGATAGTATATCTATTCCCCATATTCATATTGTTATATGTTATATATGATATAAACAATTTCAATATTTTGCTTGTTCCCCGTCACCAAATTTTAGGTTACTTAATCACTAAGAAACTAAGTTAAAAGACTATTAATTAATGACACATATTTCATATACATTGATAATAACTACAATTATATAAAGAGGCTCGATAGTATATGTATTCCCCATATTCATATTGTTATATGTTATATATGATATAAATAATTTTAATATTTTTCTTCTTCCCCATCAGCAAGTTCAAGGTTACTTCATCATTAAGAAACTAAGTTAAAAGACTATTACTTAATAACACATATTTCATATACATTGGTAATAATTAAAATTATATAACGAGGCTCGATAGTATATCTATTCCCCATATTCATATTGTTATATGTTATATATGATATAATCAATTTCAATATTTTTCTTCTTCCCCATCAATAAATTTTAGGTCACTTCATCATTAAGAAACTAAGTTAAAAGACTATTACTTAATGACTAATATTTCATATACATTGGTAATAATTAAAATTATTTAACGAGGCTCGATAGTATATCTATTCCCCATATTCATATTGTTATATGTAATATATGATATAAATAATTTCAATATTTTTCTTCTTCCGCATCAGCAAATTTTAGGTTACTTCATCACTAAGAAACTAAGATAAAAGACTATTAATTAATGACACATATTTCATATACATTGATAATAACTACAATTATATAAAGAGGCTCGATAGTATATCTATTCCACATATTCATATTGTTATATGTTATATATGATATAAACAATTCCAATATTTTTCTTCTTCCCCATCAGTAAATTTTAGGTTACTTCATCATTAAGAAACTAAGTTAAAAGACTATTACTTAATGACAGATATTTCAAATACATTGTTAATAATTAAAATTATATAACGAGGCTCGATAGTATATCTATTCCCCATATTCATATTGTGATATGTTATATATGATATAAACAACTTTAATATTTTTCTTCTTCCCCATCAGCAAATTTTAGGTTACTTCTTCATTAAGAAACTAAGTTAAACGACTATTAATTAATGACACATATTTCATATACATTGGTAGTAATTAAAATTATATAAAGAGGCTCGATAGTATATTTATTCCCAATATTCATATTGTTATATGCTATATATTATTTAAACAATTTCAATATTTTGCTTCTTTCCCGTTACCAAATTTTAGGTTACTTAATCACTAAGAAACTAAGATAAAAGACTATTAATTAAGGACACATATTTCATATACATTGATAATAACTACAATTATATAATGAGGCTCGATAGTATATTTATTTCCTATATTCATATTGTTATATGTTATATATGATATAAACAATTTCAATATTTTGCTTGTTCCCCGTCACCAAATTTTAGGTTACTTCATCACTAAGAAACTAAGTTAAAAGACTATTAATTAATGACACATATTTCATATACATTGATAATAACTACAATTATATAAAGAGGCTCGATAGTATATTTATTCCCCATATTCATATTGTTATATGTTATATATGATATAAACAATTTCAATATTTTTCATCTTCCCCATCAGCAAATTTTCGGTTACTTCATCATTAAGAAACTAAGTTAAAAGACTATTACTTAATAAATCATATTTCATATACATTGGTAATAATTAAAATTATATAACGAGGCTCGATAATATATCTATTCCCCATATTCATATTGTTATATGTTATATATGATATGAACAATTTCAATATTTTTCTTCTTCCCCATCAGCAAATTTTAGGTTACTTCATCACCATGAAATTAAGATAAAAGACTATTAATTAATGACACATATTTCATATACATTGATAATAATTAAAATTATATAAAGAGGCTCGATAGTATATCTATTCCCCATATTCATATTGTTATATGTTATATATGATATTAACAATTTCAATATTTTTCTTATTCCCTGTCACCAAATTTTAGGTTACTTCTTCACTAGTAAACTAAGTTAAAAGACTATTAATTAAGGACACATATTTCATATACATTGATAATAACTAAAGTTATATAAAGGGGCTCGATAATATATATATTCCCCATATTCATATTGTTATATGTTATATATGATATAAACAATTTCAATATTTTGCTTCTTCCCCGTCTCCAAATTTTAGGTTACTTCATCACTAAGAAACTAAGTTAAAAGACTATTACTTAATGACACATATTTCAAATACATTGTTAATAATTAAAATTATATAACGAGGCTCGATAGTATATCTATTCCACATATTCATATTGTTATATGTTATATATGATATAAACAACTTTAATATTTTTCTTCTTCCCCATCAGTAAATTTTAGGTTACTTCTTCTTTAAGAAATTAAGTTAAACGACTATTAATTAATGACACATATTTCATATACATTGGTAGTAATTAAAATTATATAAAGAGGCTCGATAGTATATTTATTCTCAATATTCATATTGTTATATGCTATATATGATATAAACAATTTCAATATTTTGCTTCTTTCCCGTTACCAAATTTTAGGTTACTTAATCACTAAGAAACTAAGATAAAAGACTATTAATTAAGGACACAAATTTCATATACATTGATAATAACTACAATTATATCAAGAGGCTCGATGGTATATCTATTCCCCATATTCATATTGTTATATGTTATATATGATATAAACAATTTCAATATTTTGCTTCTTCCCCGTCACCAAATTTTAGGTAACTTCATCACTAAGAAACTAAGTTAAAAGACTACTAATTAATGACACATATTTCATATACATTGATAATAACTACAATTATATAAAAAGACTCGATAGTATATGTATTCCCCATATTCATATTGTTATATGTTATATATGATATAAATAATTTCAATATTTTTCTTCTTCCCCATCAGCAAATTCTAGGTTACTTCATCATTAAGAAACTAAGTTAAAAGACTATTACTTAATAACACATATTTCATATACATTGGTAATAATTAAAATTTTATAACGAGGTTCGATAGTATATCTATTCCCCATATTCATATTGTTATATGTTATATATGATATAAACAATTTCAATATTTTTCTTCTTCCCCATCAGCAAATTTTAGGTTACTTCATCATTAAGAAACTAAGTTAAAAGACTATTACTTAATGACACATATTTCAAATACATTGTTAATAATTAAAATTATATAACGAGGCTCGATAGTATATGTATTCCTCATATTCATATTGTGATATGTTATATATGATATAAACAACTTTAATATTTTTCTTCTTCCCCGTCACCAAATTTTAGATTACTTCATCACTAAGAAACTAAGTTAAAAGACTATTAATTAATGACACATATTTCATATACATTGATAATAACTACAATTATATAAAGAGGCTCAATAGTATATCTATTCCACATATTCATATTGTTATATGTTATATATGATATAAACAATTCCAATATTTTTCTTCTTCCCCATCAGTAAATTTTAGGTTACTTCATCATTAAGAAACTAAGTTAAAATACTATTACTTAATGGCAGATATTTCAAATACATTGTTAATAATTAAAATTATATAACGAGGCTCGATAGTATATCTATTTCCCATATTCATATTGTGATATGTTATATATGATAAAAACAACTTTAATATTTTTCTTCTTCCCCATCAGCAAATTTTAGGTTACTTCATCACCATGAAATTAAGATAAAAGACTATTAATTAATGACACATATTTCATATACATTGATAATAATTACAATTATATAAAGAGGCTAGATAGTATATCTATTCCTCATATTCATATTGTTATATGATATATATGATATTAACAATTTCAATATTTTGCTTCTTCCCTGTCACCAAATTTTAGGTTACTTCTTCACTAGGAAACTAAGATAAAAGACTATTATATTTCATATACATTGATAATAACTACAATTATATAAATAGGCTCGATAGTATATCTATTCCCAATATTCATATTGTTATATGTTATATATGATATAAACAATTTAAATATTTTGCTTCTTTCCCGTTACCAAATTTTAGGTTACTTAATCACTAAGAAACTAAGATAAAAGACTATTAATTAAGGACACATATTTCATATACAATTATAATAACTAAAGTTATATAAAGAGGCTCGATAATATATCTATTCCCCATATTCATATTGTTATATGTTATATATGATATAAACAATTTCAATATTTTGCTTCTTCCCCGTCTCCAAATTTTAGGTTACTTCATCACAAAGAAACTAAGTTAAAAGACTATTACTTAATGACACATATTTCAAATACATTGTTAATAATTAAAATTATATAACGAGCCTCGATAGTATATCTATTCCATATATTCATATTGTTATATGTTATATATGGTATAAACAACTTTAATATTTTTCTTCTTCCCCATCAGTAAATTTTAGGTTACTTCTTCATTAAGAAACTAAGTTAAACGACTATTAATTAATGACACATATTTCATATACATTGGTAGTAATAAAAATTATATAAAGAGGCTCGATAGTATATTTATTCTCAATATTCATATTGTTATATGCTATATATGATATAAACAATTTCAATATTTTGCTTCTTTCCCGTTACCAAATTTTAGGTTACTTAATCACTAAGAAACTAAGATAAAAGACTATTAATTAAGGACACATATTTCATATACATTGATAATAACTACAATTATATCAAGAGGCTAGATAGTATATCTATTCCCCATATTCCTATTGCTATATGTCATATATTATATAAACAATTTCAATATTTTGCTTGTTCCCCGTCACCAAATTTTAGGTTACTTCATCACTAAGAAACTAAGTTAAAAGACTATTAATTAATGACACATATTTCATATACATTGATAATAACTACAATTATATAAAGAGGCTCGATAGTATATCTATTCCACATATTCCATTTGTTATATGTTATATATGATATAAACAATTTCAATATTTTTCTTCTTCCCCTCAGCAAATTTTAGGTTACTTCATCATTAAGAAACTAAGTTAAAAGACTATTACTTAATGACACATATTTCATATACATTGGTAATAATTAAAATTATATAAAGAGGCTCGATAGTATATCTATTCCACATATTCATATTGTTATATGTTATATATGATATAAATAATTTCAATATTTTTCTTCTTCCCCATCAGCAAATTTTAGGTTACTTCATCACTAAGAAACTTAGATAAAAAACTATTAATTAATGACACAAATTTCATATACATTGATAATAACTACAATTATATAAAGAGTCTCGATAGTATATCTATTCCACATATTCATATTGTTATATATTATATATGATTTAAACAATTTCAATATTTTTCTTCTTCCCCATCAGCAAATTTTAAGTTACTTCATCATTAAGAAACTAAGTTAAAAGACTATTACTTAATGACACATATTTCAAATACATTGTTAATAATTAAAATTATATAACGAGGCTCGATAGTATATCTATTCCACATATTCATATTGTTATATGTTATATATGATATAAACAACTTTAATATTTTTCTTCTTCCCCATCAGCAAATTTTAGGTTACTTCTTCATTAAGAAACTAAGTTAAACGACTATTAATTAATGACACATATTTCATATACATTGGTAGTAATTAAAATTATATAAAGAGGCTCGATAGTATATTTATTCCCAATATTCATATTGTTATATGCTATATATGATTTAAACAATTTCAATATTTTGCTATTTTCCCGTTACCAAATTTTAGGTTACTTAATCATTAAGAAACTAAGATAAAAGACTATTAATTAAGGACACATATTTCATATACATTGATAATAACTACAATTTATTCAAGAGGCTCGATAGTATATCTATTCCTCATATTCACATTGTTATATGTTATATATGATATAAACAATTTCAATATTTTGCTTGTTCCCCGTCACGAAATTTTAAGTTACTTCATCACTAAGAAACTAAGTTAAAAGACTATTAATTAATGACACATATTTCATATACATTGATAATAACTACAATTATATAAAGAGGCTCGATAGTATATCTATTCCACATATTCCATTTGTTATATGTTATATATGATATAAACAATTTCAATATTTTTCTTCTTCCCCTCAGCAAATTTTAGGTTACTTCATCATTAAGAATCTAAGTTAAAAGACTATTACTTAATGACACATATTTCATATACATTGGTAATAATTAAAATTATATAACGAGGCTCGATAGTATATCTATTCCACATATTCATATTGTTATATTTTATATATTATATAAATAATTTAAATATTTTTCTTCTTCCCCATCAGCAAATTTTAGGTTACTTCATCACTAAGAAACTTAGATAAAAGACTATTAATTAATGACAAATATTTCATATACATTGATAATAACTACAATTATATAAAGAGGCTCGATAGCATATCTATTCCACATATTCATATTGTTATATACTATATATGATTTAAACAATTTCAATATTTTTCTTCTTCCCCATCAGCAAATTTTAGGTTACTTCATCATTAAGAAACTAAGTTAAAAGACTATTACTTAATGACACATATTTCAAATACATTGTTAATAATTAAAATTATATAACGAGGCTCGATAGTATATATATTCCCCATTTTCATATTGTTATATGTTATATATGATATAAACAACTTTAATATTTTTCTTCTTCCCCATCAGCAAATTTTAGGTTACTTCTTCATTAAGAAACTAAGTTAAACGACTATTAATTAATGACACTTATTTCATATACATTGGTAGTAATTAAAATTATATAAAGAGGCTCGATAGTATATTTATTCCCAATATTCATATTGTTATATGCTATATATGATTTAAACAATTTCAATATTTTAATTCTTTCCCGTTACCAAATTTTTGGTTACTTAATCACTAAGAAACTAAGATAAAAGACTATTAATTAAAGACACATATTTCATATACATTGATAATAACTACAATTATATCAAGAGGCTTGATAGTATATTTATTCGCCATAATCAATATGTTATATATGATATAAACAATTTCAATATTTTGCTTGTTTCCCGTCACCAAATTTTAGGTTACTTCATCACTAAGAAACTAAGTTAAAAGACTATTAATTAATGACATATATTTCATATACATTGATAATAACTACAATTATATATAGAGGCTCGATAGTATATCTATTCCACATATTCCATTTGTTATATGTTATATATGATATAAACAATTTCAATATTTTTCTTCTTCCCCTAAGCAAATTTTAGGTTACTTCATCATTAAGAAACTAAGTTAAAAGACTATTACTTAATGACACATATTTCATATACATTGGTAATAATTAAAATTATATAACGAGGCTCGATAGTATATCTATTCCACATATTCATATTGTTATATGTTATATATGATATAAATAATTTCAATATTTTTCTTCTTCCCCATCAGCAAATTTTAGGTTACTTCATCACTAAGAAACTTAGATAAAAGACTATTAATTAATGACACATATTTCATATACATTGATAATAACTACAATTATATAAAGAGGCTCGATAGTATATCTATTCCACATATTCATATTGTTATATATTATATATGATTTAAACAATTTCAATATTTTTCTTCTTCCCCATCAGTAAATTTTAGGTTACTTCATCATTAAGAAATTAAGTTAAAAGACTATTACTTAATGACACATATTTAGAATACATTGTTAATAATAAAAATTATATAACGAGGCTCGATAGTATATCTATTCCCCATTTTCATATTGTTATATGTTATATATGATATAAACAACTTTAATATTTTTCTTCTTCCCCATCAGCAAATTTTAGGTTACTTCTTCATTAAGAAACTAAGTTAACCGACTATTAATTAATGACACATATTTCATATACATTGGTAGTAATTAAAATTATATAAAGAGGCTCGATAGTTTATTTATTCCCAATATTCATATTGTTATATGCTATATATGATTTAAACAATTTCAATATTTTGCTTCTTTCCCGTTACCAAATTTTAGGTTACTTAATCACTAAGAAACTAAGATAAAAGACTATTAATTAAGGACACATATTTCATATACATTGATAATAACTACAATTATATCAAGAGGCTCGATAGTATATCTATTCCCCATATTCACATTGTTATATGTTATATATGATATAAACAATTTCAATATTTTGCTTGTTCCCCGTTACCAAATTTTAGTTTACTTCATCACTAAGAAACTAAGTTAAAAGACTATTAATTAATGACACATATTTCATATACATTGATAATAACTACAATTATATAAAGAGGCTCGATAGTATATCTATTCCACATATTCCATTTGTTATATGTTATATATGATATAAACAATTTCAATATTTTTCTTCTTCCCCTCAGCAAATGTTAGGTTACTTCATCATTAAGAAACTAAGTTAAAAGACTATTACTTAATGACACATATTTCATATACATTGGTAATAATTAAAATTATATAAAGAGACTCGATAGTATATCTATTCCACATATTCATATTGTTATATGTTATATATGATATAAATAATTTCAATATTTTTCCTCTTCCCCATCAGCAAATTTTAGGTTACTTCATCACCATGAAATTAAGATAAAAGACTATTAATTAATGACACATATTTCATATAAATTGATAATAATTACAATTATATAAAGAGGCTAGATAGTATATCTATTCCCCATATTCATATTGTTATATGTTATATATGATATTAACAATTTCAATATTTTGCTTCTTCCCTGTCACCAAATTTTAGGTTACTTCTTCACTAGGAAACTAAGATAAAAGACTATTATATTTCATATACATTGATAATAACTACAATTATATAAATAGGCTCGATAGTATATCTATTCCGCATTTTCATATTGTTATATGTTATATATGATATAAACAATTTCAATATTTTGCTTCTTCCCCGTCACCAAATTTTAGGTTACTTCATCACTAAGAAACTAAGTTAAAAGACTATTAATTAAGGACACATATTTCATATACAATTATAATAACTAAAGTTATATAAAGAGGCTCGATAATATATGTATTCCCCATATTCATATTGTTATATGTTATATATGATATAAACAATTTCAATATTTTGCTTCTTCCCCGTCTCCAAATTTTAGGTTACTTCATCACAAAGAAACTAAGTTAAAAGACTATTACTTAATGACACATATTTCAAATACATTGTTAATAATTAAAATTATATAACGAGCCTCGATAGTATATCTATTCCACATATTCATATTGTTATATGTTATATATGATATAAACAACTTTAATATTTTTCTTCTTCCCCATCAGTAAATTTTAGGTTACTTCTTCATTAAGAAACTAAGTTAAACGACTATTAAATAATGACACATATTTCATATACATTGGTAGTAATAAAAATTATATAAAGAGGCTCGATAGTATATTTATTCTCAATATTATATTGTTATATGCTATATATGATATAAACAATTTCAATATTTTGCTTCTTTCCCGTTACCAAATTTTAGGTTACTTAATCACTAAGAAACTAAGATAAAAGACTATTAATTAAGGACACATATTTCATATACATTGATAATAACTACAATTATATCAAGAGGCTAGATAGTATATCTATTCCCCATAATCATATTGCTATATGTCATATATGATATAAACAATTTCAATATTTTGCTTGTTCCCCGTCACCAAATTTTAGGTTACTTCATCACTAAGAAACTAAGTTAAAAGACTATTAATTAATGACACATATTTCATATACATTGATAATAACTACAATTATATAAAGAGGCTTGATAGTATATCTATTCCACATATTCCATTTGTTATATGTTATATATGATATAAACAATTTCAATATTTTTCTTCTTCCCCTCACCAAATTTTAGGTTACTTCATCATTAAGAAACTAATTTAAAAGACTATTACTTAATGACATATATTTCATATACATTGGTAATAATTAAAATTATATAAAGAGGCTCGATAGTATATCTATTCCACATATTCATATTGTTATATGTTATATATGATATAAATAATTTCAATATTTTTCTTCTTCCCCATCAGCAAATTTTAGGTTACTTCATCACTAAGAAACTTAGATAAAAGACTATTAATTAATGACATATATTTCATATACATTGATAATAACTACAATTATATAACGAGGCTAGATAGTATATCTATTCCACATATTCATATTGTTATATATTATATATGATTTAAACAATTTCAATATTTTTCTTCTTCCCCATCAGCACATTTTAGGTTACTTCATCACTAAGAAACTAAGATAAAAGACTATTAATTAATGACACATATTTCATATACATTGATAATAACTACAATTATATAAATAGGCTCGATTGTATATCTATTCCACATATTCATATTGTTATATGTTATATATGATATAAACAATTTGAATATTTTTCTTCTTCCCCATCAGCAAATTCTAGGTTACTTCATCATTAAGAAACTAGGTTAAAAGACTATTACTTAATAACACATATTTCAAATACATTGTTAATAATTAAAATTATATAACGCGGCTCGATAGTATATCCATTCCTCATATTCATATTGTCATATGTTATATATGATATAAACAACTTTAATATTTTTCTTCTTCCCTATCAGCAAATTTTAGGTTACTTCTTCATTAAGAAACTAAGTTAAACGACTATTATTTAATGACACATATTTCATATACGTTGGTAGTAATTAAAACTATATAAAGAGGCTCGATAGTATATATATTCCCAATATTCATATTGTTATATGTTATATATGATATAAACAATTTAAATATTTTGCTTCTTTCCCGTTACCAAATTTTAGGTTACTTAATCACTAAGAAACTAAGATAAAAGACTATTAATTAAGGACACATATTTCATATACATTGATAATAACTATAATTATATCAAAAGGATAGATAGTATATCTATTCCCCATATTCATATTGCTATATGTCATATATGATATAAACAATTTTAATATTTTGCCTGTTCCCCGTCACCAAATTTTAGGTTACTTCATCACTAAGAAACTAAGTTAAAAGACTATTAATTAATGACACATATTTCATATACATTGATAATAACTACAATTATATAAAGAGGCTCGGTAGTATATCTATTTCACATATTCCATTTGTTATATGTTATATATGATATAAACAATTTCAATATTTTTCTTCTTCCCCTCAGCAAATTTTAGGTTACTTCATCATTAAGAAACTAGGTTAAAAGACTATTACTTAATAACTCATATTTCATATACATTGGTAATAATTAAAATTATATAACGAGGCTCGATAATATATCTATTCCCCATATTCATATTGTTATATGTTATATATGATATTAACAATTTCAATATTTTTCTTCTTCCCCATCAGCAAATTTTAGGTTACTTCATCACCAAGAAATTAAGATAAAAGACTATTAATTAATGACACATATTTAATATACATTGATAATAATTACAATTATATAAAGAGGCTCGATAGTATATCTATTCCCCATATTCATATTGTTATATGTTATATATGATATTAACAATTTCAATATTTTGCTTCTTCCCTGTCACCAAATTTTAGGTTACTTCTTCACTAGAAAACTAAGATAAAAGACTATTATATTTCATATACATTGATAATAACTACAATTATATAAATAGGCTTGATAGTATATCTATTCCCCATTTTCATATTGTTATATGTTATATATGATATAAACAATTTCAATATTTTGCTTCTTCCCCGTCACCAAATTTTAGGTTACTTCATCACTAAGAAACTAAGTTAAAAGACTATTAATTAAGGACACATATTTCATATACAATTATAATAACTAAAGTTATATAAAGAGACTCGATAATATATCTATTCCCCATATTCATATTGTTATATGTTATATATGATATAAACAATTTCAATATTTTGCTTCTTCCCCGTCTCCAAATTTTAGGTTACTTCATTACAAAGAAACTAAGTTAAAAGACTATTACTTAATGACACATATTTCAAATACATTGTTAATAATTAAAATTATATAACGACCCTCGATAGTATATCTATTCCACATATTCATATTGTTATATGTTATATATGGTATAAACAACTTTAATATTTTTCTTCTTCCCCATCAGTAAATTTTATGTTACTTCTTTATTAAGAAACTAAGTTAAACGACTATTAATTAATGACACATATTTCATATACATTGGTAGTAATAAAAATTATATAAAGAGGCTCGATAGTATATTTATTCTCAATATTCATATTGTTATATGCTATATATGATATAAACAATTTCAATATTTTGCTTCTTTCCCGTTACCAAATTTTAGGTTACTTAATCACTAAGAAACTAAGATAAAAGACTATTAATTAAGGACACATATTTCATATACATTGATAATAACTACAATTATATCAAGAGGCTAGATAGTATATCTATTCCCCATATTCCTATTGCTATATGTCATATATGATATAAACAATTTCAATATTTTGCTTGTTCCCCTTCACCAAATTTTAGGTTACTTCATCACTAAGAAACTAAGTTAAAAGACTATTAATTAATGACACATATTTCATATACATTGATAATAACTACAATTATATAAAGAGGCTCGATAGTATATCTATTCCACATATTCATATTGTTATATGTTATATATGATATAAATAATTTCAATATTTTTCTTCTTCCCCATCAGCAAATTTTAGGTTACTTCATCACTAAGAAACTTAGATAAAAGACTATTAATTAATGACACATATTTCATATACATTGATAATAACTACAATTATATAAAGAGGCTCGATAGTATATCTATTCCACATATTCATATTGTTATATATTAAATATGATTTAAACAATTTCAATATTTTTCTTCTTCCCCATCAGTAAATTTTAGGTTACTTCATCATTAAGAAATTAAGTTAAAAGACTATTACTTAATGACACATATTTAGAATACATTGTTAATAATTAAAATTATATAACGAGGCTCGATAGTATATCTATTCCCCATTTTCATATTGTTATATGTTATATATGATATAAACAACTTTAATATTTTTCTTCTTCCCCATCAGCAAATTTTAGGTTACTTCTTCATTAAGAAACTAAGTTAAACGACTATTAATTAATGACACATATTTCATATACATTGGTAGTAATTAAAATTATATAAAGAGGCTCGATAGTATATTTATTCCCAATATTCATATTGTTATATGCTATATATGATTTAAACAATTTCAATATTTTGCTTCTTTCCCGTTACCAAATTTTAGGTTACTTAATCACTAAGAAACTAAGATAAAAGACTATTAATTAAGGACACATATTTCATATACATTGATAATAACTACAATTATATCAAGAGGCTCGATAGTATATCTATTCCCCATATTCACATTGTTATATGTTATATATGATATAAACAATTTCAATATTTTGCTTGTTCCCCGTTACCAAATTTTAGTTTACTTCATCACTAAGAAACTAAGTTAAAATACTATTAATTAATGACACATATTTCATATACATTGATAATAACTACAATTATATAAAGAGGCTCGATAGTATATCTATTCCACATATTCCATTTGTTATATGTTATATATGATATAAACAATTTCAATATTTTTCTTCTTCCCCTCAGCAAATTTTAGGTTACTTCATCATTAAGAAACTAAGTTAAAAGACTATTACTTAATGACACATATTTCATATACATTGGTAATAATTAAAATTATATAAAGAGGCTCGATAGTATATCTATTCCACATATTCATATTGTTATATGTTATATATGATATAAATAATTTCAATATTTTTCTTCTTCCCCTTCAGCAAATTTTAGGTTACTTCATCACTAATAAACTTAGATAAAAGAGTATTAATTAATGACACATATTTCATATACATTGATAATAACTACAATTATATAAAGAGGCTCGATAGTATATCTATTCCACATATTCATATTGTTATATATTATATATGATTTAAACAATTTCAATATTTTTCTTCTTCCCCATCAACAAATTTTAGGTTACTTCATCATTAAGAAACTAAGTTAAAAGACTATTACTTAATGACACATATTTCAAATACATTGTTAATAATTAAAATTATATAACGAGGCTCGATAGTATATCTATTCCCCATTTTCATATTGTTATATGTTATATATGATATAAACAACTTTAGTATTTTTCTTCTTCCCCATCAGCAAATTTTAGGTTACTTCTTCATTAAGAAACTAAGTTAAACGACTATTAATTAATGACACATATTTCATATACATTGGTAGTAATTAAAATTATATAAAGAGGCTCGATAGTATATTTATTCCCAATATTCATATTGTTATATGCTATATATGATTTAAACAATTTCAATATTTTGCTTCTTTCCCGTTACCAAATTTTAGGTTAATTAATCACTAAGAAACTAAGATAAAAGACTATTAATTAAGGACACATATTTCATATACATTGATAATAACTACAATTATATCAAGAGGCTCGATAGTATATCTATTCCCCATATTCACATTGTTATATGTTATATATGATATAAACAATTTCAATATTTTGCTTGTTCCCCGTTACCAAATTTTAGTTTACTTCATCACTAAGAAACTAAGTTAAAATACTATTAATTAATGACACATATTTCATATACATTGATAATAACTACAATTATATAAAGAGGCTCGATAGTATATCTATTCCACATATTCCATTTGTTATATGTTATATATGATATAAACAATTTCAATATTTTTCTTCTTCCCCTCAGCAAATTTTAGGTTACTTCATCATTAAGAAACTAAGTTAAAAGACTATTACTTAATGACACATATTTCATATACATTGGTAATAATTAAAATTATATAAAGAGGCTCGATAGTATATCTATTCCACATATTCATATTGTTATATGTTATATATGATATAAATAATTTCAATATTTTTCTTCTTCCCCTTCAGCAAATTTTAGGTTACTTCATCACTAATAAACTTAGATAAAAGAGTATTAATTAATGACACATATTTCATATACATTGATAATAACTACAATTATATAAAGAGGCTCGATAGTATATCTATTCCACATATTCATATTGTTATATATTATATATGATTTAAACAATTTCAATATTTTTCTTCTTCCCCATCAACAAATTTTAGGTTACTTCATCATTAAGAAACTAAGTTAAAAGACTATTACTTAATGACACATATTTCAAATACATTGTTAATAATTAAAATTATATAACGAGGCTCGATAGTATATCTATTCCCCATTTTCATATTGTTATATGTTATATATGATATAAACAACTTTAGTATTTTTCTTCTTCCCCATCAGCAAATTTTAGGTTACTTCTTCATTAAGAAACTAAGTTAAACGACTATTAATTAATGACACATATTTCATATACATTGGTAGTAATTAAAATTATATAAAGAGGCTCGATAGTATATTTATTCCCAATATTCATATTGTTATATGCTATATATGATTTAAACAATTTCAATATTTTGCTTCTTTCCCGTTACCAAATTTTAGGTTAATTAATCACTAAGAAACTAAGATAAAAGACTATTAATTAAGGACACATATTTCATATACATTGATAATAACTACAATTATATCAAGAGGCTCGATAGTATATCTATTCCCCATATTCACATTGTTATATGTTATATATGATATAAACAATTTCAATATTTTGCTTGTTCCCCGTTACCAAATTTTAGTTTACTTCATCACTAAGAAACTAAGTTAAAATACTATTAATTAATGACACATATTTCATATACATTGATAATAACTACAATTATATAAAGAGGCTCGATAGTATATCTATTCCACATATTCCATTTGTTATATGTTATATATGATATAAACAATTTCAATATTTTTCTTCTTCCCCTCAGCAAATTTTAGGTTACTTCATCATTAAGAAACTAAGTTAAAAGACTATTACTTAATGACACATATTTCATATACATTGGTAATAATTAAAATTATATAAAGAGGCTCGATAGTATATCTATTCCACATATTCATATTGTTATATGTTATATATGATATAAATAATTTCAATATTTTTCTTCTTCCCCTTCAGCAAATTTTAGGTTACTTCATCACTAATAAACTTAGATAAAAGACTATTAATTAATGACACATATTTCATATACATTGATAATAACTACAATTATATAAAGAGGCTTGATAGTATATCTATTCCACATATTCATATTGTTATATATTATATATGATTTAAACAATTTCAATATTTTTCTTCTTCCCCATCAACAAATTTTAGGTTACTTCATCATTAAGAAACTAAGTTAAAAGACTATTACTTAATGACACATATTTCAAATACATTGTTAATAATTAAAATTATATAACGAGGCTCGATAGTATATCTATTCCCCATTTTCATATTGTTATATGTTATATATGATATAAACAACTTTAATATTTTTCTTCTTCCCCATCAGCAAATTTTAGGTTACTTCTTCATTAAGAAACTAAGTTAAACGACTATTAATTAATGACACATATTTCATATACATTGGTAGTAATTAAAATTATATAAAGAGGCTCGATAGTATATTTATTCCCAATATTCATATTGTTATATGCTATATATGATTTAAACAATTTCAATATTTTGCTTCTTTCCCGTTACCAAATTTTAGGTTACTTAATCACTAAGAAACTAAGATAAAAGACTATTAATTAAGGACACATATTTCATATACATTGATAATAACTACAATTATATCAAGAGGCTCGATAGTATATCTATTCCCCATATTCACATTGTTATATGTTATATATGATATAAACAATTTCAATATTTTGCTTGTTCCCCGTTACCAAATTTTAGTTTACTTCATCACTAAAAAACTAAGTTAAAATACTATTAATTAATGACACATATTTCATATACATTGATAATAACTACAATTATATAAAGAGGCTCGATAGTATATCTATTCCACATATTCCATTTGTTATATGTTATATATGATATAAACAATTTCAATATTTTTCTTCTTCCCCTCAGCAAATTTTAGGTTACTTCATCATTAAGAAACTAAGTTAAAAGACTATTACTTAATGACACATATTTCATATACATTGGTAATAATTAAAATTATATAAAGAGGCTCGATAGTATATCTATTCCACATATTCATATTGTTATATGTTATATATGATATAAATAATTTCAATATTTTTCTTCTTCCCCTTCAGCAAATTTTAGGTTACTTCATCACTAATAAACTTAGATAAAAGACTATTAATTAATGACACATATTTCATATACATTGATAATAACTACAATTATATAAAGAGGCTCGATAGTATATCTATTTCACATATTCATATTGTTATATATTATATATGATTTAAACAATTTCAATATTTTTCTTCTTCCCCATCAACAAATTTTAGGTTACTTCATCATTAAGAAACTAAGTTAAAAGACTATTACTTAATGACACATATTTCAAATACATTGTTAATAATTAAAATTATATAACGAGGCTCGATAGTATATCTATTCCCCATTTTCATATTGTTATATGTTATATATGATATAAACAACTTTAGTATTTTTCTTCTTCCCCATCAGCAAATTTTAGGTTACTTCTTCATTAAGAAACTAAGTTAAACGACTATTAATTAATGACACATATTTCATATACATTGGTAGTAATTAAAATTATATAAAGAGGCTCGATAGTATATTTATTCCCAATATTCATATTGTTATATGCTATATATGATTTAAACAATTTCAATATTTTGCTTCTTTCCCGTTACCAAATTTTAGGTTACTTAATCACTAAGAAACTAAGATAAAAGACTATTAATTAAGGACACATATTTCATATACATTGATAATAACTACAATTATATCAAGAGGCTCGATAGTATATCTATTCCCCATATTCACATTGTTATATGTTATATATGATATAAACAATTTCAATATTTTGCTTGTTCCCCGTTACCAAATTTTAGTTTACTTCATCACTAAGAAACTAAGTTAAAATACTATTAATTAATGACACATATTTCATATACATTGATAATAACTACAATTATATAAAGAGGCTCGATAGTATATCTATTCCACATATTCCATTTGTTATATGTTATATATGATATAAACAATTTCAATATTTTTCTTCTTCCCCTCAGCAAATTTTAGGTTACTTCATCATTAAGAAACTAAGTTAAAAGACTATTACTTAATGACACATATTTCATATACATTGGTAATAATTAAAATTATATAAAGAGGCTCGATAGTATATCTATTCCACATATTCATATTGTTATATGTTATATATGATATAAATAATTTCAATATTTTTCTTCTTCCCCTTCAGCAAATTTAAGGTTACTTCATCACTAATAAACTTAGATAAAAGACTATTAATTAATGACACATATTTCATATACATTGATAATAACTACAATTATATAAAGAGGCTCGATAGTATATCTATTCCACATATTCATATTGTTATATATTATATATGATTTAAACAATTTCAATATTTTTCTTCTTCCCCATCAACAAATTTTAGGTTACTTCATCATTAAGAAACTAAGTTAAAAGACTATTACTTAATGACACATATTTCAAATACATTGTTAATAATTAAAATTATATAACGAGGCTCGATAGTATATCTATTCCCCATTTTCATATTGTTATATGTTATATATGATATAAACAACTTTAGTATTTTTCTTCTTCCCCATCAGCAAATTTTAGGTTACTTCTTCATTAAGAAACTAAGTTAAACGACTATTAATTAATGACACATATTTCATATACATTGGTAGTAATTAAAATTATATAAAGAGGCTCGATAGTATATATATTCCCAATATTCATATTGTTATATGCTATATATGATTTAAACAATTTCAATATTTTGCTTCTTTCACGTTACCAAATTTTAGGTTACTTAATCACTAAGAAACTAAGATAAAAGACTATTAATTAAGGACACATATTTCATATACATTGATAATAACTACAATTATATCAAGAGGCTCGATAGTATATCTATTTACCCATATTCACATTGTTATATTTTATATATGATATAAACAATTTCAATATTTTGCTTGTTCCCCGTCACCAAATTTTAGGTTATATTTTATATCTATTTACCCAGCGCCTTTTTTTTATTTTCATAACGTTAATTTTGGTTTTGTTTCATATTATTTATTTTCAATCTCCATACAACACGCGCTCCACAACACAATTGGCAAAGCATTACCTTGGCAAACGTTGGGACCTGGGTTCGATTCCCAGGTCCCCCACTTTATTCCATAATTTTTCTTGCAATATATTCGTAAGCAGTATTTCATCAGGGGACCATCATACAACCATATTATCTGGCCTGCCACGCGCCTGGAAAGTTCAATCCAAAGGCTATCATGTGAGTTCCATCATACGCACTGGTCAACGCTCCACACACGAGTCTGAAGGGTCAAAAAGGGCCTCATTCAAATGGGCTTAATTCATCAAACCACCTCCTCAATTGGGGTCAACACCCCCCATTGGTTTGCATATTGTTTTCTTTCTTTTCATTTTTTTATTTATTTGTTTTATTTATTTTAATTAATTCACCAAAATTAATTTTCATAAAATACAAAAAATCAGAAAATCATAAAATAAAAATATGCTCTATTTATCTTTTTTAATTCATTAATATTTTGTAAATAAATTTAATAATCAATTTGATTTTAATTTAGGGTTTAAATTTTAACTTGTTTTCTAAATAATTAAAAAAGGTAGAAATTAGGTTTTAGATCTTTATTGTTTTTCTCAATAAAATATTTTTTCTTATTATAATTACTATTAACCATTAATTAATTTTATAAATAAATATGTCATTTAATTAATTAGGGTAAATTAGGTTACAACTTAAACATTTTTCTTTAATAATTAAAAACAATTTTGAATTAGGATTTATTTCAATATTAATTTCCTTTATTCTCATTAAATTTCATAAGTACAAAAAACATAAAAAATAAGTCCTTTCCTTTATTTAATTTTATTAATTTAATAATTTCAATTTAATTTCTTTAAAGGGTCCAACGCCCTCGCACTCGATTCTTATTTCCTTTCTCGCATTTATTTTTTATTTCTTTTATGAATGTTATGTAATTGCCCCAAAGCCTTGTAATAATAATTAGAGACTTATTTACTTTCCGTACTTTTATTTCAAATCGGGTCTTGGTTTAATTTGGCGATGTAGACCGCGCCTTTGTAATAGCGTAGGACCTTTATCTTTTCCGCACTTTAAATTCCCGCACCTTTTAACTGTTAATAATCACATGAAAGAATGAATGCCCAAAAATAAAATCAAAGCATAGATCACCAATGCATGACAAGACAAATAATAACTTAAAATGACACACAATTCACACACCACTCCTAGGGTACGCCTCACTGTTGCCTTGCCCCTCGAAAGGTGGTCATCGAGTATAGGACGTCTTAGTAAGTCCTTATGTCCATGAACATGGCATAAGGGTAGCTTCTAAGGTATCCTATTATTGCTCTGGTGATCACACTGTTGCCTTGCCCCTCGAAACGTGATCGTCGAGTACAGGACGTCTTAGTGAGTCCTTATGTTCCATTAATCTAGTGCCTCGAATAAGTTGCCTCGAAACGGTTGCCTCGGAATAAAAAGATCAATGGCATAAGGGTAGCTTCTAAGGTATCTTACTATTGCTCGGTGACCACACTGTCCCTAATAATCGAATTGACCCGAATAACTCCAACAACGGTGCTACCTACTTCTCAATAGTGGGATAGTACTGTCTAAAGGACTTTTACACAGACTAATTCCTTACGGCAGGTAGATGACTCGTAGATACTTGCTCTAATTCAAAACAAATCAAAAACTTCTTTTCACACCGACACTTTGCAAAAAGCTTTCAAAAACAACTTTTCAAACACTCTTGAGGACTGATACAAAAGTCGAACTGAAATTTTAAACGGAACTTTTTCAAACCCACTCACCTTGAAAAGCAAACAAACATTTTGAAAACACAAATGAGCAAGTATCTAAGAGCCCATGGATAACCATGGATAGAAAGGGTGCTAACACCTTCCCTTTCTATAAATCTACCTCCCGAACCGAGAACTAATCTCAATAAGGAATTTTTCTGTGCTTTTGTCCTTTCCATGTTGGAGAAAATAAAAGACGATGGCGACTCTTGCTTACCGCGACATTTCGCGAAACCAGCGTTAAACAGTCAGTTCCAGATCCACCGATCACACACATATTCATATTGTTATATGTTATATATGATATAAACAATTTCAATATTTTTCTTCTTCCCCATCAGCAAATTTTAGGTTACTTCATCATTAAGAAACTAAGTTAAAAGACTATTACTTAATGACACATATTTCAAAAACATTTTTAATAATTAAAATTATATAACGAGGCTCGATAGTATATCTATTCCCCATATTCATATTGTTATATGTTATATATGATATAAAGAACTTTAATATTTTTCTTCTTCCCCATCAGCAAATTTTAAGTGTGAAGAAGAAAATAAGTTAAACGACTATTATTTAATGACACATATTTCATATACATTGGTAGTAATTAAAATTATATAAATAGGCTTGATAGTATATTTATTCCCAATATTCATATTGTTATATGTTATATATGATATAAATAATTTCAATATTTTGCTTCTTTCCCGTAACCAAATTTTAGGTTACTTAATCACTAAGAAACTAAGATAAAAGACTATTAATTAAGGATAAATATTTCATATACATTGATAATAACTACAATTATATCAAGAGGCTCGATAGTATATCTATTCCCCATATTCATATTGTTATATGTTATATATGATATAAACAATTTCAATATTTTGCGTGTTCCCCGTCACCAAATTTTAGGTTAATTCATCAATAAGAAACTAAGTTAAAAGACTATTAATTAATGACACATATTTCATATACATTGATAATAACTAAATTATATAAATAGGCTCGATAGTATATGTATTCCCCATATTCATATTGTTATATGTTATATATGATAAACAATTTCAATATTTTTCTTCTTCCCCATCAGCAAATTCTAGGTTACTTCATCATTAAGAAACTAAGTTAAAAGACTATTACTTAATAACACATATTTCATATACATTGATAATAATTAAAATTATATAACGAGGCTCGATAGTATATCTATTCCCCATATTCATATTGTTATATGTTATATATGATATAAATAATTTCAATATTTTTCTTCTTCCCCATCAGCAAATTTTAGGTTGCTTTCATTACTAATAAATTAAGATAAAAGACTAATAATTAATGACACATATTTCATATACATTGATAATAATTACAATTATATAACGAGGCTCGATAGTATATCTATTCCCCATATTCATATTGTTATATTTTATATATGATATTAACAATTTCAATATTTTGCTTCTTCCCTGTCACCAAATTTTAGGTTACTTCTTCACTAGGAAACTAAGATAAAAGACTATTATATTTCATATACGTGGATAATAACTACAATTATATAAATAGGCTCGATAGTATATCTATTCCACATATTCATATTGTTATATGTTATATATGATATAAACAATTTCAATATTTTGCTTCTTCCCCGTCACCAAATTTTAGGTTACTTCATCACTAAGAAACTAAGTTAAAAGACTATTAATTAAGGACACATATTTCATAAACATTGATAATAACTAAAGTTATATAAAGAGGCTCGATAATATATCTATTCCCCATATTCATATTGTTATATGTTATATATGATATAAACAATTTCAATATTTTGCTTCTTCCCCGTCCTTAAATTTTAGGTTACTTCATCACTAAGAAACTAAGTTGAAAGACTATTAATTAATGACACATATTTCATATACATTGATAATAACTACAATTATATAAAGAGGCTTGATAGTATATCTATTCCACATATTCATATTGTTATATGTTATATATGATATAAACAATTTCAATATTTTTCTTCTTCCCCATCAGCAAATTTTAAGTTACTTCATCATTAAGAAAATAAGTTAAAAGACTATTACTTAATGACACATATTTCAAATACATTGGTAATAATTAAAATTATATAACGAGGCTCGATAGTATATCTATTCCCCATATTCATATTGTTATATTTTATATATGATATAAATAATTTCAATATTTTTCTTCTTCCCCATCAGCAAATTTTAGGTTACTTCATCATTAAGAAACAAAGATAAAAGACTATTAATTAATGACACATATTTCATATACATTGATAATAACTACAATTATATAAAGAGGCTCGATAGTATAACTAGTCCCCATATTCATATTGTTATATGTTATATATGATATAAACAATTTCAATATTTTGCTTCTTCCCCGTCACCAAATTTTAGGTTACTTCTTCACTAAGAAACTAAGATAAAAGCTTATTATATTTCATATAAATTGATAATAACTACAATTATATAAATAGGCTTGATAGTATATCTATTCTCCATAATCATATTGTTATATGTTATATATGATATAACAATTTCAATATTTTGCTTCTTCCCGGTCACAATATTTTAGGTTACTTCATCACTAAGAAACTAAGTTAAAAGACTATTAATTAATGACGCATATTTCATATACATTGATAATAACTACAGTTATATAAAGAGGCTCGATAGTATATCTATTCCCCATATTCATATTGTTATATGTTATATTTGATATAAACAATTTCAATTTTTTCTTCTTCCCCATCAGCAAATTTTAGGTTACTTCATCACTAAGAAACTAAGATAAAAGACTATTAATTAATGACACATATTTCATATACATTGATAATAACTACAATTATATAAAGAGGCTCGATAGTATATCTATTCCACATATTCATATTGTTATATGTTATATATGATATAAACAATTTCAATATTTTTCTTCTTCCCCATCAGCAAATTTTAGGTTACTTCATCTTTAAGAGACTAAGTTAAAAGACTATTACTTCATGACACATATTTCAAATACATTGTTAATAATTAAAATTATATAACGAGGCTCGATAGTATATTTATTCCCCATATTCATATTGTTATATGTTATATATGATATAAAGAACTTTAATATTTTTCTTCTTCCCCATCAGCAAATTTTAGGTGTGAAGAAGAAAATAAGTTAAACGACTATTATTTAATGACACATATTTCATATACATTGGTAGTAATTAAAATTATATAAAGAGGCTCGATAGTGTATTTATTACCAATATTCATATTGTTATATGTTATATATGATATAAACAATTTCAATATTTTGCTTCTTTCCCGTTACCAAATTTTAGGTTACTTAATCACTAAGAAACTAAGATAAAAGACTATTAATTAAGGACACATATTTCATATACATTGATAATAACTACAATTATATCAAGAGGCTCGATAGTATATGTATTCCCCATATTCATATTGTTATATGGTACATATGATATAAACAATTTCAATATTTTTCTTCTTCCCCATCAGCAAATTCTAGGTTACTTCATCATTAAGAAACTAAGTTAAAAGACTATTACTTAATAAGACATATTTCATATACATTGGTAATAATTAAAATTATATAACGAGGCTCAATAGTATATCTATTCCCCATATTCATATTGTTATATGTTATATATGATATAAACAATTTCAATATTTTTCTTCTTCCATGTCAGCAAATTTTAGGTTGCTTCATCACTAATAAATTAAGATAAAAGACTAATAATTAATGACACATATTTCATATACATTGATAATAATTACAATTATATAAAGAGGCTCGATAGTATATCTATTCCCCATATTCATATTGTTATATGTTATATATGATATTAACAATTTCAATATTTTGCTTCTTCCCTGTCACCAAATTTTAGGTTACTTCTTCACTAGGAAACTAAGATAAAAGACTATTATATTTCATATACATTGATAATAACTACAATTATATAAATAGGCTCGATAGTATATCTATTCCCCATATTAATATTGTTATATGCTATATATGATATAAACAATTTCAATATTTTGCTTCTTCCCCGTCACCAAATTTTAGGTTACTTCATCACTAAG
Source organism: Vicia faba (assembly GCA_948472305.1). Taxonomy (NCBI): domain Eukaryota; kingdom Viridiplantae; phylum Streptophyta; class Magnoliopsida; order Fabales; family Fabaceae; genus Vicia; species Vicia faba. Next base: position 110,481,664 of record OX451741.1, read on the forward strand.
AAACTAAGTTAAAAGACTATTAATTAAGGACACATATTTCATAAACATTGATAATAACTAAAGTTATATAAAGAGGCTCGATAATATATCTATTCCCCATATTCATATTGTTATATGTTATATATGATATAAACAATTTCAATATTTTGCTTCTTCCCCGTCTACAAATTTTAGGTTACTTCATCACTAATAAACTAAGTTGAAAGACTATTAATTAATGACACATATTTCATATACATTGATAATAACTACAATTATATATAGAGGCTCGATAGTATATCTATTCCCCATATTCATATTGTTATATGTTATATGTGATATAAACAATTTAAATATTTTTCTTCTTCCCCATCAGCAAATTTTAGGTTACTTCATCACTAAGAAACTAAGTTAAAAGACTATTAATTAATGACACATATTTCATATACATTCGTAATATTTAAAATTATATAACGAGGCTCGATAGTATATCTATTCCACATATTCATATTCTTATATGTTATATATGATATAAATAATTTCAATATTTTTCTTCTTCCCCATCAGCAAATTTTAGGTTACTTCATCCCTAAGAAACAAAGATAAAAGACTATTAATTAATGTCACATATTTCATACACATTGATAATAACTAAAGTTATATAAAGAGGCTCGATAGTATATCTATTCCCCATATTCATATTGTTATATGTTATATATGATATAAACAATTTCAATATTTTGCTTCTTCCCGGTCACCAAATTTTAGGTTACTTCATCACTAAGAAACTAAGTTAAAAGACTATTAATTAATGACACATATTTCATATACATTGATAATAACTACAATTATATAAAGAGGCTCGATAGTATATCTATTCCGCATATTCCATTTGTTATATGTTATATATGATATAAACAATTTCAATATTTTTCTTCTTCCCCATCAGCAAATTTTAGGTTACTTCATCATTAACAAACTAAGTTAAAAGACTATTACTTAATGACACATATTTCAAATACATTGTTAATAATTAAAATTATATAACGAGGCTCGATAGTATATCTATTCCCCATATTCATACTGTTATATGTTATATATGATATAAATAACTTTAATATTTTTCTTCTTCCCCATCAGATAATTTTAGGTTACTTCTTCATTAAGAAACTAAGTTAAACGACTATTATTTAATGACACATATTTCATATACATTGGTTGTAATGAAAATTATATAAAGAGGCTCGATAGTATATTTATTCCCAATATTCATATTGTTATATGTTATATATGATATAAACAATTTCAATATTTTTCTTCTTTCCCGTTACCAAATTTTAGGTTACTTAATCACTAAGAAACTAAGATAGAAGACTATTAATTAAGGACACATATTTCATATACATTGATAATAACTAAAATTATATAAAGAGGCTCGATAGTATATCTAGTCCCCATATTCATATTGTTATATGTTATATATGATATAAACAATTTTAATATTTTGCTTCTTCCCCGTCACCAAATTTTAGGTTACTTCTTCACTAAGAAACTAAGATAAAAGACTATTATATTTCATATACATTGATAATAACTACAATTATATAAATAGCCTCGATAGTATATCTATTCCCCATATTCATATTTTTATATGTTATATATGATATAAACAATTTCAATATTTTGCTTCTTCCCCGTCACCAAATTTTAGGTTAATTCATCACTAAGAAACTAAGTTAAAAGACTATTAATTAATGACAAATATTTCATATACATTGATAATAACTACAATTATATATAGAGGCTCGATAGTATATCTATTCCCCATATTCATATTGTTATATGTTATATGTGATATAAACAATTTAAATATTTTTCTTCTTCCCCATCAGCAAATTTTAGGTTACTTCATCACTAAGAAACTAAGTTAAAAGACTATTAATTAATGACACATATTTCATATACATTCGTAATATTTAAAATTATATAACAAGGCTCGATAGTATATATATTCCCCATATTCATATTGTTATATGTTATATATAAATAATTTCAATATTTTTCTTCTCCCCCATCAGCAAATTTTAGGTTACTTCATCACTAAGAAACAAAGATAAAAGACTATTAATTAATGACACATATTTCATAAACATTGATAATAACTAAAGTTATATAAAGAGGCTCGATAGTATATCTATTCCCCATATTCATATTGTTATATGTTATATGTGATATAAACAATTTAAATATTTTTCTTCTTCCCCATCAGCAAATTTTAGGTTACTTCATCACTAAGAAACTAAGTTAAAAGACTATTAATTAATGACACATATTTCATATACATTCGTAATATTTAAAATTATATAACAAGGCTCGATAGTATATCTATTCCCCATATTCATATTGTTATATGTTATATATAAATAATTTCAATATTTTTATTCTCCCCCATCAGCAAATTTTAGGTTACTTCATCACTAAGAAACAAAGATAAAAGACTATTAATTAATGACACATATTTCATATACATTGATAATAACTACAGTTATATAAAGAGGCTCAATAGTATATCTAGTCCACATATTCATATTGTTATATGTTATATATGATATAAACAATTTTAATATTTTGTTTCTTCCCGGTCACCAAATTTTAGGTTACTTCATCACTAAGAAACTAAGTTAAAAGACTATTAATTAATGACACATATTTCATATACATTGATAATAACTACAATTATATAAAGAGGCTCGATAGTATATCTATTCCACATATTCCATTTGTTATATGTTATATATGATATAAACAATTTCAATATTTTTCTTCTTCCCCATCTGCAAATTTTATGTAACTTCATCATTAAGAAACTAAGTTAAATGACTATTACTTAATGGCACATATTTCATATACATTGGTAATAATTAAAATTATATAACGAGGCTCGATAGTATATCTATTCCACATATTCATATTGTTATATGTTATATATGATATAAATAATTTCAATATTTTTCTTCTCCCCCATCAGCAAATTTTAGGTTACTTCATCACTAAGAAACTAAGATAAAAGACTATTAATTAATGACACATATTTCATATACATTGATAATAACTACAATTATATAAAGAGGCTCGATAGTATATCTATTCCACAAATTCATATTGTTATATATTATATATGATATAAACAATTTCAATATTTTTCTTCTTCTCCATCAGCAAATTTTAGGTTACTTCATCATTAAGAAACTAAGTTAAAAGACTATAACTTAATGACACATATTTCAAATACATTGTTAATAATTAAAATTATATAACGAGGCTCGATAGTATATCTATTCCCCATATTCATATTGTTATATGTTATATATGATATAAACAACTTTAATATTTTTCTTCTTCCCCATCAGCAAATTTTAGGTTACTTCTTCATTAAGAAACTAAGTTAAACGATTATTATTTAATGACACATATTTCATATACATTGGTAGTAATTAAAATTATATAAAGAGGCTCGATAGTATATTTCTTACCAATATTCATATTGTTATATGTTATATATGATATAAACAATTTCAATATTTTGCTTCTTTCCCGTTACCAAATTTTAGGTTACTTAATCACTAAGAAACTAAGATAAAAGACTATTAATTAAGGACACATATTTCATATACATTGATAATAACTACAATTATATCAAGAGGCTCGATAGTATATCTATTCCCCATATTCATATTGTTATATGTTATATATGATATAAACAATTTCAATATTTTGCTTGTTCCCCGTCACCAAATTTTAGGTTACTTCATCACTAAGAAACTAAGTTAAAAGACTATTAATTAATGACACATATTTCATATACATTGATAATAACTACAATTATATAAATAGGCTCGATAGTATATGTATTCCCCATATTCATATTGTTATATGGTACATATGATATACATAATTTCAATATTTTTCTTCTTCCCCATCAGCAAATTCTAGGTTACTTCATCATTAAGAAACTAAGTTAAAAGACTATTACTTAATAAGACATATTTCATATACATTAGTAATAATTAAAATTATATAACGAGGCTCGATAGTATATCTATTCCCCATATTCATATTGTTATATGTTATATATGATATAAACAATTTCAATATTTTTCTTCTTCCCTGTCAGCAAATTTTAGGTTGCTTCATCACTAATAAATTAAGATAAAAGACTAATAATTAATGACACATATTTCATATACATTGATAATTATTACAATTATATAAAGAGGCTCGATAGTATATCTATTCCCCATATTCAAATTGTTATATGTTATATATGATATTAACAATTTCAATATTTTGCTTCTTCCCTGTCACCAAATTTTAGGTTACTTCTTCACTAGGAAACTAAGATAAAAGACTATTATATTTCATATACGTTGATAATAACTACAATTATATAAATAGCCTCGATAGTATATCTATTCCCCATATTCATATTGTTATATGTTATATATGATATAAACAATTTCAATATTTTGATTCTTCCCCGTCACCAAATTTTAGGTTACTTCATCACTAAGAAACTAAGTTAAAAGACTATTAATTAAGGACACATATTTCATAAACATTGATAATAACTAAAGTTATATAAAGAGGCTCGATAATATATCTATTCCCCATATTCATATTGTTATATGTTATATATGATATAAACAATTTCAATATTTTGCTTCTTCCCCGTCTGCAAATTTTAGGTTACTTCATCACTAATAAACTAAGTTGAAAGACTATTAATTAATGACACGTATTTCATATACATTGACAATAACAACAATTATATATAGAGGCTCGATAGTATATCTATTCCCCATATTCATATTGTTATATGTTATATGTGATATAAACAATTTAAATATATTTCTTCTTCCCCATCAGCAAATTTTAGGTTACTTCATCACTAAGAAACTAAGTTAAAAGACTATTAATTATTGAAACATATTTCATATACATTCGTAATATTTAAAATTATATGACGAGGCTCGATAGTATATCTATTCCACATATTCATATTGTTATATGTTATATATGATATAAATAATTTCAATATTTTTCTTCTTCCCCATCAGCAAATTTTAGGTTACTTCATCACTAAGAAACAAAGATAAAAGACTATTAATTAATGACACATATTTCATACACATTGATAATAACTAAAGTTATATAAAGAGGCTCGATAGTATATCTATTCCCCATATTCATATTGTTATATGTTATATATGATATAAACAATTTCAATATTTTGCTTCTTCCAGGTCACCAAATTTTAGGTTACTTCATCACTAAGAAACTAAGTTAAAAGACTATTAATTAATGACACATATTTCAAATAGATTGTTAATAATTAAAATTATATAACGAGGCTCGATAGTATATCTATTCCCCATATTCATATTGTTATATGTTATATATGATATAAACAACTTTAATATTTTTCTTCTTCCCCATCAGCAAATTTTACTTCTTCATTAAGAAACTAAGTTAAACGACTATTATTTAATGACACATATTTCATATACATTGGTTGTAATTAAAATTATATAAAGAGGCTCGATAGTATATTTATTCCCAATATTCATATTGTTATATGTTATATATGATATCAACAATTTAAATATTTTGCTTCTTTCCCGTTACCAATTTTTAGGTTACTTATTCACTAAGAAACTAAGATAAAAGACTATTAATTAAGGACACATATTTCATATACATTGATAATAACTAAAATTATATAAAGAGGCTCGATAGTATATCTAGTCCCCATATTCATATTGTTATATGTTATATATGATATAAACAATTTCAATATTTTGCTTCTTCCCCGTCACCAAATTTTAGGTTACTTCTTCACTAAGAAACTAAGATAAAAGACTATTATATTTCATATACATTGATAATAACTACAATTATATAAATATGATCGATAGTATATCTATTCCCCATATTCATATTGTTATATGTTATATATGATATAAAAAATTTCAATATTTTGCTTCTTCCCCGTCACCAAATTTTAGGTTAATTCATCACTAAGAAACTAAGTTAAAATACTATTAATTAATGACAAATATTTCATATACATTGACGATAACTGCAATTATATATAGAGGCTCGATAGTATATCTATTCCCCATATTCATATTGTTATATGTTATATGTGATATAAACAATTTAAATATTTTTTTTCTTCCCCATCAGCAAATTTTAGGTTACTTCATCACTAAGAAACTAAGTTAAAAGACTATTAATTAATGACACATATTTCATATACATTCGTAATATTTAAAATTATATAACAAGGCTCGATAGTATATCTATTCCCCATATTCATATTGTTATATGTTATATATAAATAATTTCAATATTTTTCTTCTCCCCCATCAGCAAATTTTAGGTTACTTCATCACTAAGAAACAAAGATAAAAGACTATTAATTAATGACATATATTTCATATACATTGATAATAACTACAGTTATATAAAGAGGCTCGATAGTATATCTAGTCCACATATTCATATTGTTATATGTTATATATGATATAAACAATTTCAATATTTTGCTTCTTCCCCGTCACCAAATTTTAGGTTACTTCTTCACTCAGAAACTAAGATAAAAGACTATTATATTTCATATACATTGATAATAACTACAATTATATAAATAGGCTCGATAGTATATCTATTCCTCATATTCATATTGTTATATGTTATATATGATATAAACAATTTCAATATTTTTCTTCTTCCCCATCAGCAAATTTTAGGTTACTTCTTCATTAAGAATCTAAGTTAAACGACTATTATTTAATGACACATATTTCATATACATTGGTAGTAATTAAAATTATATAAAGAGGCTCGATAGTATATTTATTCCCAATATTCATATTGTTATATGTTATATAAGATATAAACAATTTCAATATTTTGCTTCTTACCCGTTACCAAATTTTAGGTTACTTAATCACTAAGAAACTAGGATAGAAGACTATTAATTAAGGACACATATTTCATATACATTGATAATAACTACAATTATATAAAGAGGCTCGATTGTATATCTAGTCCCCATATTCATATTGTTATATGATATATATGATATAAACAATTTCAATATTTTGCTTCTTCCACGTCACCAAATTTTAGGTTACTTCTTCACTAAGAAACTAAGATAAAAGACTATTATATTTCATATACATTGATAATAACTACAATTATATAAATATGCTCGATAGTATATCTATTCCCCATATTCATATTGTTATATGTTATATATGATATAAAAAATTTCAATATTTTGCTTCTTCCCCGTCACCAAATTTTAGGTTAATTCATCACTAAGAAACTAAGTTAAAAGACTATTAATTAATGACAAATATTTCATATACATTGATAATAACTACAATTATATATAGAGGCTCGATAGTATATCTATTCCCCATATTCATATTGTTATATGTTATATGTGATATAAACAATTTAAATATTTTTCTTCTTCCCCATCAGCAAATTTTAGGTTACTTCATCACTAAGAAACAAAGTTAAAAGACTATTAATTAATGACACATATTTCATATACATTCGTAATATTTAAAATTATAAAACAAGGCTTGATAGTATATCTATTCCCCATATTCATATTTTTATATGTTATATATAAATAATTTCAATATTTTTCTTCTCCCCCATCAGCAAATTTTAGGTTACTTCATCACTAAGAAACAAAGATAAAAGACTATTAATTAATGACATATTTCATATACATTGATAATAACTACAGTTATATAAAGAGGCTCGATAGTATATCTAGTCCACATATTCATATTGTTATATGTTATATATGATATAAACAATTTCAATATTTTGTTTCTTCCCGGTCCCAAATTTTAGGTTACTTCATCACTAAGAAACTAAGTTAAAAGACTATTAATTAATGACACATATTTCATATACATTGATAATAACTACAATTATATAAAGAGGCTCGATAGTATATCTATTCCACATATTCCATTTGTTATATGTTATATATGATATAAACAATTTCAATATTTTTCTTCTTCCCCATCAGCAAATTTTAGGTTACTTCATCATTAAGAAACTAAGTTAAAAGACTATTACTTAATGACACATATTTCATATACGTTGGTAATAATTAAAATTATATAAGGAGGCTCGATAGTATATCTATTCCACATATTCATATTGTTATATGTTATATATGATATAAATAATTTCAATATTTTTCTTCTTCTCCATCAGCAAATTTTAGGTTACTTCATCATTAAGAAACTAAGTTAAAAGACTATTACTTAATGACACATATTTCATATACATTGGTAATAAGTAAAATTATATAACGAGGCTCGATAGTATATCTATTCCACATATTCATATTGTTATATGTTATATATGATATAAATAATTTCAATATTTTTTTTCTCCCCCATCAGCAAATTTTAGGTTACTTCATCACTAAGAAACTAAGATAAAAGACTATTACTTAATTACACATATTTCATATATATTGGTAATAACTACAATTATATAAAGAGGCTCGATAGTATATTTATTCCACATATTCATATTGTTATATCTAATATATGATATAAATAATTTCAATATTTTTCCTCTTCCCCATCAGCAAATTTTAGGTTACTACATCATTAAGAAACTAAGTTAAAAGACTATTACTTAATGACACATATTTCAAATACATTGTTAATAATTAAAATTATATAACGAGGCTCGATAGTATATCTATTCCCCATATTCATATTGTTATATGTTATATATGATATAAACAACTTTAATGTTTTTCTTCTTCCCCATCAGCAAATTTTAGGTTACTTCTTCATTAAGAAACTAAGTTAAAAGACTATTACTTAATAACACATATTTCATATACATTGGTAATAATTAAAATTATATAACGAGGCTCGATAGTATATCTCTTCCCCATATTCATATTGTTATATGTTATATATGATATAAACAATTTCAATATTTTTCTTCATCCCCATCAGCAAATTTTAGGTTACTTCATCATTAAGAAACTAAGTTAAAAGACTATTACTTAATGACACATATTTCATATACATTGGTAATAATTAAAATTATTTAGCGAGGCTCGATAGTATATCTATTCCCCATATTCATATTGTTATATGTTATATATGATATAAATAATTTCAATATTTTTCTTCTTCCCCATCAGGAAATTTTAGGTTATTTCATCACTAAGAAACTAAGATAAAAGACTAAGACTATTAATTAATGACACATATTTCATATACATTGATAATAACTACAATTATATAAAGAGGCTCGATAGTATATCTATTCCACATATTCAAATTGTTATATGTCATATATGATATAAACAATTTCAATATTTTTCTTCTTCCCCATCAACAAATTTTAGGTTACTTCATTATTAAGAAACTAAGTTAAAACACTATTACTTAATGACACATATTTCAAATACATTGTTAATAATTAAAATTATATAACGAGGCTCGATAGTATATCTATTCCCCATATTCATATTGTTATATGTTATATATGATATACACAACTTTAATATTTTTCTTCTTCCCCATCAGCAAATTTTAGGTTACTTCTTCATTAAGAAACTAAGTTAAAAGACTATTACTTAATGACACATATTTCAAATACATTGTTAATAATTAAAATTATATAACGAGGCTCGATAGTATATCTATTCCCCATATTCATATTGTTATATGTTATATATGATATACACAACTTTAATATTTTTCTTCTTCCCCATCAGCACATTTTAGGTTACTTCTTCATTAAGAAACTAAGTTAAACGACTATTATTTAATGACACATATTTCATATACATTGGTAGTAATTAAAATTATATAAAGAGGCTCGATAGTATATTTATTCCCAATATTCATATTGTTATATGTTATATATGATATAAACAATTTCAATATTTTGCTTCTTTCCCATTACCAAATTTTAGGTTACTTATTCACTAAGAAACTAAGATAAAAGACTATTAATTAAGGACACATATTTCATATACATTGATAATAACTACAATTATATAAAGAGGCTCGATAGTATATATAGTCCCCATATTCATATTGTTATATGTTATATATGATATAAACAATTTCAATATTTTGCTTCTTCCCCGTCACCAAATTTTAGGTTACTTCTTCACTAAGAAACTAAGATAAAAGACTATTATATTTCATATACATTGATAATAACTACAATTATATAAATATGCTCGATAGTATATCTATTCCCCATATTCATATTGTTATATGTTATATATGATATAAATAATTTCAATATTTTGCTTCTTCCCCGTCACCAAATTTTAGGTTAATTCATCACTAAGAAACTAAGTTAAAAGACTATTAATTAATGACAAATATTTCATATACATTGATAATAACTACAATTATATATAGAGGCTCGATAGTATATCTATTCCCCATATTCATATTGTTATATGTTATATGTGATATAAACAATTTAAATATTTTTCTTCTTCCCCATCAGCAAATTTTAGGTTACTTTATCACTAAGAAACTAAGTTAAAAGACTATTAATTAATGACACATATTTCATATACATTTGTAATATTTAAAATTATATAACAAGGCTCGATAGTATATCTATTCCCCATATTCATATTGTTATATGTTATATATAAATAATTTAAATATTTTTCTTCTTCCCCATCAGCAAATTTTAGTTTACTTCACCACTAAGAAACAAAGATAAAAGACTATTAATTAATGACACATATTTCATATACATTGATAATAACTACAGTTATATAAAGAGGCTCGATAGTATATCTAGTCCACATATTCATATTGTAATATGTTATATATGATATAAACAATTTCAATATTTTGTTTCTTCCCGGTCACCAAATTTTAGGTTACTTCATCACTAAGAAACTAAGTTAAAAGACTATTAATTAATGACACATATTTCGTATACATTGATAATAACTACAATTATATAAAGAGGCTCGATAGTATATCTATTCCACATATTCCATTTGTTATTTGTTATATGTTATATATGATATAAACAATTTCAATATTTTTCTTCTTCCCCATCAGCAAATTTTAGGTTACTTCATCATTAAGAAACTAAGTTAAAAGACTATTACTTAATGACACATATTTCATATACGTTGGTAATAATTAAAATTATATAACGAGGCTCGATAGTATATCTATTCCACATATTCATATTGTTATATGTTATATATGATATAAATAATTTCAATATTTTTCTTCTTCCCCATCAGCAAATTTTAGGTTACTTCATCATTAAGAAACTAATTTAAAAGACTATTACTTAATGACACATATTTCATATACATTGGTAATAATTAAAATTATATAACGAGGCTCGATAGTATATCTATTCCACATATTCATATTGTTATATGTTATATATGATATAAATAATTTCAATATTTTTCTTCTCCCCCTTCAGCAAATTTTAGGTTACTTCATCACTAAGAAACTAAGATAAAAGACTATTACTTAATGACACATATTTCATATACATTGGTAATAACTACAATTATATAAAGAGGCTCGATAATATATTTATTCCTCATATTCATATTGTTATATCTAATATATGATATAAACAATTTCAATATTTTTCTTCTTCCCCATCAGCAAATTTTAGGTTACTTCATCATTAAGAAACTAAGTTAAAAGACTATTACTTAATGACACATATTTCAAATACATTGTTAATAATTAAAATTATATAACGAGGCTCGATAGTATATCTATTCCCCATATTCATATTGTTATATGTTATATATGATATAAACAACTTTAATATTTTTCTTCTTCCCCATCAGCAAATTTTAGGTTACTTCTTCATTAAAAACTAAGTTAAACGACTATTATTTAATGACACATATTTCATATACATTGGTAGTAATTAAAATTATATAAAGAGGCTCGATAGTATATTTATTCCCAATATTCATATTGTTATATGTTATATCTTATATAAACAATTTCAATATTTTGCTTCTTTCCCGTTACAAAATTTTAGGTTACTTATTCACTAAGAAACTAAGATAAAAGACTATTAATTAAGGACACATATATCATATACATTGATAATAATTACAATTATATAAATAGGCTCGATAGTATATCTATTCCCCATATTCATATTGTTATATGTTATATATGATATAAACAATTTAAATATTTTTCTTCTTCCCCATCAGCAAATTTTAGGTTACTTCATCACTAAGAAACTAAGTTAAAAGACTATTAATTAATGACACATATTTCTTATACGTTCGTAATATTTAAAATTATATAACAAGGCTTGATAGTATATCTATTCCCCATATTCATATTGTTATATGTTATATATAAATAATTTCAATATTTTTCTTCTCCCCCATCATCAAATTTTAGGTTACTTCATCACTAAGAAACAAAGATAAAAGACTATTAATTAATGACATATATTTCATATACATTGATAATAACTACAGTTATATAAAGAGGATCGATAGTATATCTACTACACATATTCATATTGTTATATGTTATATATGATATAAACAATTTCAATATTTTGCTTCTTCCCCGTCACCAAATTTTAGGTTACTTCTTCACTCAGAAACTAAGATAAAAGACTATTATATTTCATATACATTGATAATAACTACAATTATATAAAGAGGCTCGATAGTATATCTATTCCTCATATTCATATTGTTATATGTTATATATGATATAAACAATTTCAATATTTTTCTTCTTCCCCATCAGCAAATTCTAGGTTACTTCATCAATAAGAAACTAAGTTAAAAGACTATAACTTAATAACACATATATCATATACATTGGTAATAATTAAAATTATATAACGAGGCTCGATAGTATATCTCTTCCCCATATTCATATTGTTATATGTTATATATGATATAAATAATTTCAATATTTTTCTTCTTCCCCATCAGGAAATTTTAGGTTACTTCATCATTAAGAAACTAAGTTAAAAGACTATTACTTAATGACACATATTTCATATACATTGTTAATAATTAAAATTATTTATCGAGGCTCGATAGTATATCTATTCTCCATATTCATATTGTTATATGTTATATATGATATAAATAATTTCAACATTTTTCTTCTTCCCCATCAGGAAATTTTAGGTTACTTCATCACTAAGAAACTTAGATAAAAGACTATTAATTAATGACACATATTTCATATACATTGATAATAACTAGAATTATATAAAGAGGCTTGATAGTATATCTATTCCACATATTGATATTGTTATATGTTATATATGATATAAATAATTCCAATATTTTTCTTCTTCCCCATCAGCAAATTTTAAGTTACTTCATCATTAAGAAACTAAGTTAAAAGACTATTACTTAATAACACATATTTCATATACATTGGTAGTAATTAAAATTATATAAAGAGGCTCAATAGTATATTTATTCCCAATATTCATATTGTTATATGTTATATATGATATAAACAATATCAATATTTTGCTTCTTTCCCGTTACCAAATTTTAGGTTACTTAATCACTAAGAAACTAAGATAAAAGACTATTAATTAAGGATACATATTTCATATACATTGATAACAACTAGAATTATATAAAGAGGCTCGATAGTATATCTAGTCCCCATATTCATATTGTTATATGTTATATATGATATAAACAATTTCAATATTTTGCTTCTTCCCCGTCACCAAATTTTAGGTTACTTCTTCACTAAGAAACTAAGATAAAAGACTATTATATTTCATATACATTGATAATAACTACAATTATATAAATAGGCTCGATAGTATATCTATTCGCCATATTCATATGGTTATATGTTATATATGATATAAAAAATTTCAATATTTTGCTTCTTCCCTGTCACCAAATTTTAGGTTATTTCATCACTAAGAAACTAAGTTAAAATACTATTAATTAATGACAAATATTTCATATGCATTGATAATAACTACAATTATATAAGGAGGCTCGATAGTATATCTATTCTACATATTCATATTGTTATATATTTTATATGATATAAGCAATTTCAATATTTTACTTCTTCCCCATCAGCAAATTTTAGGTTACTTCATCATTAAGAAACTAAGTTAAAAGACTATTACTTAATGACACATATTTCAAATACATTGTTAATAATTAAAATTATATAACGAGGCTCGATAGTATATCTATTCCCCATATTCATATTGTTATATGTTATATATGATATAAACAACTTTAATATTTTTCTTCTTCCCCATTAGCAAATTTTAGGTTACTTCTTCATTAAGAAACTAAGTTAAACGACTATTAATTAATGACACATATTTCATATACATTGGTAGTAATTAAAATTATATAAAGAGGCTCGATAGTATATTTATTCCCAATATTCATATTGTTATATGCTATATATGATATAAACAATTTCAATATTTTGCTTCTTTCCCGTTATCAAATTTTAGGTTACTTAATCACTAAAATACTAAGATAAAAGACTATTAATTAAGGACACAAATTTCATATACATTGATAATAACTACAATTATATCAAGAGGCTCGATAGTATATCTATTCATCATATTCATATTGTTATATGTTATATATGATATAAACAATTTCAATATTTTGGTTGTTTCCCGTCACCAAATTTTAGGTTACTTCATCACTAAGAAACTAAGTTAAAAGACTATTAATTAATGACACATATTTCATATACATTGATAATAACTACAATTATATAAAGAGGCTCGATAGTATATGTATTCCCCATATTCATATTGTTATATGTTATATATGATATAAATAATTTCAATATTTTTCTTCTTCCCCATTAGCAAATTCTAGGTTACTTCATCATTAAGAAACTAAGTTAAAAGACTATTACTTAATAACACATATTTCATATACATTGGTAATAGTTAAAATTATATAACGAGGCTCGATAGTATATTTATTCCCCATATTCATATTGTTATATGTTATATATGATATAAACAATTTCAATATTTTTCTTCTTCCCCATCAGCAAATTTTAGGTCACTTCATCATTAAGAAACTAAGTTAAAAGACTATTACTTAATGACACATATTTCATATACATTGGTAATAATTAAAATTATTTAACTAGGCTCGATAGTAAATCTATTCCCCATATTCATATTGTTATATGTTATATATGATATAAATAATTTCAATATTTTTCTTCTTCCCCATCAGCAAATTTTAGGTTACTTCATCACTAAGAAACTAAGATAAAAGACTATTAATTAATGACACATATTTCATATACATTGATAATAACTAGAATTATATAAAGAGGCTTGATAGTATATCTATTCCACATATTGATATTGTTATATGTTATATATGACATAAATAATTCCAATATTTTTCTTCTTCCCCATCAGCAAATTTTAAGTTACTTCATCATTCAGAAACTAAGTTAAAAGACTATTACTTAATAACACATATTTCATATACATTGGTAGTAATTAAAATTATATAAAGAGGCTCAATAGTATATTAATTCCCAATATTCATATTGTTATATGTTATATATGATATAAACAATATCAATATTTTGCTTCTTTCCCGTTACCAAATTTTAGGTTACTTAATCACTAAGAAACTAAGATAAAAGACTATTAATTAAGGATACATATTTCATATACATTGATAACAACTACAATTATATAAAGAGGCTCGATAGTATATCTAGTCCCCATATTCATATTGTTATATGTTATATATGATATAAACAATTTCAATATTTTGCTTCTTCCCCGTCACCAAATTTTAGGTTACTTCTTCACTAAGAAACTAAGATAAAAGACTATTATATTTCATATACATTGATAATAACTACAATTATATAAATAGGCTCGATAGTATATCTATTCGCCATATTCATATGGTTATATGTTATATATGATATAAAAAATTTCAATATTTTGCTTCTTCCCTGTCACCAAATTTTAGGTTATTTCATCACTAAGAAACTAAGTTAAAAGACTATTAATTAATGACAAATATTTCATATACATTGATAATAACTACAATTATATATAGAGGCTCGATAGTATATTAATTCCCCATATTCATATTATTATATGTTATATGTGATATAAACAATTTAAATATTTTTCTTCTTCCCCATCAGCAAATTTTAGGTTACTTCATCACTAAGAAACTAAGTTGAAAGACTATTAATTAATGACACATATTTTATATACATTCGTAATATTTAAAATTATATAACGAGGCTCGATAGTATATCTATTCCCCATATTCATATTGTTATATGTTATATATGATATAAATAATTTCAATATTTTTCTTCTTCCCCATTAGCAAATTTTAGGTTACTTCATCACTATGAAACAAAGATAAAAGACTATTAATTAATGACACATATTTCATATACATTGATAATAACCACAATTATATAAAGAGGCTCGATAGTATATCTAGTCCACATATTCATATTGTTGTCCTGGGTTCGAACCTTGGCGCTCCATTTTGTTTTTTTTTCACATTTTTGAGTTTTTCATTTTTGGCTTGTTTTGCAGGATGGGCTTGGTTCTTTGGGCCTAGAGTTTTTTTACTAATATTCTGCCCCCAATTTCCTTACAACACCCCTGGCCCAAACTATTTTCATATATTTATTTTATTTGTTTTCATTTTCATTTTTTATTTAAAAAATATTTCTTTAATACCTAAAAATCATAAAAAATATGAAATATGATAATTTTGCATTTGTTTATTTTATTTTTATTTTCACATTAAAAAATATATTTTATCTTCAATATATACTAACTATTTTTCTCAAATAAATTTGTAAAAAATAAAACTTAGATATATTGTTATCTTTTCTTATATATATATATATATATATATATATATATATATATATATATATATATATATATATATATATATATATATATATATATATACTTGTAAATATTTATTTTAACTTTAAAAAAATTTATATTTTTATACAATATTATTTATTACTTTTAATACAAAATAAATAAAAATAATACATAAGAAATTTATTTCCTTTCAAACTAAAAAATTAGTGTTAATCACCTTTTTAAGAAATTATTTTCTTTTCCTTATATTTTTAGGATTAGGTTAAATTTCTTTTCACATAAAAAAAACAAAACAAAATCTTTTTCTTGCATAAGTACATGATATTGCATATTTAAATATTGTATATTTTTTATCCTAATATTCGTACAAATTCGATTTGGTTGTAATAGCTTATTTAGGTTTACATTCTTGCAAATTCCCATTCAAATTTGTATTTCCCCCCTCCCATTAATTGTTTTAATAGCTTAGTAATCTTTACATTACGCAATTTACCGCTTTACATGCCATGTTAGTAATTAGGGTTTGTATGGTAAGACAAAAACAAAACAAATAGAAAACCCTAATACAAGACAAAATCAAAGCATGAAAATAACACACTTGCACACAAGCATCCTTAGGGTTTATCCACTTGGTTGCCTTATACAATAATAGCCATATTACGCATGCGAAGTATCTTGGCAAAACAAACAAATATAAGATCATAGTCCCTCGATGACGCTATTCAAAGTTGCCTTACAAAATGATCTTGGTCCCTCAAAAATGCCGAGATACTTTGCAAACGTTGCTAATCATGGTTATACAATGACCCACGCCTGTCCCGTTTACATCCAAAGATAGGGTTGCTTACCAAATAAATGGTAATACAACAATGTCAAAGGAATAGAAAATGCATAAGAAAAACATTTTGAGTAGGTGGATTACTCCTAGTTACTTGCTCTATTTTCAAACAACTATCCTTGTTATTTTCAAAACAAACACACACACATTTCAAAAGCATCTTACAAATATTGAGAACATTTTCAAAAAGACAAACATCTTTGTATACATTCTTACGAACGAGAATCATTACAAAGGTTGCCAAAACGATGGCCTCTTTTACAAAATACTTTCGGAACCACACCAAACACATTTTCAAACAACAAAAGCAAGTGATCTAGCAAGTAACTAAGAGCGCATGGAAAACGATGGATGAAAAGGGTGCTAATACCTTCCCTTTTTATAATCTACCCCCCGAACTCAAGAAAATATCTCAAAGGTCTTTCCTGTGCTTTTTCACTTTTCCTTTTGGATAAAAGAAAAGTCGGTGGCAACTCTTGCTAACCGCAACATTTATGATAAAACGCAAAACCCTCAAGTCAGTTCTCCCACCGTACCACAGAATTGGAGACTCTGCTGGGGAATTTTATAAAAGTGGGGTTACCTTAGGGCTAGATCACATTTTATTTTCTTACATTGTTTGATTTGGTTGCTTTACATTTTGGTTCTTTGTTTGGGTTTGAATCCTCCACCCGAATTTGGGAAACATTATAGGTAAATAGCAATACATTGTGGAAATTGTGCGGGGTATACCGACATGGTCTAAGCCATAGCTATGTTAGTGTGGCATATTTGTGGGTACCGGTAGCCTTTGAGTCAATCAAATATAATACGGGGCCGCTAAGTGATGTCATGAAGCACTAATGAACTTCTAGAACCCTTTACTTGACCAACTTGGCCTTTAGGATGTAGTGAGATGATCGGCTTTGGTGCAGTCCGAAGTTGGTAGATACTCGATACTACACTCATTGAGGTTTAGTTTCTTGGGATATTTTGGTCTCCATTAAAGAGGCTTGAGCTGAAACAATGACCAAGGAAACAATCCGGTGATATTAAGCTCCTTAGAACCCGGTTACTATTACTAGGACAGGTTTAAGCCAACAAAACTTGAAGAGGGTACTTACCTATAAAACCCCATGAAAGCCTAAACTAAGAACTTGTTTGTTTGCTTGTATATACATACTTGTACATAACATCATGGACAAAATGAACATCATATGCATTCACTAACCATTTCAAGGATTTTGGAGATTCATCATTGTTCTTGTTTTGTAGGATATGGATTCACTCCGCAGGAAAACTATCCAAATCAACCTTGTAAGAGTTCCTCCACAACTCAAGGAGCTAGCTTCAAGGATCCCTGAGAACTCTCATTCACCGAGAGGCATGGTCGTCTACTCAACTTGGTCACCTCTAACACAAAGGAGGATATGATGAAGGCGCTCTTCCAGTTCTTTGATCCTTTGCATAATTGGTTCACATTCCCTGACTATCAGCTTGTGCCTACTTTGAAATAATTCTCTCAACTCTTGAGGATTCCCATTCTCAATCAACTAGATTTCAACGGTACGGAAAGATACCCAAATCCAGAAGAGATTTCTCAAGCTCTGCACTTGCACTCATCTGATGTCACAGCTCATTGGGAAACTAGAAGTGGTGTCAAAGTCTTCTTAGCAAAGTTTTTGTTTGAGAAAGCCCAAAACTGTTGGAATTCCTTAGATCTGAAAGCATTTGAGGAAATTGTGGCTCTTCTTATCTATGGGATGGTCTTGTTTCCCAATCCTGACCAACTCATAGATGTGAGTGCCATCAAAATCTTCATGTCACGCAATCCGGTGCCTACATTACTAGGGGATATCCTACACTCTTTTCACACTCGCACAATAAGGAAAAGAGGTGTCCTTATGTGTTTCATTCCTCTCCTGGCAAGATGGTTTATTTCTCATCTTCCCCAATCAGTCTTAAAGAATAAGCAAGGTTTAAGGTGGTCACAAAGGTTAATGACGTTCAAACATTTAGACATTCATTGGTGCTCTCGATCCAAAGAGAATGTTATCATTATTGACCGTTGTGGGGAATTCCCTAACGTCCCTCTACTTGGAATTAGGGGAGGCATCACCTACAACCCGTGCTTAGCTCTAAGACAGTTTGGTTATGCCCGAAGGGATGGCCCACATGAGATGTTGATTCAAGGCTTGGTATTCAACTACGACAACGAAAATCAAGGTCTTCGCCAAAGATTCGTCCGAGCTTGGAGGATGCTAAACAAGGTGGATAGAAAGACTTTGGGACACAAGAATTCCATCCCTCTTGAGCCTTACCTCAAGTGGGTACGAACCCGCGCTCAAAGTCTTATGATGCCGTATCCTTCGATTCTCCCAGTGATCATCGAGCCTGTTAAGGAATGAGAAGTTCCATACATTATCCTACATCCTAACATGCCCACATATCTTGAAGACCTACAAAGGGATTGGATACAGCTCAAAGGAGAACGAGATACTTTTGAAGCCCAATTCTACGCAAGAGAGAAGAAGGTTTTGGAACTCACTAGGCTACTTCATGAGGAGAATACTCTAAATGCCTACATTGCACCAAAGAGGATGAGCACTACTTTTTTTATCTTAGAGTATTGTATTATTTAGCCCAAGGGGAATTGATGTACTCAAACTCTATTTTATCAATATAACGTGTGTTTCTTTTTGTCTAAAATGAACTTGAATCTTTTTAAAATCCTTGAAAGCATTTCATGTGTACATATCATTCACCATAACATAATTAGGTCTTTTGCCACGAGTTTCCTCATCTCTCTACTATTTATATCAATAAGATGGATCTCGAACAGACAGTCAAAGATCTTCAAGTTCAAAACACGCAGTTTCAACAGTTACTCATGACCCTGGCCAAGGGGCAAGAGGAGTTGAAGACTTTGTTGGCCAAAGAGAAGAAGAAGAAAAAGAAGAAACCAACTGGTGTTGTAATCATGGGGAGAAGGTTTAAAGGACAAACTAGAAGAACCTTGAATTTTGCAGCACCATCTGATGAAGGAGAAGGGAAAGGAAAAGAAACAGCAGTTCCGTCAGAATCTGAAGAGGAGGAAGAAGAGGAAGACTACTCTGAGGAACAGTATCCTCCGGCGAATGATAAGCACAGACATCTTGAAGAGCGTTTGAACGCTATGGAAATACAAAGGGTACCAGTCTAGACTTTAAAGAATTGGGGCTAGTATCTGGTTGTGATCCCACCGAAGTTCAAAGTGTCGTTGTTTGCAAAATATGATGGGGTGTCATGTCCTAAGATGCACCTCCGATCATATGTGAGAAAGATTCAGCCGCACTCCGTCGATAAAGACCTGTGGGTGCATTTTTTCCAAGATAGCCTATCTGGAACACAACTCAATTGGTTTTACCAATTGGAAAGGGACGACGTCCACAACTGAGAATATCTTGCCACATCTTTCTATAAGCAATACCAGTATAATGTAGATTTGGCGCCTACCCGTACTCAACTTCAGAGTATGGCTATGGCTTCAAATGAGGGTTTCAAGGATTACGCACAGAAATGGAGAGATCTAGCTGGGAGAGTGCAACCCCCTCTATCTGAAAAGGAGTTGGTGGATATGTTCTTAGGAACTCTATCAGGACCTTTCTTCAACCATTTGATTGGGAGCTCATCTGCTGGATTTACTAAGTTAATACTAACCGGAGAGAGGGTGGAAGCTGGCATAAAAAGTGGAAAGATTCAGAAGGATTTGTATGCCTCTACAGGGTTGAGAAAACCTTTCACTGGGAAGAAGGAGGTATCTTCTGTTTATCCACAAAGGAACCAAGGGAGAGCTGAACGCCGACTAATGGTAGGGGCCGTTATGATCCCAAAGCCTACATCTGATCAACCAAGAAGTAACCAACCGAGGGTGGAAAGGCCAGTCCGACAATTCACCAGAATTAATATGACTTTAGCCCAGGTTTTACCACATTTTCTGAAATCTAATTTGGCATCTCTGAAGGAGGCTCCGAAGAACCCCAACACAGCGTCCCCTCATTATCACCCAAATTCCAGATGCGCATATCATTTCGAAAGTCCGAGTCATGACACTAACAACTGTTGGGCCTTGAAAAACAAAATTCAAGACCTTATAGATGCAAAAGAGATTGAGTTTTATGAACCCGAGAAGCCAAACGTCATTTCTTCTCCCATGCCTAGACATGGTCACAACACCAATGCTATCGAAGAAGACTTGTTTGTTACCACAGTTGATGAACTCTTGACTCCGCTCCCAATCATTAAGATAAACTTGTTGAAAGCTGGTGTATTCCTGGGTTGTAATGAAGACTGTCATCTTTGCTTATCCTCACCAACTGTTTTCCCTTTGTTGAAGACAGGCATTCAACGCTTGATAGACAACCAAGAGATTCTGTTTGAAAGTGCTCCTGTTGCACCTGTTCCTGTTGAAGACGTTTCAATCATAACCATCTCCTCCAATCCTTCCAGGGTCCCCAAAAGACCCATTAGGATTACATCGGTTCCAAAAACTACTCCTCTTATAATCACAATGCCCGGGCCAGTCCCGTATGAATCAGACAAAACAATGTCGTGGAATTACGGCGGAGACATCTACTACCATGGTATCAAATAAGATGGGTTAGCCGTCGAAGAAATAAGCTCTGAAGAAGAAGACTCTGACATTAGAAATATTGCCGAACCAGTAAGATTACCCGTAGCGGTAGAATCTTCTCTCTAGAAATTGCCCCTCCAAAGGCAGTTTTTGGACCCGTGGCTGTTCTAAAGGTTACCTTCGTATCATGATCATATCTTCAAGTGCTCCTACTAACAAAGACGACACAACCCCTTCTGTTATCCCTACCAACACTTTTACTGCTAAAATTCGAGGAAAAAGTATTCAAGAAGATCATGTCCAGACGAAGGCTCAACCACTAACTATCCCCGAAACCTCCCAGAAGAAAATGGAGGAGATCCTGAGAATAATAAAGAAGAGCGACTATGAAGTAGTTGAACAGTTGGGGAAAACTCCCTCCAAAATATCCATGCTAGCATTGTTGCTGTGTTCTGAGGCACATGCGAAAGATCTGGTGAAGTTTCTAAAGACAGCCCATGTGCCTCAAGAGACGTCTGCTGACCAATTTCAAGATTGTGTGGCCAGCTTGACAGCTGATAACGGCCTAGGCTTCTCTGATGCTGATTTGACACCAAGAGGGAGAAAGCACAACGAGGCATTACATGTCTCTGTGGAATATAGAGGAACAACTCTGGCCCATGTCTTGGTGGACACTGGCTCATCTTTGAATGTTTTACCAAAGAGAGCTCTCGATAGATTGGACTGCAAAGCACTGACGTTGAAACCCAGTAACATAGTCGTGAGAGTATTTGATGGCTCAAAGAGGATGGTCCACGGGGAGGTGGACATACCCATAAAGATTGGGACCCAGAATTTCAACTCAACCTTCTATGTAATGGACATCCTCCCCTCTTACTCCTGTCTGCTAGGACGACCATGGATCCATAATACCGGTGTTGTCACCTCTACACTACACCAGATGCTGAAATATCCGGTCCATGGAAAGATTATCACTGTCCACGGAGAGGAAGAGTATATGATTAGCCACCTCAATTCCTTCCGGTATGTGGAATTGGATGGCGAGTTCATTGAAACTCCTTTTCAACATTTCGAAGAAGTCTCTCAAGAGGTAGCAGTAACCAAGATGGTGTCCCAAATCCACAAGATCACAAGACCTCTACTCCAGATGTCATCTCTGAAGGACGCCAAGGAAGTAGTAGAGGAAGGAGGATGCACCATCTGGGGGCAACTTCTGGACATTCTGTATAAATCTGACAAGTTTGGCTTAGGGTTTACTTCAAGTGCTCATAAGGTTGTGCGCCGTGCCCGTCCTGGAGGGCCACCTTTGAAGATTAGAAACTGAGAGGTCAATGCAGTGGAAGATGGTGAAGAGGATTGAAGCTTGGAGGATTGGATATTTCCTACTATCAACGGAGGACTTCGCAATTGGGAAGCCAGAGACTTTGTCCCAATAACTTTCATCTCTCAATAATTTACCTTTTACATTTCTGTTGGACTTGTAATATTCACAAACAATTCGCACATTTAAAACCTTGTGTCTTACCCGAGGCACAATGGTCCATTTGTAAGGGTTTTTATTTCATCTTCATATGACATTCAATGAATCATGGACGTTTTTCACATATAAACTTTTTGTGGTCATTGTTTTTCTTTTACATTTTATTTTTAAAAGATGGCTATACCCTTACACACACCCACACTCACAAATGCAGGTACCCCTCTGTGATGCGGTGGGAGAACTTACTTGAGGTTTTGCGTTTGTGTTCGCAAATGTTGCGGTTAGCAAGAGTCTCCACCGACTTTTATTTTATCCAAAAGAAAAGGTAAAAAAGCACAGGAAAGACCTTTGAGATTTTTTTTGAGTTCGGGGGTAGATTATGAAAAGGGAAGGTGCTAGCACCCTTTTCATCCATGGTTTTCCATGGGCTCTTAGTTACTTGTTTTAGATCACTTGCTTTGCTTTTTCAATTGTTTGAAATGGTGCTTTGTGTGGTTTTGAAAGTATTTTGAAAAGAGGCCTTTGTTTAGGCAATCTTTGTAATGATTATCGTTCGTAAGAATGTATACAAAGATGTTTGTCTTTTAAAAAATGTTTCAATGTTTTGAAAGTTGTTTGGAAATTGTTTTGAAAATGTGTGTGTGTGTTTGAAAATAGGAAGGATTGTTTTTGAAATTGATCAAGTAACTAGAAGCTTATCTACCTACTCAAAAGTCTTTCTTATACATTTTTATTCCTTTGACATTGTTGACGTACTATTGTTTTAGTAGACAACCCTATCTTTGGATGTTAAACGGGACGGGCGTGGGTCATCGTATGATCATGATAGCAATGGTGCCAAGTATCTTAGCTTGTTTAAGGGACCAAGATCATTTTTAGGAAACCTTTGATAGCGTCATCGAGGGACTATGATCTTTTGTTTTGTTTTGTTTTGCCAAGATACCTAGCATGCATACCATGGACATTTGTTTAAGGAAACCAAGTGGGTGAAACCCTAGGGGTGTTGTTTGCAATGTGTTGTCATTTTTCATGCATTTTTGTCTTGCATTAGGTCATGCTATTTGTTTGATTTTTGTCTTATCATACAAACCCTAATTTACTAAACATGCATATAATGCGATAAATTGCGTAAAGTAAATCTAAGCTATTACAACAATATTATGGGAGGGGGGATACAACTTTTGAATGGGGAATATTGCACAAAAAATAAACCCTAAAATATTATTACAACCAAATTGAATTATTGCACAATAAATAAATAAACAATTATTTAAATATGCAAATAAAATGTATGGATGCAAAATGTTTTTATAATTGTTTTATGTATGAGAAAATAACATTATCTAATTCCTAAAAATAAGAAAAAGTAATATTATTATTTTTGAAAGGGGAAACCCTAGTTTTTTTGTTTTAAAAGAAAATATGTTTTCTAATATTTATTTGTCCATTTTTGTTCAAGAAAATTAATAATTAATATTATTTACAAGTATTAAAAATTAAAACATATATGGAAATAATATTTTATATGTATGAATAATAAAAATAAAATGTATAGTATTAATTTAAATATATTCACAATTTATTTAAGAAAATAAAGTATATTTATTTGGATAATCAATATTTTATGCAAAAAATAAAATAAAAAATAAAATAAAATGCAAAAAAAAATTAAGAAAATATTTTTGGGATTTTTTAATGTTCAGAAAAAATATTAAAGTCAATAAACATAAAAGAAATGAAAAAATATGCAAAATATAAAAAAATGCAAGGGGGGTGCAAATAGGAAACGGGGGGAGGTGAAAAGTAGGACAAACAGACCCAAGGCGCGCCAGGCCCAGAACCTGTCGTCCCTGTCCTCCAGCCAAGCAAACGCGCGTTTCTGTGCTTCAACCTGTAACTCTTGCATACGTGCACAAAAACAAAATCTTGCAACATAAAACTTGTAGCATTTTTTATCACGATTCCAATGATATAAGATTTGAAACCTAAATCTAAGAAACCAGGGAGAATTTTAGTGCCCCTAATTCCTGACCTAATTTTTTCATGAACTTCAACAATCAAATACTCTTAGCTCAGTTAATATAAATGGAAACTATGCATATGTACAGCTTAAGCAAGTTAAAGACTACATTTTTGCTTCACAAATCGTGACCTAAGGATGCCTAAATAGAGAGATAGAAACTTGAAAAATACCTTGTTCAATTGAGTTTGGATATGGTAATGTGGGAACTTTGAGTGAGGCTTGAAGATCTTGTGAGCTTCCTTGAAGTTCCCTCAAGCTTCTCCAATGCTCAACTTGCCTTGTAGATGCTTGAATCTCCCTGTAGAAGTCAACCTGCAAACTTTCAAAATGAAAATGGTGATCCTTGAAATAGGGGTTACAGCTGCAAGACAAAGGCCTGGACAGCTTAGGTAGGATGTATGTAAAGTGTTTAAAGTGTTGAATCAAGAAACGCACGAGCCAATATTGAGTTGGCAAGAAATTTGCAGAGGCTTCCCTGTTTGGGAAGAAAATGGTGTTTTTTCATTTGAGGGTGTTTGGGATGTTGGCAATTCGTGTATTGGCTTGTTACAAGATTCTGAAGTTGTTTGAAATGAATCCAGGGCTTCTCTTTATCAGATAGATGAGTTCACTTGACTTTTGCAAGTTTGCTTACTTTTGAAGAAAGTTGACATGACCAATGCCAAAGGCCTGTACAAGCTTGCTTGCTAGCTACATAGGGTTGGTGTAATTTGCATGATGTTTGTGGATCTTGTTTTCAACAAAAGATCAGGTCCATGGCTCAAGATTTGCAAAGTTGCAAAAAGCATGCTTTATCAAAGTAGTATTTTGAACTTTATGCCATTTTTGGATTAATTTAATGTACAATGTTCCAAAGATCAAAATAAAGTCATTGTCCACTGAATTAGCATTCAATTATGGAGTGTAGAAAGGATTAGGACCTGTAATGCAAAGTACAAGCATGCTAGGGCAGATTTGCAACTTGAACCATTGTGAAAATGCCTTGAACAAAAGTGATAAATTGCCATTTCCCTTCTTCGATTCTCCCTAGCCATAAATGATCTTGGAGAGTTCTTTGACATTTTTGAAAGCTTGTAACATTCTCTGCAATCCATCTTTGAAATGCATTTTGAGATTCCTCTTGGAACTAGGTGAAAAGTTGCCATGAAGTTAGGTCAAAAACCTGCCTAAACTAGGGCAAAATTTCACTAAGTTAAAAAGTTTATGGACCCCTATTCACAAAATCATAATTTGAGATCCAAGCATATTTTTGGAAAACTTTGTGAATAAAAATTGTATATTTCATGGAGGACTACAACTTTCATGTTGGAAGTTTTCTTTTAATGCAATTGCATCATGGTGAAAAAGTTGTGGAAAGTTGGGAAAAAATAAGAAATTTCCATAACTTAGAAAAATTCTAAGTTATGAAAAATTTCAAATTAAAACCCTAATTTGCAATTTTAGGTTTCTTGGTCAACAAGTTTCACATTTTGACATATCTTGATTAATTATGACCCTTGGCACTTGATTTTGACCAAAAAGTCAAAGTTTGACTTTTCAGTGCCCAGTTGATTTTTGATTAGTTGACTGCAAAATTCATCTGTCAATCCTATGCATTTGAGATCTTTTGAACTATGTGATTAGGTCAATATGATGCTATTGAGTCTTTGAAATCATGCTTGAACCCAATTGGTCATTGGCTAGGTTAAAAATCAAAAATTTCCCTTTCCCAGTCAAAACCCTAATTTTGACCATTTTGCCCTTTTGATGATTTGATCAAATTTCTTGAGGAGTTGTGGTCCAAACTTGATCAAATGATACATAGGATCCTAGAATGTTGTTGTGGATCAAAAATTATGAAGTTTGACTGTAAATTGGCCATGGTTGACTTTTTCCCCAATACAGCTGATTTTTAGGTCAACTGTCCAATTGACTGGGCAAAAATGTGATTCAAGGCTTGAAACTTGGTATGAGCAATCTTAGGGGTCAAAGATGGTGTATGAATGTCAGAAGAAGCATTTATGGTCCAAAAATACTTTTGCAAACTCAAACCCTAATTTCAGGTCAACAGTGCAAGGAGAAGTCTTGAGCTGAGCAAACCCTAATCCTGTCTGGAGTCCAAGAAGTCTTGTGAGGAAAAATCTTGATAAATGAGAGGGAAAATTTTGGGGTACAACACCCTCCATTCTGGATCCCATGGGTAACGATACTGCTATGGCCTTTAGTGACTCTGAAGATCTAATCTACCAAGCTGAAGACGGAGGTGAGGAAGATTGTGAAGTACCAGGGGAATTGGCCAGACTACTACAACAAGAGGAAAGAGCTATTCAGCCTCATGAGGAACCGTTGGATACAATCAACTTGGGTATCGAGGAGGATAAAAAGGAAATCAAGGTGGGTGCCAATCTAGAGCCGATTGTCAAGGAGCGTCTAATTCAGATATTGCATGATTATGTCAAGATCTTTTCCCGGTCATACGAAGACATGCCAGGACTTGATACAGACACCGTGGTACATCGTCTACCCACAAGAGAAGACTGTCCACCAGTAAAACAAAAAGTTCGATGCATGAGACCTGACATGTCAGAGAAGATCAAAGCGGAAGTCATGAAACAATTTTACGCTGGATTTTTGGCCGTCACTTCCTATCCCCAATGGGTTGCCAACATTGTTCCCGTGCCTAAGAAGGACGGCAGAGTACGAATGTGTGTGGATTATAGAGATTTGAATAGGACCAGCCCTAAAGATGATTTTCCACTTCCCCACATCGATATCCTGGTTGACAATACGGCTCAGCACAAAGTATTTTCCTTCATGGACGGATTCTCAGGTTATAACCAAATCAAAATGGCCCCTGAGGACATGGATAAAACTACATTTGTCACACAGTGGGGCACATTCTGCTACAAGGTGATGTCGCTCGGACTGAAGAACGCAGGGGCAACCTATCAATGCACCATGGTAGCTTTGTTTCATGATATGATACATCATGAAATAGAGGTCTATGTAGATGACATGATAGCCCAATCAAAAACTGAAGAAGAGCACCTTGAACACTTGCAAAAGTTGTTTGAGAGATTGAAGGAGTACAAGTTAAGGTTGAACCCAAACAAGTGCACATTCGGAGTACGGTTCGGTAAACTTTTAGGTTTTGTTGTCAGTAACAAAGGCATCGAGGTTGATCCTGCCAAGGGTAAAGCGGTACAAGAAATTCCTGCTCCTCGTACTGAGAAGGAAGTCAGAGGATTATTGGGACGCCTGAACTATATTGCCAGATTCATTTCTCACCTAACAGCTACTTGTGAGCCAATCTTCAAATTATTGAAGAAAGATCAAGTAGTTAGATGGAATGATGAATGCCAGATTGCCTTTGACAAGATCAAAGAGTATTTACAAGAGCCTCATGTTTTGATGCCACCAGTCGAAGGAAGACCACTGATCATGTGTCTGACCGTTTTAGAGAACTCAATGGGGTGTGTATTGGGGCAGCATGACGAGTCTGGCCGAAAAGAGCACGCTATTTACTATCTGAGCAAAAAGTTTATCGACTATGAAACCAGATATTCACTGCTCGAGAAAACTTGTTGCGCTCTAGAATGGGTTGCTCGCCGACTAAGACAGTATATGCTGACTCATACT